>OY740766.1:71342226-71848294 GCA_963513935.1 Aphrophora alni
TTAATCTTTAAAGTGCTGTTGCCAAATAAAAGTCCTCATTTTAGTTCTTAAAACTAATGATATATCTGTAGAATTTTCTTCACTAACTAACCATGTAGGTTTTATCAAAATATTATCACTAACTTTTGATCTAGAGGTCAAAAAATGCCTTAACTACAAGCAAAACTGAAAAAACTCTATTTTTGGCTGAAAATATAAAACAAATACGTTTTGGACTTATCTTTATATAACATTTTTTTCTTGTATTGACCCATGGAACCATTTCCCGAAGTTTGTCAGGGTTCGCATGAAACACCCTGTATACAAATTATATCGGTAAACATTAAGTTCTAAATAAAATAAAAATTCATATGCATATTTATTTGGTTAAATAAACGTGATGATATCGTCAATGATGTTGCTTCGTTTAAAAACACGTGAATATTTATCATTTAAGAAAATGTTATTCTATTGACAGTAAAGATTTGTTGTTTAAAGATTATGATGTTTCTGTACTATGGGAGTAATATACTGTACTTATAAATCAATGAGCAGTAAAAACTAAGTTATGAGGAATTTAAACATTATCATGTACTCAAAGTTAAATTGTTAATATATTAGTTATTTAACTGTTTATTAACTAAAACAAAAATAGGTGACTTGTCATACGTTATTATCTACCATTCGCGAAGGATGTGTGGTTGAAGTATATTTATGATTGAATATGGAGCAAATGGCTCATACATAATATTATTCTTCATTTATATTAGCATGTTAAAAAAAAATTGATTTCCAAAAAATCAATAGGACAGAAAAAAAGAATCGGGCATTGTTATAATTATGAGCTCATTTGTAAATAACAACAATTTACAGTTTTTCTTCACAAATAATATCGACTTCCATACAGTTAAAGCTTAGAATTTCAAATTAATTTCTAAACGAAATGTTGACAATTCAGCGGAAATCAGTTATAATTTTTTTGTCACGGAAATTGATTTTTGAAGTAAGCGTGTTGGTTCGCACAAGCTGATTGAAGATATGTAAGAGTTTCAATAGGATTCGAGACAAATTCATGTTTTTATGTTTATGGTAATTTTTGGATTCAAAAAGCTCCAAGCTTAATTAACTGAGTTGATTTACTTTGTTTGGATAACATTTTAAATTGCAATGGTATGAGTTTTTTTTTTAATTTCAATGTTAATTAAAAATTGTAAATTCTATTATTTTGACGATTTACAAAATAAAGTCTTTGTTTTCTGGTGTAGTGGTAAAAAGTTGTGTAATTAATGTTTATACCAATTCTTCACTCAATTTGTTCTTTAAAAGACATATTTTTCAGTAAAAATAATAATAAAAAACATCAAATGGCTGATAGAGAGAAAACGAAGCTCTTCCGGATCTCTGTTTTACAAATTTATTATTAATTTTACTTCTAGAATCAAGTCTTGAAATATTACATTACAGTTTTGAATCACTCTGTATAAAGGTATATAAAATCTTAGTTATTTCCTGAAGCGTGTGCACCGATACATAATTACATTATCTGGATATATAGGTTAATCTAAAGTAAGATATAAGACAGTTAATTTATATTCAGGAAGCGTTAAGGGAGGTAACTAATACAGAAATTGGAATTATGAGTGTCTTATATCATCAATAACATTAATTTTGTATTTACTAGTGTTAAAAGGAAATTTAAACATTTTAAGTAACATGTTAGACAAAATAATTTATTAATTAATGCAATTTATTTCTGTAAACGATGGTTTAAATTATGTTTATAATTTTCTGAATCAAATAAATTTGATAATACTAACAATTTATAATAAAGTTATTATAATAATATATCTTTATACTTTACACAACGTCCATATTTTATGCAAGTTGTTCTAGAAACTACAAAGGGGACCTACTTGATCTATGGAAAATAAGAAGATTGATTAGTCATTTACATGTAAAAATCTAAATTTGTTTGTAATTTTATGTATAAAAAATTATGTATATAAATGGAATATACTATTTACTTCACAAGTATTACACCTTGAGTTCTAAAATATGTTATACGACTGTAAAATGTAAATTTAAGCTCCTGTCATATACTTTCAATATTACTAATTAAATTCGTGTTGTATTTTATATTTGATACCTTTTAATATATATATATATATATATATATATATATATATATATATATATATATATATATTTATATATATATATATATGATTAAAATTAGTTCCAATATCTAAGTTATTGGTAAGTTTACCCTTCGTACTGAAAAATTAGTTGATTTGTTTTTGCTTAAAGAGATTGTTGCTATAACAATATGTGCACTTGTGAACAATGTGACTATAGACAGATTATGTATGTGATGTAAAATGTTTAGAAATTCTACAAATATAACAACTTATTTTTTCTGTACGTTATTATTGCCATATTTAATTTTGTGTTTATAGCTCAGTATGTAACGTAACTAAAAACGCACATGTTTTCGGAAAATACGTGAAGAAAGTAACTACAGCCGGGAGTAAATTAAAGCGGACCACTGAAGACGGTTCACCTTTTATTTATTCTTTAAATTTTACATATTGCTTTAAAAATTCTTCAAAGTGAATATACAGGACCAAGATCACATTTATACTGTAATGATCCCAGACTCAAAACTGTACAGACAAAATGTTTATTAAAACTATGAACATTCGCTTTTAGTTTTTCCAAAATGTGTGTGAGATAAATTTGATTGTTGTATATAACAATTATATATTTTCGGGAAACGAGCAGGCCACAGATCTGTGTTGATGGTTTGTTCTTCTATTAAAGATCATTAAAAACAAGTCAGTGAAGCGCTTCGAGTGAATGCAAGCCTCTTCTTCAAAGAAACAGTACTCTCATTCAATATGAGACAATTAATTAACCTACAGTTCTGTCCAAAACTCTAATTTTTCTTCTGTATTAACAGTCTTGTCAAAAATATTGGCATAACGATGTGATTTCCAGGAACAGCAACCTCACACTGATTTAGTTCCACCTTGAATTTGTTTCCCACCCAGCTAGTGAGGATGACTGCAGAAGAAGGATGCCTTGTAATTTAAGGAGAGAATTAATTTATAAAATAAAAACTTTTGTAAATATATAATATAACTCGTATTAAATTTCGGAATTTGACATTACATATAGAGAACGTAGTGATATTAAAGATACATCTCAGAGAGTACAAGGTTGCCTATTGACATATGCGCAGTTATATAATCAGTAAAAATATATTTTCAATAAAACGATAAACCATGTATTGCACTAAGGTCTGCAAATAATATGTTAATTTCATTGCAGTTGAAAACATACCTTTTGTTAAGGATTGAAAATTGAAAATATTACATAACTAAGCTTTACGGCTTTTCCTAATCGAAGCTATAAAAATCGTGTTATCTGACTAAACTGTCATATCCAATGGAGCATGTATTGTGTTATCTCCAAAAGCATTTAAATCCTCAACATTCCATTTTTCCGCATTGTGATATACGAGCCCACCTCACTGTAATTCAATAAACATTTTGACAACGTCGGAGAGCGAGAACTCCAGTGGGAAATTGAATATAGGGTCAGCATATCGTTTTTCAAGAGTTACAGTGAGAGCAGACTGACCATAACTCCAGATTTTGTTGAAAAAGAAGACTATAAACAACACTAATAATTCATTTATTTTCCGTTGTCAATGGTATTGAAAATATTTCTATATTGAGTTTAATTTGAACAGGTAGTTTTACCCAATTGTAATAAATTAAACATTAATATAATAAATGTAAAACAAATATATTATTACTAAAAACTTATTTTTCTATTTGTACAGGAATAATTAAGTAGTTTAGAAACTTAATCAAACACACACACCCATATATATATATATATATATTGATATATATATATTGATATATATATATTGTATAAGGATAATAATAATCAATAATAATTTCATTTAATTATCTTATATCTTAATTTTGTTTGCTACCATCAAACATATTTATATTATTTTACTTCATTCTAGTTTGACCATTCCATTAGGTAACCAAGCTGCACAAGACATTTCATGTCACATGCTTTATTTAGGAAGTTAGCTATAGGAATAGTAAATTTCCAAGAAGAACAAACTGACATTTAATTAGCCATTTATATAGTTGTAAATCCTGTATAACTGGAATATAACACGATATTATTTAAATATCCTTCCATAGAAATTAATTTAATTTATTATGCACGTATTTCGAAATTTTATTAAAGAAAAAATAAATAAATAAAAAAATAGCTGGTGGTTTTAATTAAACTTTATATATAAATTGGAATAAGAATAAAAAAAATAATAATAAAACAAATCTTAGACACATACAATACACTCATTATCAGGAAAGCAGATCTGTTTATGATATGTTAACCTGTTATTTCCAAACGTAATTAATATACGCAAATTATATAATAACAGTAAAGATTCGAGATTTTTCCACTGTATATTCCATTTTAGAAGATTCCACTAATAAAGTTACGATATGTAATAAATATTAGAATTGAAATACTGTTTGTTTTTTTGTGACAGGAAGCACTTATGAACTTAGTTAACCAACAAATATTTCAATTGGGGTTTGAAAAAGTTTATAACCTTTATAATTGTATGCACTTATTCCTAAACATTTAAATATTAGCACTTGTAAGGAATAAACAACTACTACACCCTTGGGGGTGAATGTTTAATTATTAATAATTTCCTCATCCACCCTGGGAATTTCAACAAACAGTAATATTATTCCGTCCGTTCCCGGGTCAGGCAGCGGTTTATGACTTGGAAATTATTGTAACACACGTTCTTCCCCTTATTAACTAACCCTCGTTGCACCGAGTCATTTCGTTCACACCCTCTCTCCCTTAACTTTACAATCATCAAGTCGATTACATTCGCCAAAGTGGGAAGCAATCGCAATCAATATATTGCAATTCTGTTAAATGTTGCATATCAAGTCATTTTTGATGAATCGTTGTTTTAGTAAATAAGTAAATCAGGATCGACCCTATTTCCCTCTAAGAGAGATTGGATTGCCTATCGCGTACTCTGTTGATTTCAAACTTGAAGGAGCTCCGAATAAATTAATGCTTTAATCAAATATACATTAAATTAGGGTACGAAATATGTAATCTTAATGCTGCGTGTATGTAATACAAAGTTTTATTGAATTGTAAGAAAATTTGAGAGTATACGAAAATCTATAGTTTAAATAAATACGATGATGTTGTAAATGAATACATATAGTTTTAAGTTATCAAGTTAAAAGTATTAATTCAAACATACCACGGTAATTACAATTCCTTGTATACAATACGGAAAAATTACCAGGAAAGTTTAGCATACAATGTAAAATCTTTAACTAATTTATGATTAAACTGAGATTCCTAACTCACACTACTATTAAGAGGTTTTGCTATTTACAAAATAAACCAATTATTCATGAAAATTAAAATAAATATTTTACAAAACTTGAACTGATTACTATAGAAACGAGAAGTCATAATTTCTTGTGCTGAAACAGGTTTCAAGATCATTAATGTTATGAAAAAAATGTAAAAAAAACTTGGTTAAGTTTTATCTCCTAGCATAAAAACGTTGATAGTTAGTAATTTTATTTTACTAATTATATATTTTGTGAACATAATTTGAAAAAGATTGAATTTCATTTAGTAGGTTCATAATCCAATTACAAGATAATGTATATAACAACTTTGAGCGACAACCTGTATGTGTTTAATACATTAATATATATAGGCCTATATATATATATATATATATATATATATATATATATATATATATATATATATATTCTGAAGAGTTATAAATACTTTACATGAAAAAAATAACATGTAACTAAATTAGTAAATTCCCAATCACGAACTAATATCAAAACGGTTATCGGATCAAATGAGTTTAACAGAGTATGGCAGAGATATGGTCGTTTGGTGACTAAGCAGTAATAGCTATCACAAGTTAACTCATTCAATAGGCAAGGGTTAAAACGTGCAGAATGAAACGGAAATCAAAACAGCATACAAAAGCATCCGGTTTGTAATGAACTCTCTATACACGGACACATCACGACCAGATTATGTGTTCCAGAACCCTTACTAAAGTATCATTAATCACACATGATCATGCATAGTAACAAGGCTGCAAGGTCTTAACTGTCAAGCTTACACCGATAAGTCTTCCACCCTTTCATTGTCCCTGATGTTTAATGTGGCCCAGGATAATCTATCTTCTTGTGCCAATATTAATGATGAAATTAGATTTTGTAAACTAATTGTGAACTTTTGTTTAACAGTAATCATACATTGCAGTACTATTTCATTACAACAACGTTAACTGCTAATCATTTCTTACCTAACCTAGACATCCTACGATAGGAGTTGAATTTTGGTTAAATGTTTATACATTATTAACCATTTCTCCAATATTGTACATTAACAACATCCCTGTTATTCGTAAGTACAAGTATATGCTTATATTATGCATCTATTACTAGGTTTTAGAGAGGAAACTGTTTAGTAAGTAGGTTTATTTGTTGATATTAATTATTTGACTATAAACATAAAATGTGTAAGTGTTTATATAAATGTGTATACGCTAAGCCTTTTCAACTAACTGCTTAATTTATTATTTAAGTCAAAATAATAATTAAATAAATAAATTATGTAGTTTTACTGTCTTGTTTCTAATTTTGTAATGGACACTAAAAGGTAAAGCTATTTTTGTAGTAAGTTGAGGAAATTTATATGTTTATGTATTACGTAATGATTATTATCAACATTATGATAGTAATATATTGTAAAATAATATTTATATTTATATAATATTAGACATAAGAATTTAAACACCGAACGGCTGTTGGTAGGCTTCTTGGTGGAAATTCAAATTAAGTGAAAAAAATTAAGAAAATCTATTAAACGATTTACACCTACTAAGTTAATGAAAACAAACTAAAATATGGAGAGTTTAAGTGTTTTTGTTAATTTGCACTACAAATATATTTATTATATTTTTTAAACTTGATTTTATTCTATTAAAAATATCTTAAAACTTGACTTAGATGTAAATTGCATATAAAAGTAATTATTTACATTAAGAAATCAGTCATTAATGTAATCATTTGTGTCGTATGTCTATCTCTACATATCATTAATCTGAAATGAACTTACAAAACGAACCTGTTTCCGACGTACTACATATTTTTATCCCGTTATACTCTAATAACCGACATTTTAGAGGCATATAATTCGACTCTTGAGCACGAATATATTAACTTTTTGCAACAACTAACGATATTTTCTCTTTAACATTGATATTGGAGCAAACTCTCCAGGTATAGGTTCAACAAACTGAAGTCCCTTCTCTTTATGTTCTTTTACTGTGGCTTCTCTAGCCATATTATATTTATCAGCATGTTGCTATCGAATTTTTATAGTTTATGAAACGTACGTAAATTTAGACACTACATATTTGTTTGATAATATCAGAGTATTGAACCCTAACTTTTTCTATTAACATTCTAGGAACATCCCCTCCCCAATAATAATTGAGTGTTCTGAATTTGTGATTATGTCAGTCCAGAGAAATAAGTATTGTCAAATGGAAACATAAAGTAACCTCTAGTTTATCCCGATCATTAAAACTAACACATGAACTTTTAAACTAATTGGGGTTCGTGAAGTTCGTTCGTGAGTTATCTTGGAGAATAAATAAACATTTTTCTTTATCACTATCATCGAAACAAAGGATCAATTTTACTGTTTTTAATAACGGATTTTACATATTATAAATGCAAATACTCTCCTCACACATGATAAAAACTAAGAAATACAATATAAAATCAAATTACAATATGTGGTTTATGGTTGGTTTTAAATTACAAAATAAAACGTTGTTTTAAGAGTTTATCATATTTAATTATAAGTAACTTGTCTTTTCATTGTCCCGATGTAACTTCTTCCAATTTACGTTTCAATTAAAAGAGTTTCTCTTGTTTTCTAAAATTATCTAAATTTATGAATTACGATTAATCCAAAATTATTAAATTATTGAGCGTGTAAACGAATCTCGAAAATGTCTAAAGAAGGTTGCTCCCTTCTTTTAAATATAGTGATAATCATTTAAGCAACACTGCCTAAAACAGCTTTCTCTAATATAGCATTGGGTGAGTCTATATAATAAATCTAGAGACCAAGATTATAAGTCTGATAGTTGAGAGTAATAATTGAGGAAAATACCATAGAATCTCCTTTAAATAAATATTGTTGATAGAGACGAGTTATGAAGTAGTTGAGAATGAATGATTAAAAATGGATTTTAAATGTTTCACTATATAACTATTTTATTCTATATTTATTATGGATAAATTAAATATGGCGTCTGTAAGTGATTCCAGATATTCTTTCTTACAGAGTTGTAAGATTTAAAATTGTAGTAGGAACATCCATAAAGGTCTTTAGAATGTACTGCTGCATGGTGCACAGAAAGATAAATAGTTACCAGGGCCATTTTTCTGGTAGTTTTAATATTTGTTTTGTATAATTAAAGTAACGTTTATTGTTAATTATATACATTTTTTATTACTTGATTTCATAAATGTTAAACTAAATATCAAATTAGAAAACTAGTTCAAAAAAATAATACAAAAATACTAAGTGCCTCAGTTGTTGTTGGCTTATAACAATATTTTTTAATAAATATTCCTTGGCTAATTCCAACTATTAATTAATTGTTGTCATTATATTTACAAGAAGAAATAGTGTACAAGATTTGATAAATCTAATCAAACTAAACTACTAACTTTTGTTAATGAGTAACTACTAACTAATGTTACTTGTGATAGAGTTTTGATTGTAATTACTTTAATGATTTTAATTCGTATTATACTAATTTTATGTATTAAGAATTTTAAATTTTATTCCGCTCTAATTTAGTGAACTTTTCTCTCTCAGTTGATTTTACTATGATTATAATTTGTAATTTGTAATTGTATTATTTAATATTTAATCGATATTAAAGTATTTAATATTTTGAGTTCCAAGTATATAAAATTTCTTGTTTACCTAGAAATTTTCAGTATATCAATGCAACACGCTACTTAAACGTTTATTACTAGGCTATCAAATTTGAACGAAAGTCAATTCAACCCTACATTATAGTCGTAAACATTCAGCCCTACATTGCAATTAAATGTTCAATGAAATAAAAGTTTATGTTCTGAAGGTATTATTCTTGTGAAGTTTTAACAGTGTACTGTTGAACTTAATCTAATTTAGACGTTATTTATTGCCTAACATAACGTTGTATATATATAATAGCAATAACATTTATTTGATTTTTATAACAGCGGAAATCAAGCTGATTGTAGTTTTTGATTTGATGTCAGTGTTTTAAATATTTTATCAGATTCACTTCCAATGGTGGCTGTTATATTGCTTCTTGATTACAAGCTTTGCTAATCTTGAGCACACTTTCGACTTGTAAGTATTTAGTTTTAATCATCAAAACAAAGTTTCGTAAAATTATTATTGCTGCGACAGAACTTACGTTTTTCTATTTATTCTTAAACGTTATTTCCATTAATTTATTGATAGTTTCCGGACATGAATGGTATGAATGGGTAAATTTTGACAAGAAATTATACATTTCATATCCAAGTTATTTTGACACGAATATGTCAAAAGTATGTCTGTGGTTATTTTATCGTCTGAAGTATTTAATGGACTGTTCTAAAGTAGGCACCAGAGTAAGATCTACAAAGAAAAAGTTAGTGGTCATGATCATTACAATATGTATTTTAATTAGGTTATCATTTTCACGACGAATTAGCATCCAGAATGTATACGGTATGTAGAACACGCCTGTTTACTCTTCGTATTTCCTTCCAATGTGTACAAATTCCATCAGTTTAAAATTGTAAACATAAAATTGAGTTATCAAGCTGTTTCATTTAATTGGTTTGTTGAAAAGAGAGGAAACAAAATATTAAACTAATTAATGAAAAGCCATTCAAGGGTTTTATTATCTAATTATAAGTGTGCCATGGAAATGAATCACGTGCCTTCCTATATTTGGAAAACTAACAGTTCTATTTTAACAATTTAATTGGATTTTTCTAACTCTTTGTTACATTACCAAAATATAGTGGTCATCACAGTCATGCCTTATTTTAAAGAGTAAAACTACTCCAGAAGACTGATCAGTTTTTTTCAAAATTAAGCATACTGGTTACTTGGTTTTTAAAATCAATCAATATTGCAACAAATTACTATAAATTTTAGAATAAAAATTGTTATTCCGGGAGAACTTGAACATACAAAATTTTATCTTAGTATCATTTTTTATCCCCTCAATCATTTTATTCAACAATGTGGCAATCAAACATCAAGGACTTCTGTGTTCATGCGTACACTTGTTATAACGTATTTGACACATGTACATACTTGACTCATAATCTAGTACTCGATTATTGGACTTTTAAAGACAAAATTCAATTAATCTATGTCCTTTATGTAGAGTGATTTCAATTTATCACAAAAAATACGTATGATAAAAAGTACAAAGAAGGTTTCTTTATGCGTTGGCACATGTTGGAGGTCGGCTACCGGAAAGATATTTATTCATGTAGGTAAGTTGGAAACACATCGAGTGCCTAAGAGATGCCTTTCAGCAGCTTTTGCTCGGTTGAGTTATTGTCGAGCACTAGTAAATCTGCAGAGTAAACGCCGAAGTTATTCCAAAATACTACAACAATGCTTCAAAAAATGAGGTTTTTTTGGTACCACACTTTCTGGAATTGTCAAGACAAAAGCATAACGGAGAGACAATGCCCCTTACACATGTCTTGTCTTAATGGTTTTTCAGCTAACATAGGTATTGATTTTTTATGTTATTTAAAGAAAAAAAGCTCTCGGTCATCAACGTCTTAAAAAAAAGAACATACAATAAAGCGTCGTGGTTCTCTAATACTCTAATGGTGTCATGGTCGGAAAAGTAGAACAGTTGGTAAAGCAAGGCGAACAAGATAGAGGAAAAAGATGAATCTAAAACAAGACTACATGAATCAAGGTATAGTCAAACATATACTCACTAATGAGAGCCTTTGAGTATAATTTGTGTTGAAATTATTCTTGATTTTTCATCAACATGGGTTCTTATCCATACTAAAGTTGATACTAGGCTTTGGAACATTGATTTTAGTATCTGTACAAAACAAACGCAATCTACTTTAATGCTAAGTTCACTGTATGAATCATCATCATCAACACATACTTTACGGATATGCATCTATGATAACTGAATAGTTTCTTCCATTAAAAATTTCTAATTCAATCAGTCTACCCGGGTTTCACATCAAGGTTGTCACACTGTTCGTTTTGTAATAATAATGTGTGTATGCTCTCTTTAATACAGTATTCAATTTCAATTGATTAATTTATTTAACTAAATTTCAAGTAAAAATATACGAAGAAGACTAGGAATCTAACCCAGTTAATTAATTTAACCATTCCTTGGGAAATTAAAAATTTTAATAAATTATATTGACTATTTTAATTTTCCTGATATATTAGTAAAATCGACAATATTCCTTTTAGCCTCGACAGACGTTCAGGGTGGAATGTTTACAGTATTGGTAACTATATAACATATGATGCACTTTGAAGCACCTAGTCAGAATGATGAAATTTATAAGTAAGTAGTAGCAATATCGCCTTTTTTACTTCTTACATAAACTTTCATTCAGTTCTTTACATAAAATTTATGATTTTGTAATTGGAATAAAGCTATTTATCTGTTTTCACAAATTGAAATTTATTGGCAAGCTTAGCCACATTAAATGTTTTGAGAACTGCAGCATGAGTATGTATCCCACGTGTCTACTGAGTGATGAGATCTTCTAAGTTGGTAAATTATACAGAAAAACAGCAAACAGAGACTAAGATTTATGAGTAGAATTGAAATTTAGACCTTTTATATACCATTAAATGTATCAGTAAGGAAAGAAAATCGCTGACATTTTCTCAATACAAAAAATGGTTGGATGTCATGTTTATCGTCAATAAATTCATGAATTTTGAAAATAAAGAGCTCAACATTAATGTTTATAAAATTTTGTTCAAAGTGTTTTATATCCAAGTGCAGAATGCCTATTTTGAAATGATTGCAGTCTTATTTCTATTGTTATAAATTTAAGCAATTTTTTTTAGGACTTTTAGCAACGTTAGGCGAAAAAATCTTAGTATTTTTCCTCATACGAGATAAGAGAGCTGATAACTTCTGATATATATTCTAACACAATAGTGATATGCATTACAATTTATTCATCTATAATATATATAAAAAATAAATTTATTTAAATTATATATGAAGAAAATGAAAAATAAAAATGCAAGACGACCAATATAGAATGAAAGTTAATATATTTATAATATTAAAATTTTGAATATAAATACTATGTGACAAAAATATACTTAAGATTTCTCGCTAAAGAAATAGTTACATTTTTAAACTTTGAAAATATAGGTAAAATTTATGAAATATAGAAAAGTAAAACCAGAAAACCAGAATCTTTCAGTACCGTTACTATGACAATGAATTAACCATTTGAGATGCTAAAACCAACCTTGAATCCAATTTAATTGTTACTCAATAATAATGAAGTTTGACGATCTTATTAAAAAGTAGCTTTAGCCGAAAACCTCTGGAATGATGCCGGCCATCTTGAACGACATGAAATTTCTGAGAAAACATAATTTGGTTTCTTATTATGCACCTTTATAACTAGTTTAAAAAATTATTTTCTATGATAATACACAATCTTATGGGCGATATAATAAAGTCATATAGAATATTTCATACCCTACTCATTTTGTTATAGCCTACTTATACTATAACATAAAAAAGAAGAGGAGTTAAACCGTCCTATACAGAACTGAGTTAGCCAAAATAACTCAATACAACTTTCTTTGAACACTAAACATTAAATTTTCAGAGAAATACCTTTTTCATACTAATAAAATTTCACCATTATCGCTACAGTAATTCATAAGCAGTGCTGCAGAGTAATAGAAAATTAAATAATGACTTATTTTGAAATTGCTATTATATGCAGTTAGGTTGCATAAATTATTACCAACTTCTGATTACATTATGTACAATAAAAATTCTTCTAGAAATATATTAATTTCCAACAGTAATTTAATTTGGAATAATACTTATAACGAACTAAATAAAATAATATCCATTATTAATTATATATAAAAACATATTTTAAATAACTTATAAAACAACATTGTTTATTTAATTCTGTGCGCTCGAGATATAACACCGAATAACTAACTTATTTATAGTTTTCTCGTATCTTAAATAAAGAAGTCCAGTGTCATGGAATATCTACTTCTAGGTAACTGAATAATTTAATATATAGGTACACTTGGCGTTCTTAACGAAGAAAGCACTTTATTTATCCTTCAGTAGCATCCAGTATTGCACATTCAATTTTATTTATTCACAAACTGAAGCTAGTTAATAATGAATATATATATAAATATATTGGTTTATGTGTAGTAATAACTTAAGTATTTTATTGGCTTATATCTTGATAAATATTTTTCGTACATACACTTATTTTCTGTAACGTAGTTTTCATTCAATATGGTTTCTATGAAAACTGAACTATTTTGAATAGTTTCGCTATGAACAGATAATATTATTAAAAAATGAATTTCTTAAAAGATTTCGTAGTAGTATTATTTTTTCAAGGTCAATAGTTTGGCATTTAAGCACCAAATTCAAATTAGGCTAACATTATTACCAGTTCTTAATTATTATACAATAAATGAAGAATATTGCAATCCAATATCCAATAATGTTGAGTTAATAACACGTTACTCGTGGTACAGCAATACAGTTTATATTTAGACAACAATACCTTTTCGATTATATGATTGTATTACTTTTGATGCTCGTCCACAAAAACTGCATCCATTTCTATCCAGGAACTCGTTACCACATATTATCAAGTTTTGATTTTTCTTTGTACGTTAACGCAGTTCTTGTAGTGCATCAGGTTATAAACGTATAGATATTGACGTTTTATATTTAATGCATGATTTTAAATTTAGATAATAGATATATAATGTACTCTTAGATACTTCATAATGTACTCTAGTGGTCAATAAAATGGAACATAATTATTTCTAATAGCTGTAGTTATTTTAATTCTGTTATAATTTTACTTGATATCAATATGAAACATTTATCACTAAATTTTCGTGTTATTTGTCATGTGACTTCGTTCAGCCTATGTATATGACGCGATTCGTAACGTATGTTTTATCATCAGGTTCTTTAAAACATTAAAATATTCACATCACATATACACAAAAAATAAATAACACATAACAAGCAATCGAAACATATACTATGTGTAAACGTCAATTATGTTGGACGTTCCAACGACTACAACATTATTTATGTAATTTTGTGCGCTTAGGATATGCCTTTATTAACAGAAAAAACTTACATTCATTTTTCTCGTATCTTAAGTAAAGAATTTCAGTGTCTTGGAATATCGACCTCTAGGTAACTGAATATTTTAATATATAGATACGCTTGGCGTTCGTAAAACGAAGAAAACGCTTTATTTCCCCTTCAGTAGCATTCAGTTTTTCTCATTCATTTTTATTTATCCAGAAACTGAAGCTAGTTTTATGAGTAGTCGTTCGAACGTCCAACATAATAGACGTCTACCCGTAGTACGTGTATCGATTGCAAGTTAGGTGTTGTGAGTAATTTGTTTGTTGTATATGTGGACATTTTAATGTTTTGATGAAGAATCTGATGATGAAACTTATGTTTAGAAACGCGTCATAGATACAAACTGAACTTAGTCACACGACGAATAACATGTACATTTAGTTATATCTCTTTGTGACTTGGGCACCTATACAATGAATGAAATATTGCTTTCATGAAGTCAATTAACTTGTCTCTTGATTTGACGTACATAATGTTTTTAAAATTTATTTTTTTGACTTGTAGTTATACCATTAGAAATCAATTTAAAAATTGTTAACCAGACACAATAAGTTCCTGGTATACTAAATATAACAGTTAACATTATATTTACGCTAATAACTAGAAACTGTGGGAAATGGATTACAAAACATTCTTGAAACAAACAACAATTAATACATTTTTTATCATTATCCCTCTACCAATTTGTATAATACTCGTAAACACATGATCCAAATGGATTCAAACCTTGACTCCAACACGTTGTCATTTCTTATGTAACGTCCTTATGAAATTAATAAAATAAATCTGCACAAAATTTATCTACCAACCGTAATGTCATTCACAAATCAATAAAATAATCTATACCTGTTTATCAACCTCCACCCCCGCCTTGCCCATCTACCTGCATCTGACAGCTAGTGTAACCTGGAGGCGAAAATAGAAATATATCGCATGACATTCTTCCCTCTCTCTCTCTAACAGTTCTAGAATCTCGTTTCTCCCTACGTGACCTAGTTAGATTCCGGCCGTAAAATCATGTAGTTGTAAAATTGAATAAATCACATCTTGGACATTTAATTTCCACACATGTCACATTCTAATTGTAAAGTGTGCCTTTAAAATTAGTGATGTTCTTTTACAAAAGTAAAAACTAAAGTTGGTGAGTTTTGTTTTATAAAACAATGCGTGTGCTTCGATTCTAAAAATTTCTCAGCACTTCGCAACGAGTCCAGGTACCTTATTTTTCAGATTTTACTATACTATAAAATTTGTTAATATTTTAAGCTTTGTTTATTGAAATATGTGTTTCGTATTTTCTTTTAGTATTCAAAATTTTTACTGAAACTTAATAACTTATAAAAGGACTTATTTTGTTTAAAAGATACTTTACAGAATCTAAAATGTAAACTTTAAGCAGTCAAACTTTGAGTATTGAGCAGTCATGTATTAAATCTTAAGCAGTCAAAATATTAAGTGTTTAATCATATCAAAATACTAGCACGAAAAATGTTTTTCTGAACTAGAGTCTTTGTCTTTAGAAAATTTCTAACTCTTGTTTTAAGTCTTTTGTTTCAAACAGAAATCAAGATATTCATATACTATTAGTATTAACAACAAAGAAAGACTTAATTATAATCTTTTCTGGATTTCTGTAATTCCGATAATTTTCTTGATTTTGATGAAATAACAAAGCATTTTAATAAGACAAACTTGTGCTATTACATGTATAAGATTGCATAAATCTCTATTCGACCTGTGTTTCTTTTCAACAGCAAAAGCTGGTTCAAGTTTGCTGGATTTTGTTCTGGTTTTTGCAAGTCCATGCAGCAAAATTGGATACCTGTTTGAAAGACTCTACCTAACTGTTTAAGACATGTTTATAACAAGGAAAAACTTTGAACGTCTCTAAGTGCACTATAAAATGACATTCCTCTAAAATTCTAACTCGAATTGTGAACCTGTTCTTATATATATTTTTGGAACTGAAATTTGTTTAATAATATGTCCTTTACTGTTTATATGTAATAATGTGTGATTATTTATAATATAATATATATTTTGGGTGGTGCTGCATGCAAACTTTTCGGTCCTCACAGCCCCAAAGGGGTTACTTTCAAAATTAATAAAACAAAAAACATTGACGTCAATCTTTAAAAATTTCATGATTTAACAATTTCAATATTTAAAAAATTTCACTATTTAAAAATTTCAGTATTTTAAAAATTTTACTATTTAAGAATTTCCTTTTTATTCTAATATTTCACTTAACTTTAAATTTAAGTTTTACTCTATAATTTTTTTTATATATAAATGGAGATTAATATATGTATAGAATGAATTTTTCTTTTATAATGAGAATGGAGTCACATCCTTTCTTTCATAAGATGTGTTCTTATATATAAATATTTATTTATTTATATGTATGTTTAGACTAAGTTTGTATAACCTCAAACTTGTCAAATAATTTACCATCTCCACCTTTGTACATATATGTGTTTCTGAAAACTTAAACCTTTTTTTTTTTTAAACTTTGTAATTTTTTTTGAAAATTTTATATAACAAAACATAACTGTAAATGGTAAAATCTGATCCGTCGAAATTTCCGTTTGAATTTAATAAATTTTGGCTTTGTTAATTTTATAATTTGTCTCTGTCTTTTTTTATTTAAACATTGTTACCAGTTGGTTCCAACTTTTGATAATTTAAGTCGCCTGGTAACACTTACTCCTGTCTTGTAAAAAAATATCTTTTATAAAAATTGTTTACAGTTTAACCTTTAAATTTAAGGTACTGATTGTATATAAGGTCAGGTTTTAATAATCTTAAAATTACACATAATACAATGAAAGAAATTATCTTTTTTATTTGTACAGTTTTGTTCAGCTGTTCTTCCTTTGAAATTAAATGTGATGTTAACGGTTTTTCTTTATTGTTGTTTAAAGGCAAATACCTCTCAATCATCATTATAAATGAAAACAGAAAAAAGGGAAAAACGGAAAAAAGATCACAAAAAGCCCCATCCATTGAATACGATAATAACCTTAGGCTCGAAAAACAAGATTTGTTCAAAAGACATGTTTTAATAAAGTTCAAAGAGAGCAATCTAACCAAAAACTACACGTGAAGAGATGTAGCTCCAGCTAGGTACTCTCAAGGTTATCAAGACCGTGTCGGTAATCACTACAACGAACCTCTAAGCGTGAATGTATAGGTCAATATTTGTTGTAGAGTGATGGGCGAGTTAGTTTTTAGATAACAAGCCCAGAAAACAACGACAATAAATCGAAATAGTTTTTATTGTTACATTTTTAATGATGTTTTATTTTTTGTTGATTGTTGCCATGTATTGCAAAGGAGTTATTTCTCTAAGGTGGAGTGGAGTTTGATTTTGGCAAATTTTGTATTTCCTGGATTTATATATGCCAGTTTATTTTATGGGGCAGCAAGAAAGCCATGGACTGCCTTGAGTAAGAAATTTGCTGAAGTTTCCTTTCTGAGTATTCCACTATTATGCTATTAAGGTATTTGGCAAATTATTACCAAATAATTAACTCTTGGGTATGTTTCCAATTAATTTTTGAGTACCTCCATGTACATTCAATATAGCTTGTTTACTTGTCGAAGTTTTTCCAACGATCCTACTTGAAGTTATGTTTCGTTTGTGTAGATTTTCTAGTTTTTTAAAGTAGTGTATGCACCGTCTCGTGTCCTTCCAGTCTAATACGACAGAAATTTACTTAAATTCAGCAGATTTCTTGCTGCTTGTACTGTAAATGGTAAAAATCCTGTGACATTTTATTTAAGCTAATTGTTTTCTGTTGTTTAATTTTAAACTCTGTGGCTGCTTTGGAATCCACCAGATAAATAGCTTGAAGTGGTTGTAAGGCTGTTAAAGTAGGTAGGGTATCGTTTCAATATCTTTATACAAGTTTAATTCATTTAGCCTACTGTTAAATACTGATAGAAAGATTCGCAAGTCACCTCCACGCCTGCTTTATTTGTTACATACTTCTGATATCCGTTAAAGTATTGATGGTGTAATTTAAATTATGTTTTATTTTTACAGTTATCATCTCATTTCAGTTTTACTAGTTCTAGAGATTATTGATAATTTTTGTAAATAATTACAGTTCATTACATATTATGTATACATCAGGAATCTATAAAAAATATTGTACAATAAAACAAGTATAATGGAAGAAAAAAATGAGAAAACAAGCAAAAGATTATTTTTAAATATTCTATAGTAACTTTATATTGCTCTTGTGAAAGGCATTCAATGTATGAAAGCTATCAATTTATATAGTTTGTAAGAGCATATGAATTAAATTTGTTATCGTTTCAGAGAGCTAATGAAATAAACTTTAATTGCATTTTCATAGCGCAGCGTATATTATACATCACTTTTGTTTAATACTATAAATATAAATTATTTAAATTAGACGTACTTTATTGAAATAAAAGGGAATAGTAACTTAATCTATCATTTGTTTCTCATTTAACTAGATGACGAAAATGAACTTCATCAAAATGAATATTGTTCTACGAAGACATTATGCTTTTCGCGGAACTGATTTTAATATTCTTTTCAATCAACTACTGTCTTATTACAACAATAACTTTCCATAAATGGTAATTAAACTGGTATAGGTTAAATAGAAGTATGTTTCATTTTGTTCAACAATTATTGAACCGTTTTCATTTAAAATCTTTTATTGACACAACATGAATTATAAAGTAAATGGTTTCAATTTAATGTTGAAAATGTATTACTAAACTTGTATATTTATTGTATTTTAAATACGTTTTATTAACATCTAAAACAGATTTTACAGCCGAAATAACTTTTTTGCTGATTATCGTAAAATCCGAAATTAATCTTACCATTTAAGACTTATTCTTAATGGATCGGTTTTGCCTAAAACTTTTCAATACTAGTTGCCTTTTTTTATCCAATATTTTATTCACTATTCATACCATGTAATGAAATAGATTAAAATTATTTTCGTTTATTAGAGATTTATTTCTGAACCAAAGTTTATTCTTAGTTATGACTCGTTCTTAATTTTAAATTGTATGATAATTTTATCTCAGTAAGTTTAACATATTGTGAGAATATATATACAGTGTTTTTTTGTTTTGTTTTTTTAAAAATACTTTAGAACTTTCAATGCATGTAGAAATTTATTTATATAACTTACAGAATAGGTTGAAATATCATTTTAAAGTGACATTCAAACATTAAGTTTGAATCATGTAATGCCGTATACGCAATAAAGACACTAGAAGATAAATCAATATTATGGTAAAACATAGCTACTTTACTGCTGTGTTTAGGTTTCACGAAAGGTACTCTAACACGTATTAAAGTTTTTTTTTAAACAGTGTGGTAAGGATCCTCCAAGTGTTCCTATAATTTACTCTTGTAACTACAATTTTTAAGGTATTAGTATTTTGAACGACATGAAAAATCCCCAGATAACCCATGACTGCTGGTTAACAAGTCAGTCACAGCTTCGCCCTAGCCCTACGAAACCATGGTTCATGAGATTGACATACCACATATGACTGTGTTTGGTCCCGTACTACGTCAACAATTGCACTTTAAGTAATACAAATTTAACGTGGTAAAAGAAATAACTGGTGCAGTCACTTGAGGTATCCCGTGCAGAAAGAATGGATCGAATAGGAAACAAAGAGACCTTCGTGAACAAAGTTATTTTTAGAGATGTGTCAAAATTTTACAAAAGTTGCCAGGTGAATACCCACAGCTACAGAATCTGGGGTATCTTAAATATATGGAACATGTTCTCTATAGTTCAAAGTTAAATGATTTTTCCACCCCCAGGTTATATTAAATGTGTAGCTTTCTTTTACTTGTAGAAAACAATAAGTGGGGTGCTTGAAACATTTTTCATTCGTTAGGCGCAGGTGACCCCGGTGGATTCTTCACTACCCAGGTAGATTCTCCACTACCAGGTGGATTTTTCTACCGGTTTTACCATACTTTTGCACAGAAGTCAGGGAATTCCTTGCTAAACCAGGTCAGTGGATTGATGGTGCAGGGTCAATTTCATGGCCACCTTACTCACCAGATTTGTCCCCTGATTATTTCTTAAGGGTAAGCGGTTTCATTAAAGATAAAGAATATTTTTCACCCATATCTGACGGTTTCAAATAATTGAGAAGTCGAATTTATGCCTCAGCTACAGAAGCAAATCCAAATTTATCGACTAGAGTGTAGAAAAAAACTGACTTTTATGCGGGATTTCTGATAAATATCAAAGGTAATTAAATTTACTGTATAATTTAAAACGTGAAATGTTTTGCTTTTAAATGTCACCTCAACGGATTATGTAAGTAGTCTGAATGAATTTGTACGTGTTCTTAGAGTTGCAAAGTCCTTTTTGTAAAACTTGGTATGTTTTGTGTAAACAATGCTATTTTGGTGTTCACTAGTATGTATGTTTTTAAAAAATATCTAACTTTACTTCACCCTCCTCTATTAAATTTTTCTTGTATTATGACGGTTTAATATTATGGTAGTTAAATTTTACAAACAGAGTTAATAACCAAAATCGATAAGTATTAATTTTTGATAAAAGGTGTACATATGTTTAAAATCGGTGTTAAGAAACAAACGGTCTTTAATTTATTACAAACAAGCTTTTGATTTAAGGCGTCGCTAAATATTGCACCCCTTAAAATCATAAGATTCATTTTTTCCTAGAAGAATTATTTTATTCGTTTAAAATAAGAGTATAAACATTCACGGGAACTGTGATAGTTTTAATATTCAGATGCTGAAATAAGTATTATATTTGTATAATCGTATGTCCTTTGGAAATATTGGCATTAATTCAACCATGTCATTTGTAAACTTGGGGCCTGTTAGAATACGGTCTCGGTTCTATATTTGTTACAAAATCACCTGACACTTGTTTGTCATGTTCAATCTTGGAATCATTTATACAATATTTAAAAGAACATTTTTGTTCTGCCCGTGTGCATAACTCGGCTTATTGATTTTGTTCGATCAAACTTTAGGAAGCTATTTATATAAGCTAAGTCCAGAATGGATCCAAAATTTGGATGCGCGTGGAAAGGGTTTTCATTAAACCATAAATATTCTAAAGATTTATTATTTATATTTAATCTAACATATACTTGCGTAAAGGAAAGTGAAGTTAATACTTAAAAAAATAATAATATCAATAAAGCGAGTAAAAAAAAAAAGTTTTAAATGAATATTATATATTTAAAAAAACGGTAAATCTAATACGAAGCCACACAAACATGTTAGAATGTTCGCTAAGTGTACAAGTATACACATATTTTCTCTTTAATACACCTCATAGGCCTATTGGGATGTTAAAACTTTCCTAATATTAATTTCTTAGCTTACTTCCGGTTTAATTTCGATAAAACAAAAAACGATTTGTATTTTATTTAGAATATGTTGTGTATACTAAGAGCTATCACAATGATAAAACAGCGAAATAATGATTTCAGGATTTGTTTATCTATCCGTGCGGATAGATGAACTGATATTTGGAAAATAGTGATAATTTCGGCTTCCGTACGATGAGACTGTCGTTAGCAAATAACGATTGCCTATAATTACTGTTCGATACGTCTACAATTACGTCGATTGTCAAAGAGGATACTAGGTTAGATGATCGGGCTGTTTTTAGTTTTGTGATCACAGTTGGGTTAGTAAAGAAATGTCACTCAACTTTTTTTCTAACGATTTTTATAAAACTCGGTTTTTACAAAGATGCAATGAGATAAATAGTTTTGTATAAAAATGAAAAGTATTTTTATGTGAAATTTTTAAATAACATCTACTATTTTATTGGCAGCAGGTTTTGTTGGTAAACATTTTTGATGTGTTAGATATTTGTAAAGCCAAGAATGTTTATGAAGCGTTTGAGTAGAGTGACGTAAAGTATTCACATATTTAGGTTGTTGAATATTTCAAACCTTCCACCATCATGACGTTCATAAAATGGAGAAACTTTGTAGCCAACGTCCTTGCTTTTCCTTAGGGTTGCTATTTTATATATCCTAAAAATAGAAGCTTGTATTATTCCATTATAAATAATATCTACGAATATATTTCTTTATTTGTCACTTCATCATATAAAGAAGTATATTTGGCCTAAATGAAACAGATTTTAAAATCCGTTTATATAATTAAAAATATTGAGTGAAATATTATGATTCTATTTAAAAATCGTTATATAATAAGACATTCTTTTCTGCATTAAAAGAGTTAAAAAAGCTTTCAAACGTGTAATGTTTGAATGGGAATAGATATTGTATTATGTAGCTTACTTAAGTAACTACTCTTTCATTAGTTACAAAGCAAAAATAGTAACCATTTTTGTTACCGAAAAACAACCATGGAAAAAGACAAACTTCAAGCCTGATTTGGAATATCCATCTCCAAATGCGAATATTGTTTCTGTGGTTTTATGACAGATATGTTAATCTGGTCTCGGTTATTTTAGTTGTAGGCTTTCATAAGAGGACAAGACAATATTGTGATTTACAAATTGTTTCAATCTCAATACGTAAAACTAAATACAATCCTTAATATGAACAACAGAACACTTTGTTTCACACGTTTAGTGGATGAATTATGTAAAATACCACCTAAATTAACTATTAAATTTTTTCAGTAATGGTTTCTTATAATATTGTGGTATAGATTGTATAGTCCTTACTTCATACTAATTACTTTAACAAAGCTAGATTATCTATTAACAGATAATATATTTGTTAATAAAGTAGAGAAGGATTTGTGAGTAAAACTTATCAGTACTTGAGTTTTGCAAACAAGTTCTTTTTCGCAGGTTTTACAAACGTGGTAGTATTCTTTTAAAATAACCTTAACGTGTAGTATTATTTAACCAAAATGAAGGAGAATAGTTATTCATATTCAATATGTTTTCTATAGTGGAGATAAACAATAAGAAAGAACAGGAAACATATTTTTCTATACAGATATTTGAAATTAAGTTTAATAAAACTTACGAATATCTGTGTACGTACGGACGAAAATATTGCACAATTATTAAAGCCTTTTCACTAACCTATCCAACACATTAATATAAATTTCATTGGAGTAATAAACTCCGATGTTCTATTACTAACTTTATGACTCCATTACTCGTGATATTGACTATGGCTTGAAACGTATTCTCAGTTACACGATAGCACACATCAACCGGATGTCGATAACGGTACAGTAATTAAATTTTGATTTACGTTATTATTTAGGGGTACAACCGGAGTAATTTTCTATTTTCAAATTACTGAACACTGATGTAGCTATTACAGCAACTTATTTAATATTAAACTGTGGTGTCATAAGCATTACTCTAAATAATGAAAACCATAAAGACATTCTTTTTATTTAAACGTATAAACAGAAATTACGTATGTCAGTTTAAATACAGGAAAGAATTGAAATATTTTGATAAGATTTTTTTAATGGATTAAAATAAATCTAAGAAGATTTTAGAACTTAATTTATGAACAATATACCAGTACGTTAAAAAAAAAAAAAAAGTACGGGAAACCTATTCGTTTATTCTTAAGTTTCTGTAGATAACAGTGATCAAACTGTTGTACGAATTCTGTTTTATCGACTTAACTGATTTAAATATATATATAAAAAAAAAGTTATTGGTCTAGGTGTAAATACTGAAAAAACCAAAATGTCAGCAAAGGTTTTGATAGTCATTAAATGCTATCAATTTTAGAGATGCAAGTGATTGTTTGAATATAAGTAGGTTTCTATTCTGTATTGGGGCCAGTTATATATCAGCAAAGTTGGGTTTCTTGGGTCCTTTCTAACAGGTCAAAACTTTTAAACTCTATAAAATATTAAGTTTATTCCCTTATTATCCACAAATTGTCTTAGAGAGCTTGTGTAAGTATGTATTATTGTACATTAATTGTATTTTGGTGACTCTTTCTATTTTCGTAACACAAATCCTCACAGATTGCCAAGTAAGTGATATATTTTACCCTCCCTTTCACATATATTTTGTAACACAGAATATATTATATAAAAATTATTTAACTGTTAATAAATTTGTAGTGTTATAGTGTGGCATAGTAATTTATTTCTGTTTCCTTCTATGCAGCGAACATAGTAGATTCAAACCTGTTTTATATTTTGGGTTTGTAAGTCGTAAAGTTTATGTTGTTTCATATATTTTTATTTTTATTGAAGTAACTAGTAATGTAATTTTATGCTTAAGTTTTAAAAAATCATTAATATAACTTTAAAGTTTTAATAACTAATTGCCAATGATTTGATTCAAGTGTAAATTTATATTATGAAAACATGTTAAATATTTCACTTTTTATTCAATATGTTTATTTTAATAAAGTTTAACATTTCACTTTCTTAATTAAAACTGTAACAGTAACAGTTGTAATGGTTTGTTTGTAGAAGTTACTGCCATAAATAAAATCGTGAGTTGAACTGATTTTACTGGTTGTGTATTTCTATTGTAACTTCATAATTAATAGATATGTGTTTTCTTACGTGTTTTTCAACACTTTTTAGTTAAAAAAAATTGTGTCTTTTATAAAATGAGAAACATTGAAGTAATATAAAAGATATAAAACCCGCTATAATATTAATATTGCAACTTTCTAGGTTTTAAAATGCAATTTAATAATAATAAGATATTGGATATTTCCATATACTAATACATACAATAATAAAACTTTATTTTTAAAAATTGGAATTATTTATTGTTTTAATAAATAAAATTACTTTGTTTCTTACAAATCATATTATGTTATGTTAAAAATAACCACATTTTAAACTACGATATCTAATCAATATAATTAACAATATAAATATTTCAATATTTCCTAAAGAGAGGAACTATCGATCCATACTTATGTATGGTTTTTTTTTTTAACTTTATTAGTTTGATTTTAATATTTATAATGTCATAATTATTTTTCGAGATCTTTGCATATTGTAATGCTGGGTTTTGTTAATACTCATACTTTGCTCTTACTCTCTATACTACACTTTATTTATTCATTAAATTGTTTAGATTAATTCTTCACTTGCAATAAATACTTCGTGTTGTTACTTTGACAGCTTAATTTCAATATTTACTTATACAATTAATTGATAAGCTTGTCTAAAAACTTAAACTATATTTAAATATCGTAAGTAATTTGTTTTGATTTTAAGGATGAAAGTTTAAGAATATCGAAGAGTGTTTTTGTAAGACGCATCATAATTAAATAATCTAGTAGTACTTGTGAAAAACCAAGAATTGCTAGAGATAACTCAAATTGATTACTTTTATACAAAACTGGAAAGTTCAGTTTTGATGGATTTCAAACAACTCTGATTAGTTACTTCATTATTATCTCTATTATAACAGTCAAGTGTTTTTATTTTATTTCAATACGTTTCTAACTTGTATAGAAACATTAATTTAATAAAAACATATAAAAAGTTTCAGGTTTGGAAGGTCTCACCTAACTGCTTAATTAGTATGGTATTTAAACGTTTCACTATTAAAATTAATATATTTATGGAGTCGAAGTGGATTGAAAAATATCATAGTCGTAAACGCTACAGTTGTACATTACAATTAAAAAAACAATGACATAAAGTTATTGTTGGGAAGGTATTAATGCTGTAAAATTTTAAAACGCACTGTTGATGCTAAATCTAATTATGACGGTAACTACTGTATTGTCACAATTATTTTTACCTCCACATTTATTTGTCTTTATATAAAAAGCTGTTTAAATTGTATGTGACTTTTATACATGTGTATTTAAATATTGTCCTCGATTCAGTTTTGTTATTAACTGTATACTGTGCTTTTAATAGGTAGGAATATACGTAATTGCACTCAAATGTTTTGTATGTTGTACCAATTAACAAAGTTATTTAAGAAGAAAGATTAATTAACACTTTGTTTTCACAGAGTGGTTGTTATGAATCAACATATATTTTTCACAGAACTCATTCTCAATAATAATAGCCAACAATAGAACTCATTCTCAATGACAATAGTTGTGAGTATATACAACTGCTCTGCCTAACTTCGTTATAAAACTGCTGTATGGCGTGCTTATAGTAGATTCGCCATTCCTCTATAATAATATGATTTTCAAATTAGTATGTTTTTCAAACTATAGTAAAATTTTTCATTACTTAAATTGTTTACCGGATTAATTCATTTCGCCAGAAGATATGGTTAGGTTTAATTTTTTTTTCAAAGCATTAGAACTTAAAATATGATATATAAAATCTGAGCAATTAGTCACGCTTCAGTTTTATGACGAAACTAGAGAAAACAAACACTTACAAATTACACGTATAAACAAAAATATATCATTAATGAAGTAAATGTTTATAACACTAAAAGTTATGAATGAAAATAGTATATTACTTTCAAATATAGCCTGTGGAGACGTAGATAAAATAATTATAATTTTCTACACGCATAATTCAGATAATTATAAAATTAATTCGATTAGTTTATGAACAATTTTCGTTAACATATACATTTTACTTGGACTCAGTAAGGATTTAAATAAACTTAGATTATCATTTTTATAGATACCTATATAAGTTTCAAATAAATGTCCAAAAAGTATTAAGAATTATCTTAAAAAGTAAGTATATATATTTTTATATATTATTACGTAAGGAAAAAATAAATAAAAATTATTTCAATATTTACAATAATATAAATATTATTGTGTTAATTTTATTTCATCTGATCAAAGTTTTTACAGTGGTAACAGAAATGTATTTGTAACAGGGACTTCCAATAAAAGCCGTTACTTCAGTCGCATATCAGTTCTCATTCGCCGTCTGCCGACGACTGTGCAGTAGTTAAATTATGATTTATATCAGAGCAATAACTATTCCTATTAGCAGTACAATACGTTTCCGAATACAGCTACAACCACCCACTTTACAACCTTACCCCTCGCACAAACCAACTCCAACAAATATTACATCTACATGAGCTACTTTCGTTATTTCATATTAATAATTTCATTTCTATATCAAATTTGTTTACTTCGAGGTAATTCATGTGCACATGATTTATTGTTTATGTCACTGGGGAATAATTTATCCATCAGAACTTCTTTGTATGAGATAATGTTCTTCACATTCATTAAAAAATTATGATATATAAGTGAAAAATGGAAAATTCGCTCAGAGCCAATATCTGAAATAAGCATTTAAGAGTAACAGAATTAATCAATTAAGTGCTCAAAACTTACACATAATTACTGATAAAGTCAGACGAGCTGTAACATGAGCACAGTAACTTTTAATGCTATCTGATATTCATATTTAAAGGATAAGCAAAATCATTATTTCGATTAATACTAAATCAATCAATAATGCCAATAACACAAAGAATAAAATAATTATTGATATATATATATATATATATATATATATATATATATATATATATATATATATATCACCATCGTTCATCTAATTGTGTCTAAATGGCTTACGATATAAATAGAAATATACACAATATAGCATCCACACATAAACTCATTATTACAATGTTGTCATTATTCTTAAAACATAATACCTAAGTTGTAGAAGGTATTTTTTATCAGATTAAGTTAGGACAAACTTGAAGATCCTTGTAAATAACCCTTACTTCATTCACCGTTGGAGTCACACGAGATCAGTGGAGTCTTGCGATTTGTCTCGTGCAAAACCGTTCTCTTATTTTTACTCGTAGTGTAACTTTTGTTGTACGACTTTTTTGGTCAATTTAATTAAATTAAATTGCCCTTAAAAAATAAATAGGATATCATAGTTTTTATAAACAGTTTTTCATTTCTTCATCATATTCTACACAATACCTTTCACTTTGTAATACATACGTTTAGTAAATATATATAAGTATATTCAATATTTAACTGGTATGTTTAGGTGAATTAAAGCTTCAACACTTTACTGATATATTTTTATCATAAGCATTGAATATTTTTTTTCAACTAAATGTTGGGAGGGAAATCAATCGCCTAATCTTTTGCTTTGAGTGACTATGGGGTCCACCTGATAACGTATCTTCTATCAATAACTAGTTATGGTAATTATTACCTTAAATTCACTTTTTTGCCATTATTATGTATGCGAAATCTTGTTGGGTTAATTAGATTTAAATCTAAATACCTCTAAGTTGATACCAAAGTGTTATTTTGTTTGAAATATTATTGTTTGTAGTCAGAAGATGAGGTTTGGTCGTCATTTTCCCACTGTGCCAGTAAAACGGCTTCCTGTCTTGCAATTGTATGTTTCTATTTCCTTTATACGTGATTCTGTATTAATATAGTATTATATAGTACCAGCTACGCACAACGGTTGCTTAAGTTTGAGTTTACGAAGCACAATATTAAAAAAAAAAAAAAATATATATATATATATATATATATATAGTGTTGCTACATAAAATTTAATAAAAGTTACTTTTCAGAGTTTGTAAAGTATTATTTCGAAAAAATTAATTGACGAGATAATTAATAAACTTGTGATATTTATGTATTTATTCAATAATTCCATCTTTCTCTTCCTAAATATCTGGGAAATAAGTTACCTAACCGCCTTTTCCTGTAATGTTGGTTACTTATAAAACAAGAACAACATAAAACTAAAAACAACGTAAAATTTATTCTGCATTTTTAAGAATTTTTTTAAAGACCGTCACTGCTTGGTAAAGCAACAAGCACTCAAACCCAGTTGTACATACACATACGTACATATAATATTTACAAATATCCAAACGTACAAATTTCTAAAAAATCAAAAGAAATAAACCTTTCTCTGATTTATTAAGTACAAGTAGCATATAATATATGTTCTCTATAATATACTTTATACTCAAACATATTATATAAATTTAGACAAAATTATAAATGGTAAACTAATGCAGTGAATCTAGAGTACAACAGATACTAAAAACTATTCAAAAAATGAAATAACTTTTCATTCATTGCATTTCTTTCACCAATTAATTAATATTATTAAAGAAAAAACTTCTTTTTTTTAATTCAGAGGAAATAGCTCTCTACACTATTACTATTATTACTTAAACATGTTTTGCTGCATGTTTTAAACCCTTGGCCTAATAAATAAAAATTGACATCTGGAAACATTTCCTATATCTGTTTATTCTTTTAAGTTACTTCATTGTTCTACTTGTAGTTAAGTAATAAGATTGTTCATTCGTTACAATTCTACTTCTTGAAAAAAAAAAAAAAAAATTGTAAAATTTTTAAATAGAAAACTGTCTTAGAGTAAGCCTAATTTAATTCTGTAGCGATGGAAATGAGTTTCAGCTTATTTTTTAAAACAACGTTATACGAATAACTGATTTGTTGTGTTGTAAACAATGGTTTACTGGTGCTTTTGGAAGCTCCTTCCAAAATGAAATTCAGAATTCTAGCCTAGAATGGATATATGAGTGATAGAATATTCGAAAAAACATTTGTATCACCTTCGTTTCTTAAAAAAATATAAAATAGAACCAAAACGTTTGAGTAATATCTCGATAATTTTCAATACATTTTGGAATCCTAATACATACCTTCACATTTAATTTGTTTCACATACGGACAGACGCCATTATTATTATAAACAGTTGTTACGATAAATAAAGTTCTTCAAAGAGGTATCTTTAGGTCAGAGTTGATTAATTTATTTTTCTGCATTAACTTTCATGAGGTTACTCTTGCACCAGCCCGTCGAAACTTTCAGGTCCCTTTTTTTAAACTACTACCCCCATATATATTTACTTTGAATACTGTAATGAAATGACATCAACAAAAACATAAATGATACCTTCAAATTTTTCTTCTTTTTAGTTGTTATGCAAATTGGTAAAAAAGAAAAGAAAATTTAAACTCATTCACAACAAGAATGGGACGTTCTATTCTATTATCATTCTTATTATTAGTTTTAAATATCTCTATTATTTAAAATTTGCAATACTTGATGTTTTACTATCCATTGCTATTGAAACGAATAACGTTAACCACTTAATACTATTAGGGATCTAATGTTCGAAAAAAATAATAAAAAGTTTGCCTTAAAATTCTTGTATTTTGTTGAAATCACAATTAAAATTACTTTATTCTACAAAAATGTTTGTTTTAGAGTTCACTCCCAATATAAAAATTCAAAATATAAAAACTACAATTTTTCTTTTTAATCCATAAAATAGCATACCATTAATTATTGTGCTGTTTTTACCAATATTTATAAAATTTAAACACAATTTTGCACAAAAAATAAGTTTAATAAATCTAAAGCCTTTCAATGACAAAGTCTCCATGTTCAGTAATATATGAGCTATCTATGTATAACACTAATCTATAATTGTTATTTTGTGTCTGTTTTTACATTTTGTTTCTTATTCAAAATTTAATGTTTCTATATGAATATGCATAAATATAGTTTCTCTCACAGAGTCTCGGACGTTATACAAATACAATACACCAGTGCCTCGTTTATCGAAATGTTGCAAATGTGGATTTCATTATAGAATCCTGAACTCTTCAGCACTGTAAACTTTGATATATTTCAGAATTTAAAATAATATGTCTTTAAAATATTATAAAAATTATTGATAACTAAGTACATTTGAAATTATTATCTTTTGTGTTTATTGATTATATATATATATATATATATATATATATATATATATATATATATATATATATATATATATATATATATATATATATATATATATATATATATAGTAGTGTTTGTATTTTGTACTTTTATACTATTATCGCTGCTTATTATTTGTAAGAATAACAAATTAATCTTTAATAAATAAAGTCATGGTAAAGTGCTCGAATGACCAAAATTCAAAATAAACCAGATAATCGCACCAATAATCAATAACACAAGTAAATATCGCCAACACATTTAATTGTTTGTGTATAAATAATTCACTAATGAATTGGTAGTTTTAAGTAACCAATATGTTTTCTTTTTTACACCCGTATCGCCGTGGTTCCTCTTGGAGATATTTTCATACAATTCCGAAAAAAGTCACTGATTATTATAAACGAATATATTTCAAAAATAAATAATTTGCTATTAATTATAAAAGATTATAGAAAACAATTAAATTAATTAAAACTTTTTTGAGTAATCGTATCCAAGTCAAAGATTTTAATCAAAGTTATTTAATACATATTCCGTCTTGTGGCTTATTTTGTAACATATGTTACGCGATTCAGAACGTCTGTTTCATCCTCAGACTCGCTCCTGAGAGGACGTTAAAACATAAAAACACTACAAAACGTACACATCGCATAAAATAAAAAAATAACACCCAAATGCTCGACAGATGTACACCAAAGTTTCAAGAACTAAACAATTACTTTAAGTTTTATTGCAATTCCTTAACACTGTATAAAACACTGCAAAAATATATTATAAGAAAATCATAGTATCATTAATTTCAAACGTAGTCCGAATTTTGAAATGTGCTCTTTGTAATGGTACTATTTATTATTTTTTTCTGTTGATTAAGGGCATTGTAATATGTTAATTAAAAAGTGTCTACTTATTTTATAATAAACCTGTTTATGTCATGTAGAAAATAGATCACTTATCAGTGTTATAAACACACATTTTAATGGGATAACTGAATCGCTTCTATACATGTGTGGAAATGGTCACTACACAAAATCACATGGAGCATAGTTTTCTATAAAGTTTTACATAGAAATCCTCAATAGGATTTATTATTATATGAAAATAATTACCAAAATACTATATAAAAATCCCGATTGTAGGAAATAGTAAATTGTAATATCCACCAGTTTATTCTTTCCAAATTAGATTTGAAAAACTACATATAAAAAATGATATATATATATATATATATATATATTTATATATATATATATATATAACCCTTTGTGAACTGTTTATTTGTTTGTGTGAAACCTTTCCTGCTCTTTAAATTAATGCGTATTACAAAACTCACGACGCCATTGTTCATAAAGTTACAATAGAAATGCACAACCATTGGTTCAACTTACTATTTTATGTCAATAACTGCAGTAAAACAAACTATTAAAACCTTAGAATTCAATTACGTTCTATTTAACGACGAGACTAAATGTTAAACTTTCAGGGCTCCATTATGTAGATGGAGTTATTGAATGAGGAAAAGCTAGTTATTCAAACATTCATGCGGTTTGTCAGGACATATCACATATTATAAAACCTGTTTATTATCACTGTTAAACAAATAACAAAGGTAATTTCTTACAAATCGACATAAAAATGTTATATCTGACAAATTTTCTCTACGGTGGGATTATAAAAAATGTTGTTTCAAAATGTAGATACCATTTTCAAAATTCCTTTCATGAAATATCTTTTATAATAAAATAAATATGAAATTTGTTGCAACTGATAGTTTTACTTTGAAAAGTCCTTTAATTTGATATGTCACATATAGTTCTCTCAGATTAGTATAGCGAACATTTTAAAAACTGTTTAGTCTTCTCATTTCACATATTTAGCGATTTTATTATTAAAAAATCTCAATTTGATTTTGTGACACAATTTTGGTTAGAATCCAATAAAATTTCGTAAGCGCAATTACTATTGTATTATTTTTGCCATTTCACTTCCATTTTAAAAGATGCTGTTTCCAATTGAAAATTTTGAGTAACCCAAAATTTTTCCCTTTAGGTGTAGTTTAAATTCCCAAAATGGTTTGGCTCTATTTGGGTTCGTACAATAGTTTAGGGGGGAGGGGAAGGTATTGGTTGGTAGACTTTATTACGACACTATAATGTCACAGGAATTTTTCGTATGATAGTTTGACACCTCATTAAAATGTGCATACAAGTTTAATAGATTTTTTGTGTGTAAAAATTGTAAATTTTCTTTTTTGTATATTCGTAATACTAAAATTCCATAACTTATACATGTAAAAGTTATTCCACTAGGTATACAAATAATGTTGTAGTTACCCTAACAGTTACAAGACTAACGGTAGGGATCCGAGTGACGAAGTAGGAATAGACTCCACCAAGTGATCCGTAAGCTGTACTTGTACTGTTTTATATCTTTTAAATATAACGAATTCAAGTGTTATTTTATTCAACACTTTTCAAAATGCAATGGAATATATATATATATATATATATATATATATATATATATATATATATATATATATATATATATATAAAACATTACATTTGTTATATATTCGTGTAACAAATGTTCTACAAGCATTGCATTAATTTTAGATATATGTCTGATAACATTTATGGCACAAATCGTACTTATAAAATTATTATCATTACATTGGTTTTGATTACAAAATTGTATTGTATAATATAAATTATAAAATCTGTAAAAAAAAAAAAAAAAAAATGCCACGGCTAATATAACCAAGAGAACAGGTTTTGATTTTGTAAATCTACACCAATTGATATTAGTCATAACGTACTTTATTTTAAAATTTATAAATAGTTCGAAATGTTATTAAAATTTGTAATGATGTTTTTAAAATAAAAGATAACAATTAACCGTCATATGTACGCCATTTCTCTAAAAATTTGTAATCAAGTTTGTTTGTATTTTAAATTGCTTCAATTTTTGTGACATCTCTCACAAACCCAGTAGTTTTTTAAAACAAAACATTGCACAAATTTTCTTACTCCATCATCGAAACCAAATAGAAACAAATCAAAACGAATTGTCATCAAAATTATCAGTTTAGTACTTGTCAGTCAAAAAGTAATAATGAAGATGAAAAATGATTTTGAACAAAATTTTTTATTAAATAGAGTCTAAACATTTTTTGCATAGCCATAAAAGCGCCCTCAGCATAAATCTTAATTTATTAAAATTCCGCATTTAATTACGCTAACGAAAGTTCATTTTGGTTTTTTGAAACTTAGGCTATTCCTAAACTATAAATTTGTTTACAGTTTACTAAAATTAGACTTGCGATCAATACGTTTTGTTTGAGAGGTTACCACTGAGAAAAGTTCAATCAAACTTATAAGTGCCGATTTGTTAAAATAATAACTTTGTTTTGTCTTACGATTGCAATTTCTAAATTATTTATTATTTAAAAAAAAATTAACATAATGAAAAAGGAAAAAAAACCTCTCGTTATAAATATGATCACATACGAAATTTGATAAACATCGTTCCATGCGTTTCGGCTGTACTTCAAATACGACAAAGAGCATTAGGCACAAATACCTCAAATGGTAGACAGACAGAGGGATACACTAAAAAAATCACATGTTTAAATACAGGGGAATCTCAAAATGGACATATCTACAAAAACGCATAAAGTTCATGCAAATCACAAAACTTTTTTCTATACGGTAAAACGCATGTAATCTAGTTCACAAAAATGTTTTAGTCAGCGGCATACTGTTAAAGATTACTCCAGTTAATGTATTAACCGTTGTTCCCCTGTATCTCAGTTTAGTTTACTTTGTCATTATTTTACATAATTTCTAATAAATATATTTTATTCTGTATTAAAATATCAATAATAATGCTAGAATCCGTCTCACCATCAGTTATTATTTGTTCCATTAGAACTAGATTAACCCATACCAAATCAGTATGCGATATAATTACAAAACAAAATCCCTTAAACAGAATTCGATATTTTAAATTGTAGATTGGAGTTTTAATTTTAACTTTATCTCGTAAATATGTAAAAAGATTTATTTGTTGTGGTTTAATGATTGTGAAACACATGTAATTGTGTTTATCTAATTGTTTTAAAAATAATGAATTTCTTTGAGTAAGTATCCAAGGTTGTTTTCCCGACAACAAACCCGATATTGAACTGAGACAAACTAACGATAAACTACAATAAACGATGTACTGCCACATGCAATGTATGTGCTCTGCATCCTAAATTAACCAAAGGGGATTTAAATTAATACAGTAAGTTTGTTATTCAATGAATAACGATATGTTGCTTCACTCATTGTGATAAAAGGGAAAAAGGAGTGCTCACGTCAATGTTAATACTTTTGAGAAAACAAATTACACATCAAGAACATTTTCTTACAATGTTTAAAACCTGTCTGAAGGTTTGTATATGGCCATTTTGGAATTAGAATACTTGATATTTCAATACTGAGAAACCAAGTACAACTGTGATCAACAAGTTCATAAATAATCTTTTAAGTAAATTTTAATTAACAAATATTCATATTTTTTGATTAACTTTAAAAAATACAGATTTATTGCAATGAAACAAATTAACCAATGTGAAATTTTACAAGTGAAAAGTGAGTTTTTACTAATTTCAAATAGTTTTTGAACCTTTATTCTACTTATAAGAAATAAATTTTTCATAATTTAAAGAAAGTAACCTTTTCCTATTATTAAGAGTTCGATTAAAGAAATATTATTTAAATAATAACAAATTAAATAGTTTTAAATGAGAAGAGCTTTGAGTATGCAAGATAACACAGTTTCAGACAGATTTATACAAAGGTCTCACGAGCACGTGGTATAGTTGAAAATTATTTCAGATGATGATTAACTAAAATTGATTAAGCAACTATAAAATTTTTAATTCATTTAGTAAGTAATTTTAAGTTTAGCTAGTAGAAAATTAAAGGTGGTATATAGAAAATGAATGGTTTGACTTAACAAGGCGTTGTAACGAAGACCCTTAATGTTATTTAGTCAGTATTCTGAAAAATAAAACTTTTTGTCGTTTGAAGAAATATTTAATATATAAAATAGATTATTTTACATAGTACATACACTAGAAGTAACATAACTATTTTTATAAAGTTTATTGATATTTCACACACCTTTTTGATTCTGATGTAATTCATGTATTTAAAATATAATAGCTTAATTGGTTCTTGTCCATTAAAATGTTTATTATTTATTTTACACGACAATGAACATGTAACCATTTCAAATGCGTAATTGATTATTTTAAAATTAATTATAATTTAAATATCAAATGAATAAATTAAATTTTGTTGTTGACCTTTAGAGGTTATTTTGAACTTAAATAATATATACAGAACCACAATTTAAAACAAATTAATCATTATACCGTGTATCAAATATCAATTTAAAATATTATATTTCTATTTATTTTGATAGCTTATTTATTTAATTAAAATTTTCTCAGAATGATAATAAAATGCTAAGTACACAAAAACGTAATTCTACTAGTACTATCTTGCTAAAACTCAACAATGTAGTTAATTAAAATATATCTGATTTGATCTTTGTTATATTTATTATTCTTGGTTGAATTATACAAACTGAAAATAATTTTAGTACTGACTATTTTAAAAGAATTTTCATGTATCACTCGCTTTCCGAAACATTATTACTTTGGAATAGAAAAATCGGGAAAAAACAAAGAACATTCCTCCATCTAGTAGTTTTATATTTCTATTTGTAATAAGTTTTCTATTTTATGGCCACAGTTTTGAAAGAAACTAAGAGATATCTGAAAGTAAACGATATGTTATATTAAGTTACAACGAAATATTCAGATTTTACCAACTATGCAAAATTTTATCCATTACTTTACTATAATAAATGTTAGTATTTGTATATTGGGAGGTTAAAATAATAAAAAATAAAAAAAATACTTCATTACTGAGTGGTTGTAGCAAGCAAGGCTGTGTTTGGAAAAATGATTGTTATTGTTTGAAAACTGAAATCTTTAGTAAAAATGTACTATTTTACCTCAACATTGACTTGTCTTTTTTAACACCACAGTCAAACTAGTTTATTGCTTGTGACCTAATATGTGGTTTTAATTATTTTAACCAATTCACTTCAGATGTGATTATTATGACGATATTAGTTTGTGTTACTAGTATATTGTTGTATGTGAAATATTCTGTATTACTTCCCAATAATATATGCCAAAGAAAGTTATCTTGATCAGTTAGTACTCTTTTTTTGTATGTTTTAAAATCCTTTGCTTTGGGGTAAGTTAGTATGTATTTATAAAGTGAATGGAAATGGAAATGTTTTTCCATGCAGAATATACTTTTAATTTAAAAATAAATATGTTTAGGTTCAGTAGGTTTGGAGTTAGGAAATAAACCAGATGCATTACCACAATAATTGTGCGATAATAAAACACTCCTTAAGACCTTTGTCATATTTATGTCGGAATTATTAGATTCTATCTTTTTGTGATCTTATAAAATAGCTGCTCGAAGTATTTCATTGAATTTCATCTTAAGAGGTTACGTTTTCTCTAATTTGTTGTAATAGAGTGACAAATTTTTCTTTCCTCCTGTGATTAACTTGTTTACCTTTTGTAACTGACCTTGCTTTTTAAAATTACTAAAAACAGTCTTAGGTTTCTTATATCTTTATTTTACAATTTTTATATTTTCAAACACAATATACGTAATTGGAAACTTATTTATTTTTAGAATGGTCAGAAAGACTCATTTTAGCGAGTAAGTTTTTAACTTGTGTATACAGTTATGGGTCACGTAGGTAAAGATATTAATATTAATAATAATGAGAGAGAGGGAGTGAATAATACATGTTGCAATAGATATACAAGTTTATGAATCAGATTAGTCTAAATATATGCTTTTCAATATTTTTTTTACTAAAGATGAATCAACTAACAGTTTTATGATGCAGCTTGGGATAGGGATTCTCGTAAATAAGTAGAAGGAAAGAAAATAATTGTCACTCTTCACAGTATTTCATATTTAAGGAACATTACAATCCTTCAGAAATGTGAGCCTATATAATAGACATATGGTACATATTTTCCATATTAATATTATGTTATTTAGGAAGAATTAAAAATTATAAATCATTACATTTACCACTTTTTTGTCACTAAACGCTTCTTAATAAGTTTTTCTCTTTTAGAGACATAACGGTTAGTAGTCAGAAGTTTTCGAAATTCAAACAATATTATGTTCCTTAACATATCTAGCAAAAACTGAGATTCTAGATGCATTTGATTTTTAGAAAAAACAAAATTCCTTAAAACAAAAAATCCCTTAAAAGTGTTAGGAAAGATGTAAAGAATATTCTATTTTGTTATTTAATTTAAGATATAATTCAAAGAAATTACTTGTAAAATTACAACAATATAAATAATAATATGATACCTAAAGTTTATGTTATAGAGGTCGTAGGTGGTTGCAACAGTATGGATTTTAGATGGATGTTTTACAACTGTTAAACCCTTTACTTCAGTGGTATATCATATGATATTCATTAACTGCTGACGACTCTAGAGTAGGTAAGTTACAAATTATGTTAGAGAAAAAAACTACAAAGCTTCTATTACCTCTACAATACAATTCCCATATACAGCTACAACCACACACACACACACACACACACACACACACACACACACACACACACACACACACACACACACACACACACACACACACACACACACACACACACACACACACACACACACACACACACACACACACACACACACACACACACACACACACACACACACACACACACACACACACACACACACACACACACACACACACACACACACACACACACACACACACACACACACACACACACACACACACAGACTTACAATAGAGCTACAGCCACCCACTTTTACAACACAGTTACAACCACCGACTTAATATAGTCAAAATAAACTGCTTTAATTATTTTTATTAATACAATTTAAAAAAAAGTTAATTTTTAATACTTTGTTTAATTAAATAAAAATTGGTACGTTATAAAGAGTAGATGATATCTTGTTCGTGTCACTGGCGAATGGTCTGTATCCGTCAGAGCTCTTCTATGAGATACCTTTCTTTACCTTTCTATATTACCAATAATTATTCCTTAAAAAATATTTAATAATATACAAGTATTGTAATAATTTAAACATCAGTGCTCTTTTTCCATTACTGGCAAAGGCAGAAAATATACAAAACTAAGTTTATTTATTTTTCTCATATATTATTTACAAATTATCACATAATTTATTTGGCTCCTGCTCTTGTCAAAATAAAGGGAGTGTAAACAGATATGACGGAATGTCACAATAATACAAAAATTTGGATTTACACCAGTTATAAAATTATACAGCAGAGTAATAATGTCGCGATGGAAGCTTTCAAAACTATTATATATTGTTATTGGTTTTTGTGAGTAGTTGGGTTATAAAATGGGTGATGATTGGGAAATGTATTGTAGGGCTAATAGGAATAGTTATTGCTCTGATTTAAATCATAATTTATCTATTTCATAGTATATCATTCCTCGTATATTACTCATCGTATATAACGACGTATATATATGTAACTGCTCGTTTAGATATTAAAAGAGTCGATTTTGACATCAGTGAGGCACCCACATTTTCGCGTTGTAAACAATCTTGGATAATGCTTTTTATTCATTAGTTGTTGTTTAAAAATTTTTTTTTTTATATACAGGTAGGATAAGATACGCTCGTAACCAATCCACAAGAAGATGTTAATTTGTTTACCTTAGACAATGCCTCTTGAATCGTGCTCCATTTTAACCACTTTACCAATCGGAGTTTCTGGTCGCAAGTTTAATAAATACGTTAATTGAAAAGTATAAAAATATTGGTGTAGTATTTTACTACATGTAATATATACTATAGGGGATGGTACTCTTGCCAATATAATACCACAGCTCTATGTCGCAAGTCTCACAATTTATGTTCCACAGTAGCTTATTACTAGATAATGGTTCACTTTTGAACTACTTAGCTAAATAATAAATTGTTTTTGGTTTAATAATAAATAACTACTTAGGTTTTTACGTGTTTATTAGACACTATAATTATTATAATTACCACATTATAATCAAAGTGCTTACTCAGACATCTGATATTCATATTTAAGTAACCGACTACAACAATAATATAGTAATTATAATAAAATGATTACTAAGTAGTGTAACAAATTATTAATGTCAAAATACGAAACATATTATATAAGAATGTACGTGTAATATTCGGTATAGGGCTGGTGATATTGTAAAATATTTCTTGTAAAATTAAGTATAATAAATAAAACAAACATGTTATTATCGTAAAAACAGATATACCCTGTGTTTAAATGTTTGTTGAGAGGAGAGTCCCAATTAGTTATCAAACATATTCTATCCACCAGCTACTGCAGGTTTGTCATAAGATCAAGGCATTAAGAGGCTATTTTGTTTATTGAAATCACTAATTTTCCATTTCACAAAATCAAAACAAAACTAAGGTAGATTTTCCTGTTTGTAATCGCGTTACATCTAAACATTACCACACCCCGACAAAACAAATTATAATTTGCACAGATAGACAAGTGAATTGTAATAATTATACTAAATGTGGATATTTATGTTCGTATAAATCTCAAATAGGACTATTGTTTTATTCAAAAATTGATTAAAATAATATTACTGATTGCTACAAGTTACAATTAATTAATATGTTGCATACCTATTGTTGTTGCTTATGGTTGTTGGCTAATTGTTATTGCAGCACCTATTTGAATAGCAAACATAGACGAACACATGTACACACAGTTTTTTTCTTTGTTCGTGCAAATTTTTTTTTGTATACTTCAGACATCAGTGATAGCGAAAGATTCTTTTATTGGGAAGGGAAAAGTCCAGTGTCATGAAATATTTACAATTCTAGGTAACTGAATATTTTAAGACATCGAATATTCATGGCGTCCATAAAACGAAGAAAACACTTTAGTTTCATCCAACAGAACCCAGTATATGTTCATCTATATTTATTTTCAAAATAGAAGCTAGCCATTAATAAAAACATGTGAATAAATTTAAGTTTACTTATTGTAATAAAGTAGAGACTTATTTTATTAGTTTATGTTTATAGAAACTATTTTTCACAGTTGTATAACTGTACTATATCAGTTCTAACAAAGATTTATAACATAAATAATGAAGAATCAGTACAAATATGCCTTAGTTCTCATAATTCAGCAAACCTCTTTCTATAATAATCCATAAAACAGAAATTAGCCAATAATACACATTAATTTTTTTTACCTTTCTATTTATTACTTGAGAGCTTTTATTATGAATATATATTTAGACAATGTTATTATAACTTATTGTTTTTTTATTGTGTACTTTATCAAACAGGTTTAGCACTAATTTTATATTTAAACCTCAGTGCCTTTATTCAAGACCATAAGTTACTACGAATATTGAGTTAATTGTAATACAAACATTTTTACTAAGGTTTATTTAATAACTAAGATGAGTGTGACTGAATTGTTTAAAGTTTAGACTAAGATATGTAAACTAATTGTTTCCGATTCTAAAATATAGTCACTTTATCTTCATATAATTGCTTTACTATGAAGTTTAAATGTTGCTTTATGATCCAATATATTCAAATACCAAGCGGAATAAAGGAATAATTAAACAACAATATTATAACTAACCAATAATTAACACAAAAGGGAGAACCATTATTTTTTATCAAAAATATAATTTATTTATTTGCGGCTTGGTATATTGGTATTGTTCATATATTTTTTAATGTCACTAAAATTATATAGAAATTAATAGTAACGATCTTAAGATATTGATCATTATACGAAGCCATATTTTAATGGTTAAAACAATAATTTTGATACGGGGATCAATAAATTTGTGTGGACCCTTTTGGGTTACTTTTGAATAACTTTATAAATGTATTTTCCTATAGTTCGATCGATTCATTTACGGGTAAGACTAATCTTGTCGTAAAGTGAAGTTGATATTCAGTTGCTATTTAACAAAATATACATTTTGAGAAGAAAAAATATTTCAAATTTAAAATATTAAAAAAATATATTATTAATGACGTCACAAATTTATTTTATTTATTATTATTTTTTTAAATATTTGTCTCTGAGAGTCCGAAATATTGTTAGGTCCACCACCGATATGTTTTACAACAAATACATAACAGTAACAACTATTGTTTTTTAAAAGATAACATTCAATTTAGGCCTATCACATAATATTAATATTTTTGTATATATACATTTCAACACTTTTTTTAATATTATTTATTATGATATGGAAGATGGTTGTTTTAATTTATTTGGTTTATTCTTAGTTTTATTGGACCAGAAAAAACTGTGGAAATTATGAGCCATCATTAGACTAACTCTACATTCATAATTCCCTAAATTAGTATAATTTTTGTTTTTAACTAAAGTGAAAATTTACAAGGGAAGATTATAGAAACTTATAATAATTAATAAAACCAATATATGTGAACAGGTATTAAAATACTTTTGAATAAACTTTAGAAACGAAACAGTCAGTTATTTATGAAAGATATATTTTTTAATGATAATAATTTTAAATTATATTAGATCAGACAAAATTTGAGTATGCAAGATAAAACAGATTGACACAGTTTTCTACAAAGGTCTCACGATCTCATATTATAGTTTAATATCATTTTATATTAGAAAATTAATTAGAAACCATAATTCTAAATTAATTTAGAAACTTTATTTTGAATACAGCTAGTATAAAAATTGAGGTGTATTACTTAGGTTGGTGAAAGACGGAAAGTTCGGTATTGCTATATATTTTGGAAAAATGGATTTTACTTGATTATTTGAAGTAACATTTTTTACTACGAACTACATGGGCGACTGTTCACTACGATTATAGCTGCGTTATCAGTTTTAGCGTCCGCTTTTACAATTTTAAAATAATAGTCTTCAAGACATTACTAATTCCAATTTGGGTTTCACTCTCTCTGCAGCTCTGAAAAACTGCGTAAAACTGCATCGAGAGTAAGAATGATTTTAGATGTGGCTTTGGATTGTTTTGGGATAAATATGGATATAAGAGTAAATTACTCCTTATCTTATAAAACTGCTTCATTTGGCTAAAAAGTTTATATTTTGTTTTAATCTAAAAATGAACGCAACACCAATGTACAAATGTTTAGGTTATTATATTTTTACTACACAATGATGGTTTAGTAATCAATAAATATAAAATTCCTAAATTGTATTTTCAATAACCTTACATCAGATGCAGGTTAGACAAAATATATGAATCTGCTGAACTCCAAAATATGTACTGAGTTGTCCCTCTGTGGGAAGATGAATGAGTATTTAGAAACAATAGAAACAAAACTCTTTGTTTTCTGCAGAAACTGACATTAATGACTACATCATATTACTATTTGAAATGTCAACAAAGCTGAACAGAAGAAATGGAATAGTTGTTGTGAGAGAATCCTCTTTCTTTTGCAAGACTGTGGCCACAATTATGTTTGAAAAAAGAACTTATTTTCTTGTGATTATGATGAAAATCCATTCTACAAAGTAATAAAGAGTACAAATTTTTTTACGTAATTTATATAACAATTTTATAATACAGTATATTAAAATCAAATTTTTTATCGGATACAATTATTTTTCCTAATGGTGTCTATTATTAATATTAACAACGGTATAACTGTTAATATTTATTCAACTATGAAGTACAGCGCCATAAAGTATAAAGATTTAGTTTGTTTTATATTTCAAACTTTACACCATATAATGAATAAACTTTTTTCCGTATGGTTGTACAATTATGTATTCTATAAACAGAAACTAGCCAATTACTTTTATAAACACGAACTAATAATATTTTTCTTAATTTATCTCACATAGATATTATTAAAAAATACCGGTTTATTTTCAAATTTACAAACGAAAATTATGTAAACAAAATTAGGACATTTCTTATATCACCTATTACAAAATACTTTTGCAGAAAGTTATTATAGGTTTTCCAGGACGTTCATAGCAGTGTGACAGATCGAATAATCAAGCAGGTAAGAATGTCAAGATGACGATATAATTTATTAGAGTTTGAATTATATAAAAACTAAAAAAAATAGTTTAATCATTTTGTTGCGAAAACTACCCAAGTGTAAAATTAAATTAATGTGATGTAACTGAATGTTAATCTACTATTAATAATTCTATCTTAATATTTTCACAGTTTTGTAACAACAAAATTTAGGCTAATCACATTTCTCTTAGTTAAATTACTTGCATACAAGTTATAATATCATTTTTATATTCTTTTTGTATGTATAAATTTCCGATTTTTCAATTTGATAGGTATATAATCACATATCAACATAGAAATAAATTTGACCATTAACATAAATTATATGCAGGTTAATTAAAAATATAAAAAAATTAAAAAAAAGTATGTTTAGTAAAAAATGCATGTAAACGTGTGTGTATCTGATATTTCTTTCATTAAGTGTTTTTTCATAAATTATATTGTTTATCTGATTGATATTACCAGCGAATTTTAAATTTTAAATTTTCGCCCTCCTTAGTGATACATGAGCTACAATAACAAAACTATAACTGCAGTTTTGTTATTGTTGCTCATATATCACTGATGATGAAGGCTTTGTCGTTGAAACACTTTTGATTGAATAAACGTAGTTTTTGTGAGATATTGTGTTCGAATTTTTTTTCTCTACATAATTTATTATCTCACAAGTCAAGCTCAATATTTATTTATAGAGATTATAATGATTATAAGATTATGAAGCCGTATTTTTCAGGAAGAATATTTCAAATTATTACTCTCTCTCTCTCTCTCTCTCTCTCTCTCTCTCTCTCTCTCTCTCTCTCTCTCTCTCTCTCTCTCTCTCTCTCTCTCTCTCTCTCTTTGCAAAATTAAAATCATTTATTAGATATTTTTTCTGAACATTCTAAGAAATAACATCTGTATCGAGAAACGGTACAGAACATTGTGTTAAATTTATTATATATTTTTTTTTAATGTTCGGGGCGTTTGTTGGGGATTGGAATAATTTTATAAAATAAGTACTGAAAACAACAAACAATAACTTACAAATATTTGTGTACAAGCAAATAAATCTTATTAAATCTAGTAATCAGTCTACCCAACACATTAATTAATTTCAATTTCAGTAAAGTAATAAACACAGATTTAGTGTTAGGAATCTTTACGACTCCATTGCTCGTAATATTGACTATGGTTTGAAACGTAATCTGAATTACACCAGTTACACACATCCACCTGCTGTTGATAACTATTCAGTAATTAAATTTTGATTTATGTTAATGTTTAGGAGTACAACCTAAGTAATTTCCTATTTTGAATTGCTGTAACCATCATATAAACTTAGTCGGCTCTATGTCAATTAAAGTATTCCTAGTAATGAAAAACATGCTGATATTCTTTATACGAAAACCAATATAATACTTACGAAATATAATAAATTAATTGAAACACATGTTTATAATATAACATGTATTATCTTGTTTATACACATTACTATTATTATTGAATATATAATATTTAAAATAAAGTTTCTCTTAATGAAAATTGGAATGACTTAAGAATAACTTGTCATATTTGAGATTGTACAAAAATGCACGTTCGATGGAACACAAAGATTTGATTGAAGACTTGGTTCACTGATTCCCAAGTTTGTGGATATAGCAATGAATTTACTATATGGTACAGATACATTCTTCAGTCTGAAGATGCATTTAACTGATTAGTAAAGAGTTCGTTGTCTGGTATCGGTCTAGCTTTATACAGAGTGTCCCGTAACTCTCTGGACACATGTATATAGCGTTATTGCTTGGGTCAAGACAAACACATTTCACCATAGGAACATGGGTCTGTGGTGCCTAGTTTTCCGTCTATCTGTCTGTATGTGTTTTTTACAAAACAATTCCTTACTCCTAAACGGTTTGAGGTACAAGGTTGAGATTTTGCACAAATGTTTATCTTATTAAGACCTATCTTCGTTTAAAATTATACTAAAATATCGTCAACCGTTTCAAGATGGCGGCCAAGTTTTTGGACGTGTTCAACGATCCATGATTGATCGGTTTAGATTATGCAACCGGGTTGACGATCGTAATTTTGAACAGTTATTGTAAGTAAAGGAGGCTTCATTGTAAATAAAGAAGGGCCATAAGGTATTGTCCAATTGTATTTAATAAGTAAAATAAAGTTTACATTATCAATGTTGGTTTTTATTTATTTAAAGAAAAATTAATGTTACTTAGCAATAGATTATTTAGACAGTGTAAAAGGAGTATTAGCATTGTTTAAACGGAGAAAAGTGGTCATGCTTTACGAAAAGAGCAAATTTCTCTGTTGTTTTTTATCCGATCTTAACAAATAATAATGTATTATTGAAAACTACATAAAATTTAATAACTTTTAAATTTCTTGCAATTTTTTGTAAAATCAACATTTTTCGTGGTATTTGGCATCAAAGATTTTAAATGGCCGCCATCTTGAAACGGTTGACAATATTTTAGTATAATTTTAAACGAAGATAGGTCTTAATAAGATAAACATTTGTGCAAAATCTCAACCTTGTACCTCAAACCGTTTAGGAGTAAGGAATTGTTTTGTAAAAAACACATACAGACAGATAGACGGAAAACTAGCACCGCAGACCCATGTTCCTATGTTGAAATGTGTTTTTCTTGACCCAAGCAATAACGCTATATACATGTGTCCAGAGAGTTACGGGACACCCTGTATAATGGCAATTTATTATATAACATTCAAAAGTTTGTTAAAACGCCTAAAATATAGTTTAATACGAATTAACAGGATGAATAAAAACGAATTGGAGTAATTTTACATATACAAGGAAATTCATTTCCATATTTAATTTAATAATTTTATATTTGTTAAATATTATTCAATGCGAGGAATTGCTCATTCTCAAATTATCAAGAAAATGTGGGACTAATAAATTTAAGAAAGACTTAAAGAATCTTTCACTATTACCAAAAGCATCTATTATGATAATTATTAGAGGATGGGGGAGGCTCGAAACCAAGTGTAGCATACATAAAAACAATAGTTAATTAGTACGGTCAAAAGATCAATTAATTATTGAAAAAAAAAATGAAAGTTAAAGACAAATTTATTTTTGAAGGCCAGGATGAAGATAATTTTGAGGTCGTTCTGTATTTTATGGGTAGAGCTAAAAGAAGATGATAATTAAGTCAAACATAAAATTATATTTGTGTTTAGTCTACAAAAAACAGACATTGGTTATTTTGTTAGTAGTTTGCTAGTAGATATTGTTTTGTTTTTTTATTTTTAATTTTTTATTATTACTTTTTTTTTAATTGTAGTAGTTGTGTTTTTATTTTAAAATCTCTAATGTTTATATAATGATGATATTCTTTCAATAACTAACATATTTTTAAATTATATATTTCAATGTGTTAGAATATATTAGAAATATTTTTAAACATTTTAAATATATTATAAGTTTATACTTACATTTTATTTAAAAAAAGAAAAGAAAAAAAGTTCTTTCGTTGTTGTTATTTCTATTTTATATTGTAAGTCCAACTTAGGCAACTAACAAACTAAGGAACTAGTTTCCACATTTGGGCGAAATACGTAAATAGGATTCATCCTTTTGATATACTTTAGTGAGTATCGTAAACCTAGATTATTTTATTTAAATTGAATACGCAATAAAAGCGCCAGTTAAGTAAAGAAAAAAGTCCAATAATTGCAACCTTCCGTGGTGTAAAGATCTTACATTTTATTTATTTTTTTTTTTTTCACTTTTGTTTAAACTAGTGTTGTAATAATAATGTTATTTAAGTAAACTACTGCTTTAATTTCTAAATTCCAATTAGTTTTTCTAATTTATGCGAAATATCCCTCTTCCTATTCGAATTACAAGTTATAGCAGAACAAACGCAGCACAGCGCTATTGTTCATGACGTAACAATACAAATGCATAAAACGTGGGTACAACTCACTTTACCTGAATAACTGAGGTAAAACAAACCATTAAAACTGTTGTATTATGTAAGTTTCTATTACAGTCTTTATTCCGAAATGAAATGTTAAAGTTGAAGCATTACAATGTGTAAAGGTGATCCTTAGCATGAGGCTAATTCAACATTTAAGCTATTTGCATCAGAAAACCTGTTTAATATCACAGAAATGAATCCAAAATTAAATTTTATATACATTATAACTATAATAATCTCGATTAATTATTAAGGTGGAGATTTTTATAAAAATATAATGTATACAATATTGTCAACTATATTAAGAGCGAGGGTTCAATTAAACTTTCGTTTAAACTTGAACATAATAAAATTAATTTTTAAACATAAATAAAAAGTATAATACAATATGATTAGTATATTTTAAAGTTTACCATTGTTATTATATAAGTTACATATGTAAGAGAGGACGACCAGAATTGTATGTAAAGAAAATGCATAATACAATGCAACGAAGAAGTAAAGAGGATGGCTCATCTGAGAAAAGTTATACGGAGATTACCGAAATCAAATAACTAAAAAGGGGAAAAAATAAAGAAGGCTTCAAATGTAAAGTGGTATATTTAATAATTACATATTAACATTTAAGGTAAATATCGATGGTAATGAAACATTAATAACTTGATCAATAAATCTATGAAATAATTCGATAAATTAAATAAAATCGAATTTAATTCAAATTTAACAATGTTCTCACAATTTGATACCACAAATGGAAATTGCATCCAAACAACGATGTTTTATAAACATTTAAACTGTAAGACTTTGGGAGTAATTACGACTTCAGATTTTCATTATTCAAATTCTATTTTCTTAATTAATATATATTATTTGGGCTATGGGTTTCTTTCAAAACTAGACTTTATTTTAGTTACTAAATCTACCCCACCTTTGTTGGTAGTTATTTTCTTCTCTCATGTTAAATTCATGCATTTTTTTAAAACAGGATACTTATGTTGAAATATCATATTACATAGTACATAAAAATCATAGTACATAGTATAGTATGGTATATGTAAAAATCTTTGTACAGTCTTTGTACAGAATTCTGAAATATTTTGTTTTGTTTGTAAGTGTAAATACGTTTTAACTCATATTATTTCCACGAAAATCTTTGTTGGGGAATATAGAGGAACATATATTGCAAATCATAAAACACGAATACACGAAATATCACTAGTCTGCACTTTTAATAATTGTTTTATGTGACACTCAATTTATTTCAGCATCTACTGTGATAAAATGGTAAAGTATAGTTGTTGATAAATGTATAGATTTTCAAGGTAAAATGTGTATTCTATGGATTTAGTGTAGCCTTCATTTTAATTTATTCGCAAACTTCTAAAACAATTGAATAGTTGGTACTTTAGTGATTTATAAAATAACACGTAAAATTGAATTTCTCTAAATGATTGTACAATAACAAATATCTGAATAAGAGTTCCAAGATGTATTCTCGACAACATAATGATTTACAACTGATACCAACAATCAGTAAACTACAATAAAGTATGTACTCCTACATTCAATGTTTGCAGTCTCTATTTTAAATTTACTATAATATGTACACAATCAATACATCAAGTGATGATATTTCTATACCAACAATGATAATTAAATAGGTGTTTACCAATAAATTAATTTAGAATTGTCGAAATAAATATATCTTCCACAATGATTTGAACATTCAAACAAACAAATCGTAGTCAGTTTATATAATTATCATTGAAAAAATATGAAAATATGAAAGGTAAATATACATTTCTATGTATACGCTTTTAGTGAGCAGTGTTTTACATAATAAGGTTTTAAAATGGTACACAATTTAAACGATTTATTCGACCTTTTCAATTAATTTGTTTATAATTTATTTCACTCTAGAATGAACACGTACATTGTTGTGTAGGTTAATTAATTGCGAAATGTATTATTCTACACCCAATTAAATTTAATTATTATATTTTTTAATTGGTCTATTTCTCACAGAAACAGACTCTTTTTATTGTACAATATAATTAAAATTTACAACTTGAGTGTTATAACTTGAGTATTAAATATATTATAATAAATAGAATAAAAATTGGAACATGTAAATATATTTGACTAAATTAATTGTTTATAACTTGATTTTTATTTATTAAAAAGTTCAGAATGAGAGTACAATACAATTAAAATCCGATCAAATATAAATAATATGTGCATTATTATATTTACTATTCAAGATTGTACTATGTACTGTGTATTTTTATTAATATTTCTCAAATCATTGGCTTTCGCTTGATATTGTTAGACTGTTATTATGAATTTGAAAAGCTGCAAAGTAGAGTCTGCGTCACATAAGAACAAAAATGGAGGAGGAGGTGACACCCCTTTGGAGGGAAGCTACACCCTTTGAGGGGGTAACGTACCATAACCTAAACTAACCTAACCTAACCAGATACTCGTTTTTAAACGCATTTAATTGTAACCCATAATGTTGACCTGTTAAGAGAAGGATCATATATTAGGCACCTCAGGGGGGCTGTACTGGCACACTGATAATTCCAAAATTATGGAAGGCACTAGTTCTGAGGTACACGGGCACGTTTTCTTGGGATAGTTTGGACTAGTTTTCCAGGATGAGCTAATGGCCATAAATAACTGTGTTTAGATGACCATGAGGCTGTCTTTAAAATAAATCCGGCATCCACATCCACAGTGAGAGTAAGGCGGCAATTTAAAGCAATTACAGACTCCACTATAAAATCCGGTTTCGTCTGAGAATGTTGAAAGAACCTCAAAGTTAATTTACAATATAACTGGGTAACTTTCCATTGGGTACGGGGACACCAGGGAGTTGAGGGAATGAAGTAAGCGGACCATATAAATGCCTCACCCATAGTGAACTATTCCTAATAGATATATCTCTAGGCGGAACTGGTGAGACAATACTGATCCTGAGTTGGGGGCAACTCAAACAAATCACGGGAATTATAACGGGACACTGTGGTCTGAAGGCGGACTTACATAGGATAGAGCATACAATGGTGAAACTGTGGCTAGTACAGAAGAGGAAATTAAAGGCAACTTAATATTCGATTGTGATTTACTTGGCAATTAGAGGCGTGGGTCTAGTGAACTCTCATTGGACGAACTAGTAAGTCGAATACTGAAAATTGTAAAGGGGATTATACTTCTAAGAGGCTTTGTTTACATCAATGGTTGCGCTGCCTGGGCCCAAACTCAACCCAGTAACCTCGCCGTTTATTCTAACCTAATCTAAAGCATAAGTGATCCACTTGTAGGGAATTTACGTTTATGTGTTGAACGTTTTGATAACGTTCTTATTTTCTTTCGTTAAGGAGTTAAAACAGTTAAAGTTTTAAAAAAAATGAACAAAATAAGTTGTAGGTTATCGTACATTTAGTTAGTATTCATTCTTATTTTATTTTACAATCACATCAATTGGTCAGCATTAAATTGTATATTAGGATTTTTAATAAGAATCCCAAGTTAAAAAAAATAATAAATATTGTTCAATAAAATAAGTTTTTTATCATTCACAATAAGAATCCATAATTACCGCATATGAGTCTTTAAGAACTTAATGATACTTTGTGACATGATTACCCCTTTAATAGCGATGGCAATAGTAATGGCTTCTCTAATAACTACGGCTTCTTAATAACGATGGCAATAATGATACCTTACTTATATGCGAAGGGAATAGTGGTGCCTTCATTGATAAAGATGGCAATGGTTGTTACCAGGGGACTTAAATTTAAGAAAGGCGGAACCAAATGGTAACAATGTTTGAAAATAAAAATAAAAAAAGACAAAGACAAATTTAGTAATTAACAAGACTCAAGTTTATTGAACAAAAAAAAGAAATTTCGACGTTTCAGATTTTATCATTTACAACTGAGAAAGACATCCTGAGACAAAATTATCATAAACACCTTATGATTAACAATATTATATTTAAAAAAAGATTATACGCCCTTAAAGTGAAATATTATAATAAAAAAAAAAATTAATCAATAGAGTCTGAAAATTTATCCCCCCCTTTTTTAGTTTATATATTTTATAGTTACAAAATTTAACAAAAGACAATGAGCACAGCTTAACAATTAGATGGATTATAATTAATCCAAAAAAAAAAGATTATATGCCCTTAAATGTAAAATTTACAAAAATTAAAAAAAAGATGAAAAGATACTGATTTTTTATTCCCCCCCCCCCTTTTAACTTTATGAAATGATAGCTTTCTAAAACAGTTACATAATATTACTTATTTTATAAATTACTTAAATGCTATATTGGCCAATAAATATATATATATTTTAGATAAAGAATTTATTATAAAAAAGAGAAGTTTATTTAAAAAGAAAATTTTGAATATTAAGTTTTATTAATTGACGTCAATTATTTTAATTTAGACAATAACCTCTGGGAGGCTGTTAGGACCGAAAGTTTGCATGCAGGCTCCACCCAATAATTTTTTATATATTTTATAATTAATTACACAAGTCTACATCTAAAAGATAGTTTTTTTTGAAAACATATTCGCTGAAATAGATTTGGGCACATATACAATATGAGTTTAATTAGAGTTCTATAAAGTTAGTTTTTTTTGTAACATCACTTTTGTGCACGTGAAACTCTGAATCTATGTTGAAACAAAACGTGTTTTGTTAACAGGGCGAAACGTGTTCAGATCTTTAGCCGTGTTTCTTCTACCAGCATATTAGCTATGGCAAAAAACATGTTTTTTAGCGTCTTGTACAAAATCAGACATGTTTTAGCATTAATGTTCATTATTAAAGAAAATATCTGGTTTTTTGTCAGAATCAAAGAAAATTGATGGTATAACAGAAATTCGTTAAGATGGTACTTAAAAGCTTCTTAGATTATTATAAATCTATTTATATATATTTTAATTTTGTTTGAAACAAAGCTTGTATAAGACTTGCAAAGATTTGCAAAAGTCTGCAAAACGAAATTTTCTGATTTAGAACAGATTTCTTCAATTGTTTTATATTTGACATGTACAATGAGATATTTCGATCATTCAAAGTTCAACATTAGTTTGCACTTATTTCACATAATTGTTCCAAACTCAAAATGTGCCTTTACAAGATTTTGTAAAGTATGTTTTAAGAAAAGTAAATTTTTATAATCATTGAGTTTCAAAAGAACATTGAATATTAAATAAAACATGAAATACATATTTTAAAAATACATGATAATTAATAAATTGTTTTAAAGCATTAACAAAAATTTAATATATGATAAAATCTGTACCTGGAAAATCCTGTCGCAGTTCACGTAAGCTTGTGCCGTGAAAACGAAAATTTACTAAACATTATAGAACTAAAACGCACAAAACTTGTAGATTAACATTGCCAAAAAACTAGGGTTGAAATTTTGAAGTCCAAGAAGAAATTTTTCTCTAACGTAGCTGAATATGGATGTCAGACATTGTGTGACTACAGGTAGACTAGATAACGGGTTTTAGATCGGCTCGCTAACCAGCCGTTGTACTCTGTACTTAGATAGAGACGGAAGATAAGGGGCACGGCGAGTGGACTGCCGATAACAAAATGCAGATTTATTTTATGAATGCTACAGCTCTCCCCCCCCGAAAGACGGAGTTGGGGTGGAGTCAGAAAAGAGGCCAGAAGGGCCTCCCGCAAAATTTTGAAAAAGGGCCAGAAGGGCCTCCAAGAAAAGATAGAAGAAAGGGGCCAGAAGGGCCTCCTACAAGCTTCTGAAGAAAGGGGCCAGAAGGGCCTCCTACAAAATTTTGAAATCAGGGGCACCTGATAGAAACAACGCTTCATAATGCTTTTATAATCACCACTCTAGGGTGTAGCCTCCTTCGGCACTTACTTATTAAATTTTGAAATTTCTATAGCGTCTCAGCTCTTCCCACCTATCATTGGGTCAAGCCCCGGACAGAAAGAGCTGAAGGGTGACGCAAAGGTCGACATTGCTGTGCATGAACTGACTTTGTACACTAAGGTACGTGGGGAAAAGGGGTGGAGTGGCACCTCGGGACACCAAGAGGAGGTGACCACTCCGGGGACCGGGGAGGGAAAGTGCATGGCACCAAGGACTTCAGGAAAAGGCCGGACTCAGAGGAAGCTCACATGCGGGAGGAGCAATTTTAATCCTCTGAACCGACCCTTACATTTAATTACCAAAAATAAATAAAAATAAAAGAAAAACTCCTGAAGCCTTTTTGGGTCAGATCATGCTCAGCGTCGTTATTTTTAAATTCCTCTTCTCCCATACGAAGAAAAATTTAAACTATTCACGGCTCTTAACAATTTCCGTGAGAAAAAAGAATTTTGAAGGGTCTAAACAAATAATCCATTTTAAAAATAAACAAATAAGCAGTATGAAACGTTGGGGAGTCAAAATTGTTTTACTGCACAAGGCAGGGCATGTAATGTTTGACTTAAGGTCTTATGTATGTAACGGTAATCATGTGCCCCCAAAAAGGAATTTAAATTAATCAAAAAAAAAAAAAATTATGTAAAAAAAATTTCATCAAAATAAAATAAGTGTTCAAAAGTACAAAAGAAAGATGTGTTAAGAAAAGGTGTAGCAAAGTAAATATGTAAATAAAAGGTGACCCATGGTGAGGAAAACCCAACTCCGGTTTTCTCAACCCTAAACAAACTAAGTAAGGAACCAACATGTTGACCTGCTAATAATAAAAAAAGAACAACCGAATAATTTAAAGAAAGGAACAAACAGGCCAACCATGTTGTCCTACATACAAAACTGGGCCCCTATAAATTTGGAAAAGAAAATTTAGCACACAATGATATATTATTAAAGAGTTCAACATTTCAATTTACTATTAAACAAATGCCACCATCTGCATCAACCAGTCCACCGCCATCTTGCCTATTACTCAACATGATAAAAAAATTAAAAAAAAATAAATAAAAATAATTTTCCTTCAAGATGACCAAAAACAAAAAAATTCAAAAGCAAGCTCCGTGTTCTTTAACGGGTCCACTAATCGCAGCAAATCCACTGCCATTTTAACTGTTGCTGATAATTATTAAAAAAAAATAAACCAAGTAATTTAAAAAAAATTTCTTTTAAGATGATGCAAAAAATGAAAGAGCCAGAGAAAGACTCAAGAATTATATGTAGTGTAGATGTTGTGTATATGTGTGTGTGTAAGTATGAATTAATACAGACAAGCGAAAGAAAACTCGAGAAAATTTTTGAAGGAGATTTTGAATTTTTTTTGTTTTTTTTTGTTTTTAACTATTTTTGGATTTTATTATTTATTTAAATTTTTTTTGGATTCCCGAATGAGCCCGCTGTCTGGATCAAATTCAGTGAATGACTAGTGTGCAGTGTTTGTAAATATATATATATATATATATATATATATATATATATATATATATATATATATATATATATATATATAAATATTTAAGCAGACAAAATAATAATAAAAAAAAATTTTATCGAAATTGGTTTAGAAGTTTTTGTGTAAGTGTTTATAAAAATAAATAAATAATAAAAAAGAGACTATAGATTTATAGAGATTTAAATATTTAAACTAAATAAAAAAAAATTTTCATCAGCAACAGTTGTGCAGTATTTGAAAAAGCTGCAAAACATAAAAATGAGCCTTGTTTAACAAAGATAATTTTGAATTTAAATTTAGATAGTTCCAATGCAAAATTTTGAAAATTAACTACGGTTCCAAAATTGAAAAAATTAACCAAGCTCTGTAATTTAGAAAAAAAAACAAACTAGAATTTAAAGCTAACCACGCTCTGCTACCAGAAACATGTTACCAGGGGACTTAAATTTAAGAAAGGCGGAACCAAATGGTAACAATGTTTGAAAATAAAAATAAAAAAAGACAAAGACAAATTTAGTAATTAACAAGACTCAAGTTTATTGAACAAAAAAAAGAAATTTCGACGTTTCAGATTTTATCATTTACAACTGAGAAAGACATCCTGAGACAAAATTATCATAAACACCTTATGATTAACAATATTATATTTAAAAAAAGATTATACGCCCTTAAAGTGAAATATTATAATAAAAAAAAAAATTAATCAATAGAGTCTGAAAATTTATCCCCCCCTTTTTTAGTTTATATATTTTATAGTTACAAAATTTAACAAAAGACAATGAGCACAGCTTAACAATTAGATGGATTATAATTAATCCAAAAAAAAAAGATTATATGCCCTTAAATGTAAAATTTACAAAAATTAAAAAAAAGATGAAAAGATACTGATTTTTTATTCCCCCCCCCCTTTTAACTTTATGAAATGATAGCTTTCTAAAACAGTTACATAATATTACTTATTTTATAAATTACTTAAATGCTATATTGGCCAATAAATATATATATATTTTAGATAAAGAATTTATTATAAAAAAGAGAAGTTTATTTAAAAAGAAAATTTTGAATATTAAGTTTTATTAATTGACGTCAATTATTTTAATTTAGACAATAACCTCTGGGAGGCTGTTAGGACCGAAAGTTTGCATGCAGGCTCCACCCAATAATTTTTTATATATTTTATAATTAATTACACAAGTCTACATCTAAAAGATAGTTTTTTTTGAAAACATATTCGCTGAAATAGATTTGGGCACATATACAATATGAGTTTAATTAGAGTTCTATAAAGTTAGTTTTTTTTGTAACATCACTTTTGTGCACGTGAAACTCTGAATCTATGTTGAAACAAAACGTGTTTTGTTAACAGGGCGAAACGTGTTCAGATCTTTAGCCGTGTTTCTTCTACCAGCATATTAGCTATGGCAAAAAACATGTTTTTTAGCGTCTTGTACAAAATCAGACATGTTTTAGCATTAATGTTCATTATTAAAGAAAATATCTGGTTTTTTGTCAGAATCAAAGAAAATTGATGGTATAACAGAAATTCGTTAAGATGGTACTTAAAAGCTTCTTAGATTATTATAAATATATTTATATATATTTTAATTTTGTTTGAAACAAAGCTTGTATAAGACTTGCAAAGATTTGCAAAAGTCTGCAAAACGAAATTTTCTGATTTAGAACAGATTTCTTCAATTGTTTTATATTTGACATGTACAATGAGATATTTCGATCATTCAAAGTTCAACATTAGTTTGCACTTATTTCACATAATTGTTCCAAACTCAAAATGTGCCTTTACAAGATTTTGTAAAGTATGTTTTAAGAAAAGTAAATTTTTATAATCATTGAGTTTCAAAAGAACATTGAATATTAAATAAAACATGAAATACATATTTTAAAAATACATGATAATTAATAAATTGTTTTAAAGCATTAACAAAAATTTAATATATGATAAAATCTGTACCTGGAAAATCCTGTCGCAGTTCACGTAAGCTTGTGCCGTGAAAACGAAAATTTACTAAACATTATAGAACTAAAACGCACAAAACTTGTAGATTAACATTGCCAAAAAACTAGGGTTGAAATTTTGAAGTCCAAGAAGAAATTTTTCTCTAACGTAGCTGAATATGGATGTCAGACATTGTGTGACTACAGGTAGACTAGATAACGGGTTTTAGATCGGCTCGCTAACCAGCCGTTGTACTCTGTACTTAGATAGAGACGGAAGATAAGGGGCACGGCGAGTGGACTGCCGATAACAAAATGCAGATTTATTTTATGAATGCTACATGGTGATGACTTCTTTAATAGCAACGGCAATAGTGATGCCTTTTTTTAAAATTGATGCCAATAATTATGACCTATTTAATAACAAATTCAATAGTGATGCCTTTTTTATTAGCTATAGAAATAGTGATGACTTCTTTTTAGCGATGGCAATAGTATTGCCTTCCTTAATAGCGATGCCAATAATTATGTCAACTATAATAGTGATGGCAATAGTGATGCCTTCTTTAATAGCGATGGCAATAGTGATCCCTTCATTATAGCGATGTCAATAAAGATGACCTATTTAATTAGCGATGGCGATAGTGATGCCTTCTTTAATAACAGCGGTGCCAATAATGATGACCTATTTAGTAGCGATGGCGATAGTGATGCCTTCTTTAATAGTGGTGCCAATATTGATGTCTTCTTTACAAGCAATGGCAATGATAGTGATTAGTTCTTTAGTAGTGATGCCAATAATAAGGACCTCTTTCATAGCGACGGCAATAGTGATACTTTTAAACACTTTCTAACACTTTTAATAACGATATCAATAATGATGAGATATTTTCATCAATGGCAAAAGTAATGCATTTTTAAATGGCTTCTTTAATTATTGTGATGGCAATAGTGATGACCTCTTTAATAGCGAAAGCAATATTGATGCTTTCTTCATTAGCGAAACCAACAGTGATGACTTCTTTAATAGCAATAGCAATAGTGAATACCTCTTTAATAGCGATGGCAAAAGTGATGCCGTCTTTAATAGTGATACCAATGTTGATGACCCCTTGAACAGCGATGGCAATAGTGATGCCTTCTTTATTAGCGATAGCTATAGTGATGCATTCATTAATAGCGATGGCGATAGTATGTCTTTCTGTAATAACGATAGCAATAATGATGACATCTTTAATAGCGATGGCAATAGTGATGCATTCTTTCATAGTAATGCCTTCTTTTATAGCGATGGCAATAGTGATGACCTCTTTAATAGTGCCAGTAGTGATACCATCTTTAATAGATGTGTCAATAATGATGATTTCTTTAATAAAGGTGGCAATAGTGATGCCTTATTTAATAGTGATTACAATAGTGATGCATTGTTTCATAGTGATGCCTTCTTTAATAGCGATACCAATAATGATGACCTTTTTAATAGCGATGGCAATAGTGTCGACCTCTTTAATAGCGATACCAATAGTGATGCCTTCTTTAATAGCCGTGGTAATAATGATCACCTCTTTAATAACGATGTCAATAGTGATGCCTTGTTTAATAACGGTGCCAATAATGATGACATATTTTAAGCGATGGCAATATTGATGCGTTTTTAAATAACGATGGCTTTTTAATAGCAATGGCAAAATTAAAGCCTTCTTTTATTTCGATGGCAATCGTGTTGCCTTTTTAATAGCGATGGCAATAGTGATGCCTTCTTTAATAGCGATGCCAATAATGATGATCACTTAATTAGCGATGGTAATAGTGACACCTTCTTTAATAGCGATACCTTCTTTAATAGCGATGGAAATGGTGATGATTTGTTTGATAACGATTGTAATAGTGATGACCTCTTTATAAGCAACGGCAATGATGTTGTCTTTTTTAATATTGATGTTCAATAATATTGACCTCTTTTATAGCTAATTCAATAGTAATGCCTTCTTTAATAGCTATGGAAATAGAAATGATTTCTTTTTAGCGATGGCAATAGTACTGCCTTCCTTAATAGCGATGGCGAAAGTGATGACTTCCTTTATAGTGATGCCTTCTTTAATTGCGATACCAATAATGATGACCTTTTTAATAGTGATAGCAATAGTGATGACCTCTTTAATAGCGATACCAATAGTGATGCCTTCTTTAATAGCCGTGCTAATAATGATGACCTCTTTAATAACGATGTCAATAGTGATGCCTTGTTTAATAGCGGTGCCAATAATGATGAAATATTTTTAACTAACGGTGGCTTCTTTAATAGCAATGGTAAACGTTAAGCCTTCTTTTATATCCATGATATGGTGATGCCTTTTTTAATAGCGATGGCAATAGTGATGCCTTCTTCAATAGCGATGGCAATAATGTTGACATCTTTAATAGCGATGGTAATAGTGATGCCTTCTTTAATCTCGATGCCAATATTGATGACCTCCTTAATAGCGATGGCAATAGTGAAAGCTTCTTTAATAGCTATGGCTACTTTTACAACGATGGCAATATTGATGCCAATAATAATGACCTGTTTACCAGCGATGGCAATAGTGATGCCATCTTTAAGAGTGATGGCATTAATAATGAAATATTTAATAGCGATGGCAATAGTAATTCCTTCATTAACAGCGATGCAATAGTTATCCCTTCATCAACAGCGATGGCAATAATGATGACCTATTTAATAACGATGTATAAAGGTAACGACCTATAAAGTATAAAGGTAAGAAATTGAAAGCTTTGTATAGCTTAGAAGTTAAAAGTATAAGATACTGTAATCTAAATTTAGTTTTAATTTAGTAAATGACCAATTAGATTTGTATAATTCTCCCTTAGTAAAACCATTAAAAGTTATCCTAGAACAATTAACTGGTTTTCCGATTGTGTAAAGTTCCTATGGTCATTGCCCAGGCCGGGTATTTCCCCACCCTTCCATTCATTGTATCATAACTCCCACCATCTAGTTTTTATGGTTCTCTGTTTTTCATTTTTCTTCAGTCTGTAATACAGCCTCTTCAATGCCTTAACAGGTAAAACCATTGGTCGGCTAGACTAATAAAAAGTGGATGTTACAAAATAAAAAATTGTGTTTTATTATTTTTATAATGCATCGTCTTTTTAACTTACTAAAGTTGATTATCGATTTTGCAATGAACTCACTTGTATTAAACAAATTGCTTTAAATAACATTATAGAACGAATTTTTAACTCTCTCTCTCTCTCTCTCTCTCTCTCTCTCTCTCTCTCTCTCTCTCTCTCTCTCTCTCTCTCTCTCTCTCTCTCTCTCTCTCTCTCTCTCTCTCTCTCTCTCTCTCTCTCTCTCTCTCTCTCTCTCTCTCTCTCTCTCTCTCTCTCTCTCTCTCTCTCTCTCTCTCTCTCTCTCTAAAAATAATGTGTAAAAAATTGGTGTTTATAAAATCACATGTAATATCTATCTATAATGCAAGCCTCACCGTCTGTAATTTCAATTGTTGGTAAGAGAAGACGAAATGTGTTCTCGGTTTGTGTATAATGACTAGTTTTTCTACACAACATGTAAACATTATGCAGTGTCATATTTATATTGTAATGTTAATTATGAGATTCTTTATGTCAATGCTTAAAGTAGGATATTAAGTGTTTTGGAAATTATAGAAATTAAAATATTGTTTTGTAAAAAATGCTAGTGACATTTGGAAGGATCAGGTAAAATATTTCACAAATTCACTGCTCTTTCAACCTTCAACATAAACCCTATGTCCATAGTCTCCCCCATCACTCTCCAAGCTTCTCTCTTAGGTTTATTTTGTATGCAAATTTTTATAACCTTTTTCTCTTTAAAAATGTAAACGAGAATCGAAAAGTAAAAATTAGTTACCAATTTTGGTTGAGTTAGTTACAAAATGCAAAGGAATAGAATGCCTTTAAAAACTTTAAATAAAAAAATTGTGTTGCTGTTTTGACTTCAAAAAATGAGCTTATAAGTGTTTTCATTGTGTAAAAGTTTCCAGATCACTGATTTAAAACACTAATTGGATCACTTGATGAACCAACAACAGGTATTTATCAACATTTTATTATAGCAAGATTTAAAAAGTATAATAATAAACCTCAAATAAAGGTCGAAATTACATTACGTAAAATTTTAATATAATTCACCATTCTATACTTAAACAATTAATTTATAAGGGATTTATGTATTTTACTTATTAATGTTCATCAAAATTAGAAGCTTTTCTTGCTTCCTATAAAATCATAGCTCGGAAAAAAAGATATGTTGAGTGGTTTGCACAGGATAGAGTAATGTACACAAATGAATTTATTTTTTTAAATAAAAACATTTATAACATCATATATCACGTCGTAACTATTCATACACATAAAAGATATGTAAATAACGTTAAATATATTACCTTTCAAAAACTATTATAGCTTAAAGCAACAGTAAATGAAGTTATAAATATTAATAATATTTTAAGTAATCTGACAGCGTTGGTGATTGAAAAACTTTACTGAAAACATTACTGATCCTGTAGCAACACTAATAAAGGACAAAATAGAAAAGCGACATAGTTGAAAAATCGAGTAATTTTCCACCTATATATATATATATATATAGTTGTGTTCAGTTTCTCCCAACTTGACGCATCTCTGTTGACTACAGGTGTTTTAACTTCGACAATATTTTTAAGAACATGAGTATGAAACATAAATAATATAACGTTCCTCAATTAGAGTTGCATTAATGTTAGTAGATCGATGTCATTTAATAAGCTGTATGTACGTTAGTACAAGGTTTTCCTTAAGACAGATTTAATGACAAACTTCTGAAACGTTATTAAAGGTTTTTATAAAGATATACAGATCCATACCTTCATTTAAGGTTCATTTAAGGTTGCAGTTATACCTTCATTTAAGACTGAACATAAACAAAATGAACCTTCCTAATTTCTTCCTATCTTAACCTCTCGCTAAATGACTCAAGCATTTAAATTGTTTTATTTTCTCAATCCTATAAATAAAATTTCCTATAAAAATAAACAACACAAAGATGGAAAGGGAGCCATAAATTGATTGTACTAATTGTACTATTTTGTAAATATCATTGAAAAGGGAATCAAATATCAATAATTACAAAACTGATAATATATGATAAACGGGGGATTAAATTTAGCCCTCCATGCACTATTATATTAAACAATGAATTAATATATTTGGCATTAATTTTCAAATATTTTCTCTTTGTTTAAATGTTCAATGGTTTGTATTATTTGTATTTACGTTATTTATTGGTTATTTTGTAGCGTATGCAAAATATAATTAAAGCATATAAACTTTCATCAATATAGTTTATCTCCCAAAGTCACAGACATTAAATTTTAAGTATAATACATAATAAGTGTATTGTTTATCTCAATGCTCTATGTGGATAACATTATTTGTGATTATATGCCGTTTAATTTTATTTTCCCTCTTTACAATACAAGTGCTCTGTGCGTGCCGTGACAACTCTAGACAAGAAAACGGAACAAGTGTTACGTGAGCTTTTTTGAGAATCTTTTCCTATAGTCCCTATAATCAACGAAAAACTTCCACTATTTTTACAAGAAAATATTTTTCCGTAACAATTGTCTAATATTTTCCTTAAGATATTCACATATCTCCGTAAAAAATAAATACTTTATTGTATTTAAACTGAAGTTTTAGGAACTAAAAGTAAGGTCACGGATTATTGGGAATGTTATAACCTATGGGAAACAGTCAATTATTTAGTAATTTATTGTGAAAAAAAACCTTCCTTATTTTTAGAATTACAAAGCATTGTAGTACAAACTCAGGTCGATGCCATAGTTCACGAAGTTACAATAGAAATACATAAACCATTTGTTCAACTCACTATTTTATGTAAATAACTGCAGTAGAACAATCCATTCAAATCGTGGTATTATGTAAGTTTCTATTACAGTCTTGATGACAAAATGAAATGTTAAAGTAGCTACCTAAATTTTGAACGAAGCGTAGTGACTTATTAGACATTCATGAGGTTTGTCTGCCACGGCATACTATACACAAAACATGTTCATTATCACCAATAATGAAAGCTAAAATTTATTTCATATGCACAGTATGTTTACTTTAGTTATGGAACGTAAGAAAAACATACTAATTTTATAAATATCCTATTAAATGTTCCTGTTTGTTTTGTTATTGATGAACGTTTTTGAATTATGTCTGAATAATGTAAAAGTGGTAACAAATGGGAAACCCCTAGTAAAATAGCTGGCCTGAAATCTTATGAATCCGAAACACATAAAAACACATTCCTTTATTGTAAACGATATGGACAAAATTAATCATAGATTGTAACATGATGTAATGATGATTGGAATATGATCAAACAAGGAATATATTTACAATCACATACAATTTAAGTAAGGGTGATTAAGAAACCGGTTGAGGTAATGAAAGGGGGTTGGTTTTATTAGATATCTCATTAAAAACTGTGATAAATATGTACTTATTAAATTCTTGTAAGAAGTAATAAAATAACTAATAGAATATTAATAAAATGAACATGAAACTGCGTAGACTATGTTTTAATGACTAAATTAACAAAATGGAAAAACCTGTGATGCACGAGATCGTCACCGTTATCGTCTTTATTTTGTTAAGTCCAATCCTATGTTTTTACAAAAGACTCTTCTCCTTCTTAGATTTTCATAAATCTGAATCGTACGTTGTTTATTTTATTAGAATAACCATATTGTTGTATTTTCTTATCCCATCATGAAACATGTTACGATGTTAATCGTGGTTTGATAAAATAAATTTGTCTTTAATGTTATAAATTTATGTTTAAAAATACAAATATTGTGATTATCATTGTTGAATTCTTAGACCTGTAACTGAAACAAAATTATACTTAATTTTTTTTATTTACCAATTATTTTTAGAACAAAAATTCAAATAAAATGTGAATTATTATTTTGTAAATTAACTGAAGTACCTTCATTAGTGTTTATCATTTTAAGACATTTTCTCAAGTTTTGAAGTAAATTTTACGTAACTGTATTTTGTGAATCATATATAAATATATATTATGTATGTGCCTATTTCTTAGTGAGTAAGCATACGTATTTCATTTCATGCGTTGGATAAATTGAATGTTCATAAGGTGGTAAAGGTAAAATAAAGGGGTGGGGATGTTCTTAAATTTGTTATAATAATTCAAGGTTCCCCTATCCAAACTTGTTTAGTGAAAGTAACACTTAATTAATGAATTAACCCGGTGATTTACAGAAAACTATAGTAAAAATAGTTTATATCCTTAATTAATACAATGCTATTTTCATTCATTAATAATTGTTGATCTTTTATGCCTCTTAGAGAAATCGGTCTCTTGGTTTACTGATTGTAATGAAACATAGATGCCTTAGAAACACTAGTCGAAATGTGACCAACCTAAAAAATCATTAGCCTATTTGTGTAGCTAAAGACTTTAAAGAAGCATCAAAGTGTATACAAATGAAAAAGTTCGATAATGTTCTTCTAGATATAAAGCTAAAGAAAGGGTTAGCAATCCTTAACACAACACGAAATTTGTCTTGGTCAATGTCAGATTTGTGATGCATGGCTGTTGTAGAACACGACTACGTAAGAGGTGATTTACATATAATTAGGGTGGCAGATTATCCTGCATGCTATTTGATGTAATAGTTCACATATGACAGGATCGTGTTTAAAATTGTCATTTTATTATTAATTTTTACATTTTTTAAATAAGTTCAATAATAAGAAAACTATTATTTACATCTAAAATTTAGACTGTATAGGTTGTCCAACATCATATTGTTTGATAAACAACTTCAAAAAAGTAAGGTAAATTAAACTGTAAAGTGATTCACTAATAGATATATACTTATAAATAGACTTAGTAGACACAGGTATAACCTATTAATGACTTATAATTGAAATGCTGTAAATCGTATCTACTAATTTTTAAAAAAATAAATAAAATTTTAAATTGGTGAAATTAAAACTATTTTATATACAACGTCTAGGTACTTAAATTACGTAATTCCAAAAATCATAGGTCTATTATATAAATTATTACAATATATATTTTAAGTGCATTTTAATGTTTCATATAATACAAAACACAAAATGAACACGAGTAACCTTTTTCATAATGGTAGATTAAAATTACCACAATTGAAATTATTGTAATAAAACTGTAATTTTTTTTGATGATTGTTACTGACTTGAAATATCCTTATAGTCTTTATACCGTAGTAAGAGACTATAATTATTATAGTCAAAAATAGTAATATTTACTACATTACAAGTAATATTACACTTGTTTTGTGATTCCAAAAGAATATAATTGTTTGGTGTTGGAACCATATATTTTTTATGGTTCCGAGCTCATATCTTAAGTGCGTTATGATGGATGTTGTTATAGATTGACAGTCTGTGTTAACTGTCTAATATCTTACGTTTGATTATATTGTATATTATATTAGGATGCATGTTCCAACAGAAATCACATAGTAAATGTTAATCATGTAGAAGTTGGCCATACGCTAGATAATAAGAGCGACATACGTTGTCTTTACTAGTCTAATAAAAGTTTTAAAATTATGATGTAAATCACATCGTTCCAAGTTAATTATTTATTAATTGCTCCAGAACAAGAACGTATCACGTTTATGATTTATATTTTATATTTTCTACCTAATATTTTATAAACACAGAAGATATTTGAAGAAAATTGGAAAGGCGAACGTTGTCTTCAGAGAGTCGTAATGTCAGAACACTTCAAGGATAGAGTTATTGAGATTATTGGATTCTGCACATATAAAACTTTGATGTACTGGCCTACACCAGACTTTTTACCTTAAACTTGTTCCTATACAGAGAGTTATATTATAATTATAACTATGCAGCTTAACTTTTTAATTCGTGATGATTTATAGTATATATCAATTATAGTATCGTACTGTCACAATTTTATTCTTTATAAATAGTGTTGTTTCTAAACAGCTATGAGGAAGAAATAATAACCCATCACGTGAAATAGTAGATTCAATCATTCGAATTAGTTTACTGATAATCTTCAATGGTTAGTATCATTCACACAGTTACCATTTTACACTCTCATATTAATTCAATACTATCTTATTTTATTCAAAGACACCATTAAAATGTACGTGTAAAGAGTGGAGGGGCTTGTTACTTTACAAGAGGATTGAAGCCTGCATGGTAACCCTGTAGATTTACAGTGGGTTTCATATATTAAATACTTTCCCCACGTAGTATAAATAAAGTTATGTGATAGATTGAGTTTTAGAGGGACATATGATAAGGTACCATAAGTAAAAGAAGTTGTTTTTGGAATGATGTCCATGCAGGTCTCTATAGAACAAACAAGTTGGTCAATTTCAATTAATTTTGGTATATGAGTATATTTTAAACCATATGTTCTTAACTTGGGGTTATTGTAATAAAACCAATACCAAAAATTATGATTTTCTGAAATTGGCACTAATGATTTTGATCAGGTTTTGCTAAATTATTGTAGTCTCTAGTTACCCAAATATGAGGTATTAGCAAAAATCTCTCTAAATAATGCCGGTTAGTAGGTTTTTTTATTAAAACCAAAAATTGACAACTTATCAGTAACGAATAACGTAATTTCTCAAAATTTACTGTTTAAAATTCATACAATTGTATAAATAATTTTCCGAAGCAGTGTGTAAAATATCTCGTAGCCTAAAAGATTTTTTTCAATATCTCACAATAAATAACTGAATAGAAAATTAGATTTATTCTTACGTAAGTATAAATATTATAAGTTATATACGGCGATATGGCGCAAATACTATTTTTGGTTATGTAAATGTGAGTGTGAGGAAGGAAGTGTCATGTTTTCTTCCATTTATTGAAATTTAAGAAATGATTTCTGAATTACAGTTTTCAAATTGTCAATTTACAGAACTTGTCTCTTTCAAATTGCTCATATTTGCATATTATAAGCATAACTTTCTATATAAACCAGTCATAATATCAGTAGATTACTAACAACCAACCAGGAACACTGGAGAAACTTGTCAAGATTTTACATTGCATATAATCAAATGGCATTTACTCAAATAATTATAAAAACTGAAAATACATCAATAAATAATTTTGCAAGACTTATAACACTTATATATATATATAAATACATATACATATACATATAAAAATCTACAAATGGTTGGTTTTATTCCTACTCTAGGTTTAGAAAACAAAGAGTACTATACACAGGCCCTTACGGAACCCACTGCTCATCTACTTTAGAATTTTTACTTAGTATTTTACAGGATAAAGTAAGTACATTAGTTTTAGTACTTTCGCTTTAATTCCTATAGAATGACAAAGTTGTAGGTCGTAGCGACTTGGCTTGTAGTTCTTGATGAGTTGATCCTTCAGGTTGACGTATCTTTTCTCTAATCTTATGATTCAAACTTGCATCTACTACAGTCAAAATTAACAAAGGTTACGTACGTGGTTTCAAACCCGTTAGATAGTGTTCCATTTTTCCGCGTGAACTACATCCCGGGCTTCATTAATCGATGAAAAGTTTGAAATAACTTCCAACAATGGCGAATTTAGAGTTAACTAGGGATTTATTTAGAAATATATTACGAAATTACTGAAGATGTCAGAATCGGATTGAAACAATAAGTAAATACATCTCATTCAAATAATTCCTATTTAACTAATTTGCGAATTAAAGGATAACAAATGGAAGCCAACACAACAAGTAGATCGTCACTCTACATATAAGTTTTATAAAGTTAAAATTACATCAATTAAAAAAATGTTTTCTTTTCGATGTTTTTTAACCGCAAAAAATTACTTAAATTTAGTTTATAAAAAGATATACACAATTTTTATTTGTTGTTTAAATGGTCTTACTAGGCTTACGTCGTTATTTTCATCATTATAAAATACTGCAAACAGACTCATAATTTGAAAAGCAAGCAAATTTCAAACTTTAGTTACCAATTTCTTAGTACCCAACAAGCTAACAATTTTAAGAATATACAGGATCCTGGTAAATAGATTAAATTTAGATATATAGAAAAGACAATTTCGTTTCATTATAAGATAAACTGTATATTAAATGATGCATTAAATGTTTTTTTTTTAATAAAACCAAACATACAACGAAAATAATAATCAATCTTCACAAGCCCAATACTTGTGAACAGTAGTTTGAGAAATTTAAAGTTTTATAAAAAGTTCAACTATTGTAATACATATTGAAATGTAGTAATAAACCTTTATAAATTTGTAAAAGACAAACTATAAAGCTATTTTAAAATAAAGGATTAAATATAGCAATAAAGCTAAAGTTTCAAAAGTATTTATCAATATAAACGAGTTACAATTGTTTCACTTTGCGGTAACAGCGGGGTTGGTACATTAGTTGCCCGTTGATGCCGCAAGGCGAAACAATTGTCGCTCGTTTATGTTATTAAAATATTTTATGAAACTTTACTTTATTGCTTTATTTAATCCTTTAATATGGAGTTACAAAAAGAAATATCATCTGCTCTTGTATTAAATATACTTTAGAATCGTTAGTTCTCATGATTATTGTTTATGTCTTGTAATAACAAAACAAAAAATCATCTTACCGGTACGTCATATGATTAAATTATTTTTTTACGAAAAACGAGTTCAATTTCTAGCAAGTATCTAAATATTATCTGTATAATAATCATGTAAAATAAACATACAATATATTTTGTTCAACTGTTATGATGTAACTACTAGGATTCCCTTATTTTACATATACAGTATAAACATAGTAACTGATAACTGTGTACTTAAATTATGAAACTTGTCTTTGAATGTTTTAACTAATAAACAAAAACGTTTTACCTTTTAATATTCTTTTTGGAACGGGAATTATTTAATTTATTAGGAAATTAAATTTGTTAACCTAACTCAGGTTGAAAATAGTGCTTAAAATATTTAAAATATGACTTGAGAACCGTGCATACATTAAACTTATAACTTTACAAATTGGTGTAAACATTATAGTAAACCAATTTTTAAGTTACTACAATATTAGGTCTGTAGTTAAAATAAACAAAACATAATTCTTAGTTTAATCTTTATTACAATAAAATTTGCGAATTTGGTAAAAAATCACTTCAAACAGTCATAAAAACATCCTCGTATTTTCGATTACACTTCACAAAAATAATCCGAATTTTTAAATACACGGAGAAAACTAGCTGCCCTTAAAATATTAAATAATATAATATAACGTTTAATCAGTATTAGGTTGATCTGGTTAAAATATATTTAAAGAGATTACATATATGATATTAATACTATAGTATACCAATTAACGATGCGTTTTGTAAAGTTCAAAGATTTGAAAACTTACTTTCCCTCTAAGCGGTTTACTGGTACTCGAACTCCACTAAGGTTTTATTATTTCTTTTTGATTATTATTCAAGGGTTTATACATTAATGACATTTACAATCGTGTTTCATTGAAAGTGATAAATTGATCTAATATATCGTATGTTTACAATGTTATTGGGTAATGACCCACAATAATAAATCTAACGGGGACAGCTACAAATGGAAACAGAGTTATTTTACAAAATATCTATTTCAAACCATTGACATAAAACTCTTTGATCAATATACTGTCGAGCAGGCTAATCGCAATGCTGAGGTAATGCTAATTATTTGCAATAATATTGTTTCATATTGAATCAATATTGTCTTCTAACAACTGTAAACACTTAAAAAAAATAATAAAAAAATAAACCAGACTGTAAACAAAAATTCCAGCCCTCCCCCCAACATTTATCTTGGTATTAGAAGTCAACACTTTGAATTATTCTAAAATTATAGTTAAACCTAAAGCGATAGTTATTACGATAATCAAAGTTCCGTTTAGAGAAATATCCTCGTCCTGCATACAAATGTTACCAAGACAATTAGAATTATCTCAGGTTATCAGATATTATTTCACAAAATTCCAGACGGCAGTAAAGGTTATTTTCATTCTAAATTAAAATTTGATCAATACTAGTATATTCTATACTAGTTACAGCGTATAATTGCCTCGTACTCAAATTGAAGTCGAAAGCACAATACTCGCCAACAGCCACTTCTATTAACTCATACCTAATTAGTTTTAGGGAATTTAGTTTATTAATAGATACAATACCAAAACATACTTTGGACTTATATGCTTAATTTTATTTAGTTAGTTAAAAAAACTTTCCTGTTCTAGTATTACATAGATTACTTCTATAGAAATTACAATCATTGTAACCATGTCTGTAGTGGAGTAAACTATAATTTTAAACACTTTATAGCAGCAAATACTACTATTACACCTATTATCTCATGATAAAATCACACAAAACCTGCACCCTTTATAACTTTCATGAATTGAATTTTCAACTATCTTACATGGAAACGATTTCTTAAAACATTCCAAATCATGTTTTGTGAAGTAGACTATTCGTGACTAGTACAGTCATTGACGTGGATGGGTCACGAGGGAGTGTTTCCTCTAACTGTTTTACTAAATTATGACTAACATCATGCCTACTCGTTTCCTGTTTATGTTTCACACTAAATTCTTGTTTAAGAAAATATGAAAATATGCATACCACTGTAAACACAATATGGCCTAGGAGTGGTCTAGAAATTTGTTTTCTATGTTAAGTTTAAATATGACTCTGAAATTATTGATTAATAGGTTTTAACTTATCTAAGAAAAGTATTGAAGTCGTTTTGTACCATTTAAAAAGTGTCAATTTAGATGCACTTCATGGCAATGGCAATGGAACTAAATTTAATTTCGAATAAATCTTGGGTTTATACTGCACATTGACAAGTAGTATCTAGAGCATATACCTGTAATAATTACGAGTCGTTTTGCTATACTTGAAGACGAAGTGGGAATTTTAGAAGATAAAACGTTAATAAAGTGAAGATATGAGTTAGGCACTAGTTTACGAATTTGTCAGATTTCAAAAGCTACTTTAGACCTTTCATATATATTATACAGCGTGAAATTAAGTAAGCTTTAAAATCACCTATATTGTATTAACACATTATATTAACTAATACAAGGCATAACATAAGTGTAACTATATTAATTTTTTTCTCTTTTAAGTTTAACTATAAATATTCTCATTTACATAAATTTCTTTAGAGCTTGAATATATTATGATAATAATTCACCAAAATAAAAAAAAAGATAACTCTATTAACGAACTCATAACATTGTATTTGGAAGTAAAGCATTTGAGATAAATTGTAAAATATAGGATTATAAATGACTATAACTAAATGTTACATAACCACAATAGGGTTATTATTTCAAGTTATACAATGTTCAAATTTTTCAAATTAAATAACATGAAGAACCTATTAAATTGTAGTTACTAAAGAGAAATTTACGCTTAGGGATTAATGAATCTATGTTTGCTAACTAGCAAGTGTAATATATTTCTCCAGAGAACTAAAATTTGGTAATTTAGGTTATTGTGTATAAGTTTACATTAAACTTGAAATAACGGATCGTCGTTAAGGTTATACATATGTTAGGAACGGCTCCTCTATACTGCCTGGGTTCTTTAACTTTTATTCAAATCAGTGGTTCAACGTTTAATTAATCTTTATTAATGACATAAATTTATATCTATCTTTCTTACAATTTAATACAGTACAAAAGGAATACACAATTATAAAATAGTGGGATCAAAACACGTTATTATCTCTATTACAATACAATATGCACAATCATATAAACAATATTCAAAACTGAATATTCATCACACGAAACCCAGAATTATTCCAACTTGATTACTTTTGTTTAATTGAAATTACTGATATTACAAGTGCCTTTATATAGCGATGCTTGCTCACCTTGTAGAGTCTCAAAATCTGCCGGTCCCTTTCCAGACATTTTAGTATTCAAACTTCCTGGGCTGTCTTCCACCACGGCTAGCGACGCAGCCGGTATCTTCTAACCTCTAAAAGATCCCCTCTATTTGGTGCTAACTCAATACTAATGGAAATAGGTTTAGATCCAACTACGATCCATCAGGATTGCCAAGTCCTTAGTCACGCATGAGGGATCTAACTCAATACTAAAGGAAATAGGTTTAGTACCAGCTACGATCCATCAAGATTGCTAAGTCCTTAGTCACGCATGAGGGATCTAACTCAATACTATGGGAAACGTGTTCAGATCCAGCTACGATCCATCAGGATTGCTAAGTCCTTAGTCACGCATGAGGGATCTAACTCAATACTAAGGGAAACGTGTTTAGATCCAGCTACGATCCATCAGGATTGCCAAGTCCTTAGTCACGCATGAGGGATCTAACTCAATACTAACGGAAATAGGTTTAGATCCAACTACGATCCATCAGGATTGCCAAGTCCTTAGTCACGCATGAGGGATCTAACTCAATACTAAAGGAAATAGGTTTAGTACCAGCTACGATCCATCAAGATTGCTAAGTCCTTAGTCACGCATGAGGGATCTAACTCAATACTATGGGAAACGTGTTCAGATCCAGCTACGATCCATCAGGATTGCTAAGTCCTTAGTCACGCATGAGGGATCTAACTCAATACTAAGGGAAACGTGTTTAGATCCAGCTACGATCCATCAGGATTGCCAAGTCCTTAGTCACGCATGAGGGATCTAACTCAATACTAACGGAAATAGGTTTAGATCCAGCTACGATCCATCAGGATTGCTAAGTCCTTAGTCACGCATGAGGGATCTAACTCAATACTAAGGGAAATAGGTTTAGATCCAGCTACGATCCATCAGGATCCATATCTTTAGTCACGCATGAGGGCAACTGCTACTTATATTAAGGTATGATATTGATTATTTGTGTTAGTACACAGGTACTACCAAAGATTAGTCAACATAAACCACACTACAGCTTAAAACTTACAGATTATAAATATTGCGGACTTACTAAACGTGCTCAGATTATAGAATATTAATATTTAATAACTATTTTCAAATTAGTGAGATTTCACTCACAGAATATATTATGTTAGAATAAAAAAATAAAAAAATAAACTAAACTATCGTGACTCTTCCATATAGCCTATATTACGAGCAGCATATAACTGGCAAGTAATCTGAAAATTAGTATTTCATTTATCTTAGGTTTTGTTTGTATCAAGAAATAACATACAAACAAAACATAAGAAAAGTAAAATATAATTACTTTTTTTTTAGATTACTGGTGTTTACTTACCGGTTCTATTCTCATAACATTTATAGTGGAGTCATAGCAAAGAATTTAAACAGCAAATTGTGCTTTCACCAGCTGCAAATTTTATGACTAAAGTTATTTTATGTGTTGCACTACGTACACACTGGAAAAGGGTTTATTACCAACTACGTTAACGGTAAACTCAATCTGTCTGGCTCTTATAATTATTTGTAAAAATAAATCAGGCTAATTTACAATTTTAGTAGTAAGGAAACCATATCGAGACGGCAAATGAAACAGGAATTTTTAGGTTGTTAAGTTTTTATTTTAACAATTAGAAACATTTTAAAATTCTCATTTAGTTATTATTATATCTAATTTTATTTCCATATTTTTTTTTTTTTTTTTTTAATTTGCATTGTTCTTTTACCTAAAACTAATAGTTTCCCCTTATATCGCAACAGATACATACAACGAATTTACAAGAGAACAAAAATATAATTTTTAATCGTAAATTAAAATGAACTCGTGAAGAAAATAATAATTTCTTTTATTAGTAATCTATATCACCCTAATGTTTGTCCTATCTTCCATTCTTCTATGTTTAAAAATCTAACGTTTCTGCATTATATAAAATGCCACGTCACTCTTCTGTCTGTCTTTTTATCTGTAATAACCACTAACTCGATATATTACTAATATAGGTAGGCTACAAAATGGCAAGTTTTAGTCTATGTTTGATTTAATTGAATTCAACAGTTCTAAAATTATAACAACATTTGTTGTTTATAGTTTATCTTTGGTGTTTCCCAAATTTTATAAGATTATTCTCGTCTGACATTGGTACATTTAAATTTGCATATTTTCTTAGTGATTGTTTTTACAATATTTGACATTGGAAGAGCAAATGCAATTTTAACCCATCGTTGTTTAGGAATACTGCCCACAAGATTACTTTCCGATTCCTTAGTATATTTAAATTCCGCTTGCTTTATTACATTATCTATTATTTCTTTTGGACAACCATTAACAATACCAGCACCATAAATATATTGAAGTTCTTATTGGTAATATTATTTTAGACGGAAAATAAACAGTTTATTAACCGGTGAATCACGGAATTGAAAGCTGCACTTTTATGCACGGGTGAATGGTGTGAATCCTTAGTTATATATCTATGTGTATGTGTGTGTGTGTGTGTGTGTATATATACTTTCTATAAACACTAAACGATAAACTATTACTTTTTCCAAACACATTTACATACATTTTTGGTGTACAAACATTTACAACGAATTTGCGGTTTTCTATAGTATATTGCATTTTGTTGTTAACATTCTCAAGTTGAATGTTAATTTTTGTAAAGAACTCACTTATATTAAATAAAATGCAATAAATAATGGTTATAATGTTATATAATAGAAAACAAAGTTAAATACTAAATTGAATCAATTTTAAATCTTTTATTTTTACACCTCCTTTATATTCCCAAGAGTTAGTTCTAATAAAACTATATAAAAATGCCATACATTTACCTACTTTATTAATATTAGGCACGTGGTTGGAAATATATCAAAAAAGAAAAAATACTGTAACTGACTCTAAGAATAATTATATCATAGGAGAAGCAATTTTAGCATTTAAACATATTTTCAATGGCATGTTGGACGGTTCAATTTCCTTTTGTTATTATGTTAAAATAATTTAAATGTAATCTACATGGAGGTAATCCATGGATTTTTACATATCGATTCTAATTTCAAAAATTCTTGATTTCTAAAATAACAATTAGGTTAGAACACTTGCTGATAGACTGCCAGAAAATGAAAACAATGAATCTCACAACATACATAGGTTTGTCACATAACATAAATCATATTGTACTGCTGATATTATTCCACATCGTTCACATCTTATTATGAAAGATGTGTTTCCGTTTTACTTGTAGGTAAAAATTACTTTCCAAGTTGGAATAAAAAACTTTTAAAAGATCAAGTTAAACAATTTATATTGTTTGCATTTTTGTAATATTTATGTACAATGCAAATTATCATAATTGTTTAGTCATTTGTTTGCTACCAGTTGTATATGAAAGAAAAACAAAAAGTGAACATAGTCTATATAACCTAGTAGAATGCTTCTGTATTAGGAATATATTTATATTGTATGAGCTGGAATATAAACTGTGTTTTTTAATGCTTAAAACTGGAGGAGGTTCTCAAGATTGTATAAACGAACGTTATATACTAACTAGTCTTTAATATTATTTTAATACTCAATGAAAGAGTACAAGTTGATGTTGACAGGGTGAAAGAAATCTATGTAAATTTTGATAGTGTTTCAAGAATACAGCTACAAAACTATGTATTGAGCAGATAAAGTCCAAAAATTAGTCACTAGTTAAAAAATATCAGAAATCTAATATTTGTCGAATAAAAAGTAAATAAACGTTGAGAATGAGATCGTTATGCCTAAGATTCTGGCATTATTCTTAAGCGTTACACTCACAACATTATATTGCGATTGCGGCTTCATAGATGTAGATATAGATCTGGTATAGGTTGACCAACCACTATGTATTGTTCTACATCATAGTAGTATGAGAGGAAGGGGATTGCATGCCTTGACGAAAAAATCTCAAATCTTTGTATAAATGTTAAAGGTAAAAGAAAGTAATGTAAACTTGTTCGATTAATAATCTAAACTATTTTTTATATAAACATGGCAACTTCAAAGGTATATTTTATCTATAAAAGTAACTCCGAGAATGTTTTATACTTGCAAATGAATACTCACCTGCTGGCTTTGAGTAGATCTTTTCGAATTATTGAAAGCTAACAACCAAAAAGGAAATAAATTGTGAAATTATTTCGATATTAACGAAAAACTGACACTCTTTGCACAATGTAAGAATGAATTTATTGAAAATAATGTTTTGTAAACATTTTGTAATATTGTTTCCTGGTGTTTCACATCTTTCCGTAAAATTTAAATACGTTATTAATTTACAGTAACAATATAAAAATTAAGAATTACTACATTCATTACTAGAAATAATATAACCTGTGAGAGCATTTTTTATTTTAAATTTATTTAAAAAAAACTCTTTCTCACTTTTAGAATTACGAAGTATTGTAGAACAAAGTCAGCACGACGCCATTGTTCACGAAGTTACAATAGAAATACATAAACCATTTGTTCAACTCACTATTTTATTTATGTAAATAACTTCAGTAAAACAATCCATTGAAATCGTTGTATTATGTAAGTTACTATTACGATCTTGATGACAAAATGAAATGTTAAAGTAGCTACCTAAATTGAACGGAGCGTAGTGACTTATTAGACATTCATGAGGTTTGTCTGCCACGGCATACTATACACAAAACATGTTCATTATCACCACTAATGAAAGCTAAAATTTAATTTTATATATAAATTGTGTTCACTTTAATAATGGACAAATTGTTAATTTTATACATATCATATTAGTTGTTACTTTAATTAAACCAAAACTAAAATTCCTCTTTTATAAAATAGACACTAATGATTTTCATTACGTTTTGCAAAAATGTAGCCTCCAGTTCCACAAAAATGAGATATTGTCAATATATCTCTAAACATAATGCAGGTTAGTAAGGTTTTGGTGTACACGCAAAATATTCGGTAGTAGACTGTAATTCAGTTATAAATAATATAATTATTCAAAATTGGCTGAACTAATTTAGAATAATTTTGAAAAAGTGAAGCTTAATTACCCAAACCAGTATGCCAAGTCTCAAGTAAAAAATTTTATTTTTTCAATCGCTCACAAGAAATAACTCAAAACAAAGGAAATTATATTTATTGTTATACTCAATTATAAATAATAACTTACTTAGCGATTGGTGCAAAAATTATGTTTGGTTTATGTGAATGGCTGCGTGATAAAGAGAGTGCAATGTTTTCTTATATGATTTCTGATTTACGATTTTCAAATTGTCATGTTATTGAATTTCCTGTTTCAAATTGCTCAAATTTGTACAGTATGTGATAATATTCTAGAGAAAGTATTAATAATTACAATAGATTAACTTAAACCAAGAAGGAAAACTAAAGATACCGTTGGACGCTCTTAGTGTTGTTCATAAAATTAAGAAAGCGAACAATTAAAGAAATCATACTCGTTTCTTTACCTATATATATATATATATATATATATATATATATATATATATATATATATATATATACATACATATATATAATAACTTACTCGGGTCAGTAATAAATACTCATATTTGTTACCACAAATTTTATATGTATCTAAAACTAACCATGTCATTGTTAATGAATCTAAGTTTAGATACCTATTTCATTTTGTATATATACTCCAAACAAAGTTGGTTTAAGCCAATAAAATATTTACCCTTTAGCAAAATCATACCAAATTAACAGCTTTGAACTCAGTTTTTTTAAAATATCTAATAGTTTGTTGTTATTCATTAGTTTAAAAATTAATTAAAACATTTGGTTAACACTATGAAGTTCATTTAGATATTAGTATTAATTAAGGAAACGTTTTAATTGTTGGATGTATTGTTAATTCACATTAATACTATATTTTTAGCAAAATTTCACATCATTGTTATATTGAAATATAACCACAGTACAGTTTTATGTTTCTGTTTTCTGTAGACGATATATTGTATACAAGTTATACTTTTTGTTTTGTTTTTAAGGTACATTTCCAACCTGCAAATGAAAGTGTAGATTATTCATTAATTAAAGTTAGGGAGTTTTTTTTGTACTGGGCTGTGATAGCCTCCGTCAGAGACCTCACCGGCGTCGACCTAAAGGTCTTTTGCCGCCCAAAGTTCCTTCCTACACCCACTCAGTAATACCTGTCATCCTTATAAAGGAACAGGTGCTACCTATAGGGTTGTCTAGGATGGTTTCCATCTCCTTCCCCGGAGGGCCTAGAGAGTATAGCCTGGCTTGTCCTAACGCCTCACACTCTAAGAGAATGTGTTCTGCGGACTCTTCAGCCAAACCACATTTCCTGCATGTATTTTCTGCAGCAATCCCTATCCTTGTAGGTGTTTTCTGATGTGACAGTGGCTCGTTAAGAGCCCAACCACCCACCTCATGTTATCCCTTCTAAGAGATATGAGTTGTTCAGCATGTTTCTTGCTTGGTCTAAGTAGCCTCTTTGCAAGTCTACTTGTAGTTGAATCCGTCCAGGCCCTATTCATCCCCTCCCGTATCCTTACATCAACCGCTGCTCTGGCATGTCCATAGGAGATCCCGAACACCGGTTCCGGGCCCACGAGAGGGGATTCTGAACCTGACCTGGATAATTCATCTGCTCTCTCATTTCCATCGATACCTGAGTGGCCAGGAACCCAGCCCACAGTGACCGTATTCACCTGACTAAGCTTTATCAATGATGAGATTCAGTCCCATACCTGCTTTGACTTTACTCTAGTCGTGTTTAGTGCCTTAATTGCAGCTTGACTGTCTGTGAAGATCAGAATGTTCTTACCTGTGTATTCCATTCTTAGATTCTCCTTGATACATTCAGAGATTGCACCTACTTCTGCTTGGAAAACAGTAGCATGCTTACCTAGGCGCAGTACGATGGAACTCTCTTGGTTAATTCCATTTATACAACCGCCCGTACCATCTGTAAACCAGACTATATCCTGCTCGTTATATAACATCTTTCCAGACTCCCATTCTTCCCTAGAAAAGATTTTCGTCTTGAATTGCTTATATAATGAAACATTAGGTATCATGTGATCTGAGGGCATGTCTAACACTTCTTTGTTGACCACTTGATTTATCCTGCAGTGACCGATCGCAGGCCATCTCTTTCTCCAGCAACCCGTTTGCTGCAGTCTGTATGCAGTCATCCTGGCCTGTCCCTGAATATAAACCCCTAGGGGAGGGAGATCCAGTAGAGCATTCAAGGTAACTGTTGGTGTAGACCCCATGGCCCCCATGATGGCCAAACAGGCCACCCTTTGGACACCATCCATTCTACTTCCAACCCCACCTTGTACCGTCTTAGCCCACCAAACTACCGCTGCGTAGGTAATTAGTGGTCTATCCACATCACCACCTCAGGTTGCAGACCCCATTGTTTACCAACAGCCCTCTTACATGCAAACATAAGACACTTGGCTCTGGTTACTACCATAGGGAGTTTTGATGCGATGTTTCGATGGTTAAGTGAAAAATTTAACATAATCAGTTGTTTACCGACACAAGTTCAAACAGACTGAACCAAAATATAGTTCTTGGTTTCAAAAGTAGATTTTACAGTACAGATAATCAAATAAAATTACCCAAAACCATTAAAATAACAAAAAGTTACACCATTGAATAATGTTGCAAGACATATCACACATACAAATATACAGAAAATGATTGGTTTATCTCCTACTTAACTCTTAGAAAACAAAGAATAGTTTGCACAGACCTTGTGTATAGCACTGCTCGTCTTAAGAAATCAATTCCCAAGGAATTTCCAAAGATCAATATAGGGACTTTTACTATTTATTGTCTAAGTTAATGACCTACAATATTTTTGGAATCGAAAACTGTCCTGTTTGTTAATGACACAACTTCGGACATTTTTTGGAGGAATATCTTCGTACATTATCTTCCTTTTAGGAAACTTAATTCAGCTTATTTTGCACTCTATGCTATTTTCACGTACTTCCAGTCCGGTTAGAAAAATCCCATATATTTTGCACCTCACCTCAGATATGGTATAGCCCTTTGGGGAACTCGGTGAAGTCTGAAAATAATTTTGTATTTTTCTTCTGAATACAAAATTTATTTGTAATTATAATTATTTGCCATTTAAAATCGCGATATTCTTGTAAAAACTCAAATAGTTTAACTTTTCACTGTATATATATTCTGATTGTCCTGTTATTTTAAAGAAATTATATTGGTGTCAATCAGTACATTCATGGATGTTCCATGGGGTGGAAAATGCTGCAATACATATTCTACAGATTAAAGCTCTTCAAGAATGGCGCCACTCTGGTCTCAAATTGTACAATGGATTCCATCATGTAAATCTTACCTAGTTCATCAGAAACTTTGTATGTTGTTTTTTTTTTTATTCTTAATATGTTCTTTTCATTTATACTGTATATCTCTGTTGTATGTGTGACAACTCAAATGTTTATTGCAGTATTGTTGTTATTTGTACACCAAATGAGCTAAATATATATTATTAATAAATTATTATTTATATATTAATATTTGTCTCCCTTTTTCTTGTCCCAATTAACTTCGACGATGAACATACTCAAAATGTAATGTTAGTCTGTTTGATATATAAAGTAGTTTCCTATTATTTAATCAACGTCACAAATACAAAACACATGAAATCAATATCGTTAATATAAGCGTTTGATGAACAGTATAAGTTTGAATTGACAGTTACTAATTTTTTAGGTTAATCTATTGATGAAACTATTGAGAAAATATAATCTTTTACAAATAATTTCTACAGTCCTAAGTTAGTAAAATATTTATAGTCGAATACATTATTGCAGTCTATAATATATATTTTTATACATTTTCATTTTTTTTTTTAAGTCTACAATATTAATATGCTTCTTTTAATGACATGTTTAACCACATTCGTAAGTTTTATAACACAAACATCCAGCGATAGGCCTATTTGTTCAATTGCCATGAAATTCAATACTTTAAATGATTTAAAATGTTTTATTGTTGTTGTAGTTGATGGCTATTAAAATCGATACTTCTATTTATTTTTTACATAATTTCTTTCAATAATATATTGTTATTCGCATTTTTAATATACTGTAACCAATGGCATATTATTAAAAACAGTATTAAAAGGTAGTAATTTAAAATTCTGCCTATTCAGTGGTATCTTTAATTTAAGACTTTCATTCAGTGAATATTATGTGAATATTGTTCAATTTTTGAAATTTTTACTTTGAAACTTTATTCACTATCATACATATCTGTCATTTTGAAAAGATAATGTATACTATACAAATAAAGAAGATCGTTTAAAAGAATCTATATACATTCAAGGTTCACATCAACGCAATATACAATTTATAGTCGTTTTACGAAATTAATTTCCAAAATTAACCAAGGAAGAAAAAAAACTCTTTTTAAAATTTCTATTTATTTGCGACGGTTTCAAAGGTAAAATAAAATAATCAATTTAATACATATTATAATAATTGACCAATAAAATATTACAAATATGCAGTTAATAAATAGACATTACACAGATTCTATATCACTACAGATAAAAGACATCATGTAAATAATTTATAGAAAGTATGAATTTTAATACCCATCAACTACTATAATAATAAAACATTTGTTGTCATTAAAGTAATTACATTCACGGGGCTGGAACACATGTAGTGGGTGTTGTCATGTTTAACTATGCGAAGATTGTAGTGAGATATAGCATTCAAAAAAAGTAGTTATATAATTTTAGACTAGGACGATAGATGGAACTCCGTATTTGGTGTTGCATTTTTACTGGTTTTATTTAACCAACCCTGTCAAAGTGACAGGTAGCGATATTTATTCAGTATGTGGGGTATTTCTAGAAACGCTATAGTTGTTGTGATAGATAGACATATGTTTTCTGCAGTTTAATGTTTAAAACTAGTATTTACTATAGGTAACTAAGGGTTGTTGGAGTTTCATGTGTTAACCACACCCACGGCTTCATTAGTCAAAGAACAGTTTTAAATAACTTCCTTTAGAAATTACGTAGGTAATTACTGAGATTTTCATAATAGATTTTTTTCATAAGTACAATAATCTCATACAAATATTTTCTATTTATCTAATTCTTTAATATGCCTACAATTGGGAGCTAACACGACAAATGTATTGTCATATATGTTTTTATTTTGTTACAATTACATCAGTTTAAAGAAATGTTTTATTCCAGTTTTTTTTCAAACTATAGACAAAAATTAATTTCCATCGTCATTATTTGGTTTTTGTCTCTTCATTATATTATTTATTAAATTACCTTATGATGTACTTATTGATCTCTAATTAAAACGTTTACCCGGGTATATTTCACGAGTTTACGTTCAGTAACAATGTTAGAAACATACGTATAAGGTTTTTTCCGAAGCAGAATTGGAAAATAATGCATGATGTGCCCTAAGTAAAAAATATTCCTTTTAATTGCCAATTCTCTTTGTTACGTACAGAGAGGTACTTCCGTCATTAAGAGTAGAAACTACATTAGTCCTTTTAATGAAGAAGGAATAAGTGGATCAAAGTTACTATAAAATTTAACATATTTTTATATTAAGTATTTCTTGTTAGTGATATATTCGTTTAAACTCCATATAAACTAGGTTGTAAATATAAATGTTACTTTCATGTAACTTGTAATCGATTTGTAATTTACATTGTGGAAGTAAGATTATTAGGCCTACGTAATCTCCATTTCAGTTTAAAATACCATTTATTGAATAAAGTTAAAAACTTTAAAAACAATACAAATAAAATACATTTTTTGCTGCAACTTCGTATTAATATTTTCTGATCACATAAATTTATAATGTTTGTGAAAGTTATACAACTCAATACTACATAACATCGCGATGTGGTAAAACACTTAAATTTAAACTATAAAATTCATCAAAGTTAGAGAGAACAGAAAAAATATAAATGATTTAACAAAATGTTTAAAATTTTGTACATTTACATAATACAAAAATATAGTTGCATCAAATATTATAATGACTTAAGTGAAATTTATGGTATATAAAATCTAGCTGTGCACTTTAGTGTCATTAGTAAAACATAAAGACTTACACAACTCCGTGTATAGTTTATACTGTTTTGAAATACACAAATAGAAAAAAGCTAGGGTTGGAAATACAACTATAATTTAAAACTATTTATATTGTTTTCGTATTCATGTACTGTATTACTGTTTATGGCTACCTTTTTCCTAGCGTATCTTTCAAAAGATGGAGGAATGTAATGGAGGTTTTTATACCTAAGACTGGCTGGAAGGTAGAGCCTATGTCATACAGACCAATCAGCATGACATCCTTCTTTCTTAAAACTATGGAAACATATTAGGCAATACATATGGAGTAAAACCCCCGAAAAGGACCCACTTCATATTGGTCAGTATGCCTAACAAACACCCAAATTGAACTCTAATTCACTACAACATCTGGTTGCAGAGGTTGGTAATTCAATAGAGGATACGGATAATAGCTCTATGTGCCTTCTTGGACATTGGAGCAGCTTTTGATATTACCTCCTATAATTGTATTGAAACACTGTCTAGAGCTAAAGTAATTGAACCCCAGATAATTAAATGGATCAGGTCTATGTTAATGAGGTCGTTGGATGACAGTCTGTTTGGGTGGGGAGTCCAGAACAGTGGCTGTTCGCAGGGAGGGGCACTATCTCCTCTCTTGTGGACGCTTGTGAAGGATGAACTACTTGGGTTGTTGGAGTCATTGGCGGCAATAAAGCAATAGCATATGCTGACGATCTGGTAATTATCGTTAAAGGTAAGCATTGTAAGACAATGACTGGTCTCATGTAGAGTGCTCTTCTATTTATCTGGAGGTGGTGACAAAAAGTGGGTCTAAGTATTATTCTTTTTACAAGAAATGACTTTACTCTTCAGCCTTTGACGATAGATGGTGTGGAAATCACTCCCTCAAGGGAAACAAAATATCTATGTGTCGTTCTGGATCAAATATTCACTTGGACAAAACAGATTGATAAAACCATTAAAAAAAACTATATGGGCGTGCAGACGCCTATTTCGTAAAACTTTGTAACTTAATTAAGCCACAGATGGCCTACTGGTCATATCTGTTTTTAATAAAACACATGGTCACATATGCTTTGGAAATGTGGTGGCCAAAGACGGAACAAAAATCCAAAACAAAAAAGTTTCAAATTTAGGCTTGCCTAGGTATTACAGGTGCCATGAATATCTGTGCGACCGATGCCATGGAGGCGGCTCTGGATTTGCTGCCTTTCAACATACAGGTGAAAATGTGTGCATACAGTGCTGCTCTCAGGCAGTGGGGTACTAGCTTCACAACGCCAAAAATATTTTATTTAAACTGGGAAACCGGCTAAAACGGGATACAACCCAGTTAGACTAAACGTTTTCGGACCTAATGATTAAGACGACAAATTTTGAAAATAATTTCAAAACCCAATACCCTGAAGGATGTTTTATAAGTAAGATGGACCAAAAATAATGGTCGGATCCCTCCAATGTTATACTGATGGATCCAGAGTGTAATGTAGTGGAAATAAGAATAAAAGGCCCAAATGTCAGCCTTAGTAAATCCCTAGATGAAATTCCGTTTATATTTCAAGTTCAGATAGACCCAATAATATATATAATGAGTAATCACTATTTTCAAGAGAACCAGGTACTCTACCTGTTACATAATACATGATGAGTAATCACTGATTTCAATGGTATAACGATCTATACCTGAAAATATATGTGATGTCATCACTATTGTCAAAGGTATCTGGAACTGTGTCTGTTCCTGTATATATATATATATATATATATATATATATATATATATATATATATATATAATGAGTGACCCCTAGTATTAAGATTATTTGTCTCTATGCCCGTCCCAATATATGATGAGCCATCACTATTGTCCCTGTCAAACGAATATGTAATCAGTATTGAATAGTGTAGAGGGTTTCAGGAAATATGACTATCAACAGTGATGAGTAGTCACTACCTCAAGAGTATCAGCAACTGCTCACGTCACTAAATACAACATGACTAGTGTTAATCACTCCCTAAAAGGACGAATGTCGAACAATGTATGTGCAATAGGCCAAAAGTATTTGAGAATAATCACTGAAATAATTTACTTAGACCAATCGCCAGTGTACTTATTATGGGCAAAAATAATAACTTTAATTCGAAATAAACCGTTAGTCAAAGGTACACACTGTAGTCAATTGGTTCATCTAAAATAAAAATTGATAGTAATATAATATTCTTCATAAAAATACTTTTGTCAAAAGAGGTTTAATTTTAGGCTGTTGTGATTATAATAAGCCATGGTAAAGAAAAAAGTTTTGGTTTTTTATAAAATTGTAATAAAAAAACATTATTAGTTAAATGAAAAATATAATGTTTTACTGTTGATAAACCACTTCATTGTCATACTTTATCATAATAACCGAAAATATAACGTCTAAAAGTATTAATTTACTAAAGTAACGTGGTTTTGTAAAAATGTTTATCAGTTATAGAATACTATCAGAATTTACAAGTTGTAGTATTTTTTGTAAATGTTAAAAGTACTTCGTAATTAGCGAAATTAGATTAGATTGGATTAAATCTAAGCTACTACTAATTGGATATCCTCTTTTCTAATTGCAGTTCATTAGTGATTAGACCAGACCCATTATCAACTCTCTCTCTCTCTCTCTCTCCCTCTCTCTCTCTCTCTCTCTCTCTCTCTCTCTCTCTCTCTCTCTCTCTCTCTCTCTCTCTCTCTCTCTCTCTCTCTCTCTCTCTCTCTCTCTCTCTCTCTCTCTCTCTCTCTCTCTCTCTCTCTCTCTCTCTCTCTCTCTCTCTCTCTCTCTCTCTCTCTCTCTCTCTCTCTCTCTCTCTTTCTCTCCGACGTGTATAAGTGGATCATGGACTTAAATCTATATTAATGTTGTATTTATAACCACTGATGTTTATTTTACATTCACTAGTAATATAAATATCGGTGGTGATAATCATTTAATCTTGGTATATTTTCTTTTATAAGATACTTAAAATTACATCTAATACGTAGAAGTTGTGTTATTTTTTTATTGTACAAATTATCATCTAAAATCTTATGTAAAATATAATACCATTACTCATTCAAACATATAAAAATATTATCAACATATTTTTGATACTGTTTTGACCGTTAATAAAATTATTGTTTTGATACTGGAACACAAGAATCATTTGCAGTCAGCGTTTTTAAAAATGCTTTAAACTAAATAAACTGACATTATTTAAGGAAAATAGCTTTTTTGTTAGTAATCATAAGACAAAAGAATAATATTAAAACTTCAAAAAATAATGTTTTGTACAAAAAATAGATTGATTTAGTTATTTAAAAAAATATATCACAGCCTTGAGTAGAAATAGTTTTAATATATTATATATTTATGTTTAAACAATATTTAATTAATATAAGTAACGAAATGAACAAAAAAGTATATATTTATTGGGAAAGTGATATTAGTAGAATCACGTTTAGTTAGAGATTGTTAAATCCCATAAGCTTAAATACATGCATATTACATACATATACACTTTTATAAAGTTTTAAAATATTTGTTTTTTATTTTGTTTTGCAAATTGTCAAACACCATTTTTATAATTGTAACGTTTACTTATTATACTATAAAAAATATTAGAGAAACGCGTATGCTTGTAGCATACATAAATCAATATAATGAAATGGTAAAATTAAATTTTTTCTTAAACTTACATTATCTTTAAATACCGAAACACCTTACCCAAAAGTCATTGTGAATTGAGTGTGTAAACGATAAACACAATTTTTACTTTTTGTTTTATTGCACATTGGTCCTATTGGACCCATTGTTCTTACCTGGCTTAATCACCGTTATTTTCCTCATCCTAGAATACTTCTACACAGACTCATAATTGTAAATAGTATCCATTTTTTAATCATATAAAAGAATCGTACATTATATGTTTTACCTCAGTATTATAAAGTAACTAATTCGAAACCTTAAAAAAAAAATAATAATAAATAAATAAGATTACTAACAGATGACTATGTACTTAAATTATGAAAATAGTCTTTGTATGTTTTAACTAATAAACAGAAAAGTTTTACCTTGTTATATTCTTATTGCAAGGATATTATATTTGTGAACTTGACTGATATAGATAAATAAGAGTGATAGGAATATTAAAAAATTGTATACAGAAATTTAGATTCATTAAAGCTCTAACTTTACAATCTAGTAAAGGAATTTTGAAAGTATGGGAATGTTAGGTATGTTCTTGTATTAAACAAAACATAAATCGTTATTTTTTTTCGTTAAAATAAAAGTCACACATTTGGTAATACTTACTTCAAACTGTCATCAAAATTCCTTCGTCTTTCTTGAATGTTCTTCACAAGAATATGCTGGTCACTTTGAAATGCAAGGAGAAAACTAACTAACCATAAGAGATTAATCCATTACAATTTAACATTAAGTCATGATTAGATTCATCTGGATAACATATATCCAAACAGATAATGCACACATGATAGTAACAGCACAACAATTAACGATCCATTTCATAACGTTCTAAAAAAAAAAAATTAGGTTCCCTGTAGCTATTATACTGACACACGAACTAGCCCCAGGATTTTTTTTGTTTAATTGTCAGAGATTTACTCATTTACCTTCAAGTTTCGTTGAAAGTGATACATTGATATCGCATGTTGAAAATGTTATTGGGTAATTTTGAAGCGTTAATATTATTCTTATAATTTATTCAAACATTTGCCTATTATCAAATAGTAAGCCTAGAAAAATATTTGAAACATACCAATTATAGACTAGGTATATGTTAAAAAAACAACTCTAATATTATCAAACTGGAAATGCGGCTGAACAAAGGGTGCTTCACTCACACCAGGCAGAGGATTAATAATGTTGGGACCTACCCTCAATCCACCCGTATGAGTCACCAACTGGGCTTCACTTCATAATATTTTAATTTATTTCATTTGTAATTTGAAAATAAAATCTATAACTTCAATTTATTGTACACATAAGTACAAGAAAATGAAAGCAAACAACGCAAAATTTACTGAATTATAGCACAAAACCAACAATGTTTTTATTTATAATATTTAAAAAGCACTAAATCGTTATTTAATGGATACCTTATCTTAATATTTATAAATAGAATATGATATATTAATACATAGAAAAACAAATTGTGTTTAAAATTTTTTTAAAACAACTTTGTTACATTTACAATATTAGTAAGGACGTTTTTGCTGTTTTAAACATTATTCTCATTACTGTTATCGTGTTATTTATTCACACTTATTCGTCATCGTACTCTCATTCATTGTGTAGAAAACATTGTAGATTTTGTAATTATACATTGATTTGTAACATTTATTAATAATGAAGCGTAGAATAAAAATATATTACAGATTTTATTTATGTCAAACAAGCTGGGTTGAGTAAATTTTATTTTCAAGTAATCCAATAACAAGAAATTTAACGGGGACAGTCTGAATTATTTTATAGAACTTCACTTTTAAATCCATTGACCTGAAACTCTTTGATCAATATATTTGACGGATCGTAGTTCTGAGGAGCTTCAGGTAATCTTTATTATTATTTCCAACATATTAAAACAATAGTGTCTACTATCAAATATGTTATACTATCAAATAGTACTACTTTGTCTACTATCAAATGCAGATATTTATCCTGCACAATGATAAATATCTACAACATATCAATTAGAACACTAGTTTACAAATTTGTCAGATTCGTTAAGAATCCTATATATTACGCAGCGTGCGCTTTTAGCAGCCTTAAAATGATTTATAATAAAATATAATATAAACTATTACAGTAAAATTAGAAATGTATACATGTATTCATAGTTTGCATTTAATACTAATAAGTATGTGCTGTTTTAAAACCATTCTCAGTTCCGTAGGAGTTTATAAAACAATATATATTCTGGAAGTTCTGGAAGTAGTGCAAAAGATCGGGGAAGCAATACATTTTCCTGTCACTGAAGCAATGGTAGATAACTGTCATCGCTTGGGTAGGCGTGAAAAAGGTCCGTCAGGCATCATCCTTAAGTTTACAAGACGATTTGATAAGGAAGATTTCCTAAGGAAAAAGCGAATCAAGAGAGATCTTACGACACAGCAGATAGGACTTCCTGGAAACGAAACCATCTACGTCAACGAGTCGCTGTCACAGGCCAGAAGACGTCTTTATGCTATGGCGAGAGAGGCGAGGAAGCTCAGGAATTATGCTTTTGTATGGACAAGAGGTGGCAAGGTATTTATGAGAAAAGATGAAAAAAACTCCTTCTTAGTTATAATGAGGAAGATTGACCTAGATAAACTGTCATAAAGATGAAGATTTTAGTAAAACATTATTATCAAAGAGAATATTTATCTATTTTTGTAAGTATTTTTTGTTCTTTTTTTCCTTTTTTCTAGGAATTCCATTAAAGGTACAGGTATGTTTTGGTTTCTTTTGTAATTTTTTTGTTTTAGCCTTAAGCTGAGTTAATCTCTATTAATAATGGTCAAATTGGGACAGTTAATAGTTTTTGAATATAAATTGGAATGAATGATATTTATTTTAGGAAGTAAATTTTTTTTGTCGTAATAAGGATTTAGTAGTTATGCATCCTAACATTAGAAGCATGCGGCGAAATTTTGATGAATTTTTAAATAATTTATCAGTCTGTGAGAGAATACCGGACATAATCATACTAACGGAGATATGGATAGGAAGTAGTGAGATTAATTTGTACGTGGTCGACGGATTTAATATTATACAAAATTGTAATGCGGGTTATAGAGCAGGTGGAGTTATTGTGTTTATTACAGACAAAATTAATTATGAGAATATGTTGGTTTCTTTATCTACATGTGATGCTTTGTGTACCAGGATTAAATATTTAAACTTTGAGTTTGTATTTCTGCCAATATACATACTGCACAGCGAAGCGGTACATAAGTTTATCTCTGAAATTGATCAAGTAAATAACAATGATAATCTTATTGTAATTGGGGATATGGATATTAACTTGTTTGAAAGTTCAAGTATTGTAGATGATTATCAACTTGTAATATCTAATCATGGTTTGGAATCCTTAATTAATGTGATAACACGGCCATCAAGTGGTTCTTGCCTAGACCTTATTTTGGTCAGGTTTAAGCGAGTATATTTATATGACGTAGAAACAGCTGTTTTGGACTTGGGATTTACAGATCATAATCTTGTTGTAGTAGGCCTAACCTATGGTAACAATAATATAGCTGATAACGGCGCAGTAGGGCTAAGGAAGGACCCCTCGTATTGATTACTCTTTATTTGGTGGACATATAGCTGAGGTGGATTGGTCCGAGGTTTAGTCACAGAATGATGTAAATAATGCGTTTGATTTGTTTATTTCAAAGTATATAGCTTGTTTGAAAGAAACTGAACGAGAAATTTATCAACAAAAGAAATCCCTAAAATAACTTAACCCATGGATAACAGATTTCTTGTGCCAACAAATAATAAAATGTAATTAATTACACAAAAAACTAAAATTCATCCAAACAATTCAAAATTAATAAGATTTCATAAATCCTTTAGAAAAAAGTTACACTTTGAAATTAAAAAAAACAAACAAACGACTCTATTTTGATAATTTATTTAAAAAATGTAACGGTGATTCAAAAGAGGAATTGCAAATCATTAATGAAATTACTGGACAAAGAAAAAAAAGGAGGGGGGGGAAACGTCGAAATTAATTTAAGAAGTGAGAATGGAGTTATTGTCACTAATTCCTTACATTTATCGAATATGTTTAATAAATACTTTGTAAGTGTGGTTGAAGAAATTAGAAATGGTATTGTATTTGAGTCCTGTAGTTCTATCATGGATATTTTGCCCATGGCTTCTCAAGAACGGTTTATGTTTATAGAGCCAGTAACCCCAGCTGAAATAGTAAAACTCATAGTTTAAGGTTACGAAATTTTTTATATAAGGAGCGGACGCTTTTCAGATCTGCAGTACAGAAATAGTTACTTGCTTAGACAGAGGAACAAAGTTTTTGTATCTAGAGCAAAATTGACAATCTATTCAAAATTTTACTCTGTAGTCGCACCTTGAATATATAACCAACTTCCATAAAATATTAAAGCCTGCACAAACCTAAACCAATATCTAATTCTTTTGAAAAACTGGCTTTAGGGCAGGGACAGTGTTGAAGGTCTGTGTCTGTTGGAGGTTGAGATATAGGAATGCATTACTATTCTAATTTTGATTGGATGCGTGGATGAGTGTAAGAGATGTGATAGGGGTGTGGAAGTGTTTTTTGTATTAATAATTTTGTTTATTGTTGTATTTATTTTTATCATGTTAAACTTGGAGATAGGGATGTGTATATATTGGTATGAGAGAGAATATGTATGGACTATTATGGTATGTAAGTGTTTGTATGTTACGTATGTGTAAGTTTTTACCACTTGATATTTATGTCATAGATGCAAATAGATAGGCATAAGTAATTATCATAGAACAAATTATTATTTAACAAGCTATAATATTTATATTAAATATTAAATTTAATTAATTTATAGTTAAATTGCTCCTGATGGTCTCTTGAATTCTGTTATTTCTTCTTTTTACTTGAGATATGCAGCCTTAAAACGGGTAGACCCATGGAGGCTGCTTTATTCCATTCCGTATATTTTTGTTTATCTCAAATTGATTATCTTAAGTTTTTGTTTTGTTTAGGATTTAGAATTAATGTTGTTTTGGTTTTTCTTTCCTGTTTTTGTGTATTTTAATTTAAAGTAATGTATTATTATGTCATATGTCAATTTATTTGTTTTGTTTTAGTTTGTTGTTAAAGAAAGCTTTATTTTTTATCTTATCTCCTTTTTTCTATCCAAATCATGTTTTGTTTATCTAAATGTAATAAAAGGAACGGAAAAATATACATATTTATATATTTTTAATATATATATATATATATATATATATATATATATTTATATATTTTTAATATATATATATATATATATATATATATATATATATATATATATATATAGGCTATATATACAGTAAATGTGGGGATACGTTTTGATAAATAGGCATATACGTGACAATAACTAAATATTAAAAAACAAAAATAGGGGTGTTATTTCAAGTTATGCAATCTTCAAATATATGTTTAAATTAGATAACGTGGCACAACCCATTAAACTGTAGTTATTAAAGAGATATTCATGCTTAGGGATTAACGAATCTATATTTGAAGGAGCTGTAATACATTTTCTCCAGAGAACTATATTTAGTAATTTGGTTTATATGGTTCATAATTTTACGTTAAACTTGGAATAATGTTTTGAAGTTAAGGTTCCATGTATTAAATCTGTAAGATAGTGTTTGCTGTTATACATTACCACTACATTGCTTTACAAAATATATGTTTCGTAGGTTTTAAATGATGAAACACATGTCTTAATCCTAATATCACAGCACATCCTATTAATAGGTGTGAGGTACGAAATAAATAATATCCCTCCATTCAAAAGTTAAAATGGTAAAATAAAGAAAATTAGAAATATATTACATTTATTTCAGAGGAATTTGTTAAATAAAAAATAATTAAACATTTCCATTTGTGTTTTGAACAAGTAATTTTACCATTTTTTAACAATTATTATAGTTTTAACCACAGTTTAATCTTGTCTTTTATAAGTATACTGTCCTGATGTTTTGTGCATGTTTTTTTTTTTTTTTTTTTTTTTTTTTATTTTTTTTTTTTAATTTTTAAATTTTCATTAAATGCCTAAATTACTGAGTTTTAAAGTGATTTCCAATATTAAAGAAGTTCTATATGAAGTGCATTACAGCATAAATTGTGATTGGTTTGCAAAATATTAAAACTTGCATATCCTTTGATCTTCTACCAAATTGTTTACTTACAGTTCATGCGTGTGTGTGCACAATATTTTTGGTTGGCTTATGTATTTAATTTAAGACGTAGTCATTACGATAATAAACATAATTTAATAAATAATGAATTACCATATTGATATTACATTAAATTTGTTTGTGCTAATATCTTCATGTGAAGGTAATACGTTCACTAGATATTTAAACTCAAGGTATATTGAAGTAAATCAAGAAAACAAATTATATAAAACAACTCTTCTCTCGAATTTTATTACTTTTTTTACAAGGTTTAATAAAATATTATTAAATCGTGAAGAAAAATTATTACGTCGAGGCTTGTATATTTGGAAACACTCTAATGAGAAGTAACTATTTGTTTTATTCTATAATTTCATATGTTAGTGTATTTTTCCAACCATTCATTTTTTAATGTTTGGTTTAGCTATGTAGTCTACTTACATTTAATAGTTACAAAAGCTGAAAAATCAAATTCACAGTGGGAAGAATCAGCATGTGATATCAAAACTGACATTCCTCTTTTGTTCTGAAATATTTGTAACTATAGACTTGGTAAGCCATCAATTAGAATACCCTACATGTTAGAGAATCAGAACGTAAATATTTTGAAACAAAAGATCTTCATCTACATTGTATGTTTACTAATTATCATATACATCGATTTAATAAAAATTGTCTTAAATACTGGACTACTGTCATGACATTAATTATAACGCATCTACATTTAAAACTGTTGTCCAACAACAGCTCAAATACACTCTATAGGGTTGACAACTTCATGCTAACAACCAATATGCACAACAATGTTACTATATATTTTGTTGTTGTTTAAGGCTCAAAAACCTCTTGGTCATCTTCGCCTTATACAAAATAGAAGAAAAGAAAAATGCAATTAATTACTTATTTATTAAGAAAACCTACGCTAGAAATTTATGAAAATTCATTTTAACATCTGGCACTAACGTCATTTAATCTTCTTCTGAATATTATAAAATCAATTGTCAAAGTTCACAAGTAATACCAAAGTACACTACATCTCCATCATCAATAGATGATATAATTTCCCTGTTTCATGTGACGAATTGTAAATAAAAATCGATAAGCTTTAAGTAGGTTTCGTTTAGAGCAAATATATATATATATATGTGTGTGTGTATTAGGACGTGGGTTTGTGTGTCTGTGCTTAGGATGTATATATGTATATATGGACAGATTTTGTGTGTGTGTGTGTTTCAATATATCTTATATATATATATATGTATATTATTATTATATATATATATATATATATATATATATATATATATATATATATACATATATATATAAGCCAAATACCACTCACTCACTGACTCACTCATCACCATTTCTCAAAAACTAGTGAACGAATTGCAATGAAACTTGGAATATAGCTTCCTCATAGGTAATAGGTGTGCACTAAGAAATCTTTTGAAAAACTTTTGCGTTTAAGCATATTAAAAAAAAATTCCGAAATTAAATTTTTCTCTAAACCACAAAGGTGAAACGAGGTGAGGCTTCTTACATTCCTTCTTTTCAAATGTTTGATGCTTATGGTATACAAAATATGCAAAAGGTTAATGTTTTTAGCTAAAAATCGGCTCTAAATACAATATTTAATAATCACTAAAAACCAAAATGGCTGCTGGCATTTCTCTTTGACCTTATTCTGCTTATATTATTCTACTTTATTACTTTTGCATTCTGCTGTTAGGCTTCATCCCAGTATTGTCCTTTTCTAGGATTGCTATAGGTTTCCTTTTAGTTTTTATTCCAGACGTTTGAAGCTACATTAGTTTAATCTTTCAGTATATCACAAGATCCCTTTCTAATTATTATCACACACTGATTGTTTATTTTAGTTTTTACATAAATCAGTATATAGAAGTTGTGTATGTATGTGAGTTGGTTTCTTATCTCTTCTTAGGCTCCCTGGTTAACACATAGGCCTACTGTATTTTTATTTAGAACTTCCCTTAGGGCACCGCCCCACTGCCTTGAACACTCCCTTAATACTTAATTATCTATAAGTTAACCCCGTACGAAGGACGGGTACTCTGCTAGTTTATTTATATAACTAATTTCCTGAAATATCACCCAGCTACAAACAACCCGCTTGGAAGCACCAAGTTTCATAAAAATATGAAATTTTGTTATCTTTTTATTCCTACTATAATAAAATAGTATTGAAGTGATCATACCAAGTTGAAAAATTTACTTATAACGCACGAGAAGAAAATAGTATTCATAAATAATACATAAAAACATACAAATATGTGAAAAACATACAAATACGAAAACAGCTGATTTCGTGATATAAATTAAATCTTAGGTTATGTTTACATTATTACTCAAAATATTTACCACAGTATCTACTAGTACCACAGAGGTGCTAACTACTATATTGTAAACCTCTATTACGATTACTTTTAAAACAAGACTAATATCGATTTATAGTTCACAAAATTCGTTTTAGACTACATAACTTTTTATATGAATCATATTTATTAATGAAGTATAATATTTCCCCCTCCCCTAATTTCTATTATATTTATATCTTATAATTAATATATCTGTACACTAGAAACCTATTTATAGCATGTTCAACTAGTTACAACCAATCGTTTTCGTAAAGGTATTAATAGTGGATGTTCGTTATCCCTATAATCCTGAATGCAGTATTGAATATTAAAATGTGTCAGACTTTAAATATCACAAGTTGCTTGAACATTAGAATCAATGCAGAACTCTCTCCAGTATAATCTTAGATTCCATCTCTTGGGAGTAATACATCTTAATTCCCTCGATACTCAATCATGTATTTCCCAATGGAAAAAGTTACAAATTGAAATACATTTCCGATATAGTTAGTGCAACTTCTACATCATTGAGTTTGTGCTGCTGTCAACAAATTAAAGTATTAACTACTGCCATGCTAAAAAAGACATGTTCGCCATAGAATTATTTAAATGAACATAATTTCGGTAACTATTAAAACACACACACACACACACACACACACACACACACACACACACACACACACACTTTTATTACATTTATACGTGCTCGAATCAATCATTACTAAATCGAGAGAAATCAGTGAAATATATAGTTTTAGTAAAGTTGGTCAATAAAATATATTTGTAGAATTCGTTAGAAACCTAATTATAGAGAGCTGACTGATGGCTACTTTCATTATAATAGTGGAACTTACCACATATTTGGTGTTTAAATTACTGTCAAAATCAGTTTCTTTTGAGAAAGCGTTATTTAAAAAATATATAGTCACCATATTAGTCCGATCTCAATGCCCTTGATTTTTACCTTTTGAATGTTTTTAAAGACATCGTGAATGGAGATAGAGACATACATCTTCGAGACACCACTAAAGAAACCAAAAATATTGACGTCAACTGACTTTACAAACATCTGAAAACATAAAGTGACGGGTGAAGTAATGTTCGAATACAGGAGGTGGATATTTCCAACATTTATTTTGTATTTCCAACCTTTATGTATGCATTTATTTTGTTCATGTAATTTATGGATAAAGTATATGAATAAATATCATAAACACGTAAAGTTTTTCTAACAGCACAATCGTAAATAAAGAAATAAATGAAACTTATCAATAAAACAAAAGTAATAAATCTTTAGTAAGCTGTTTATAATCTCCCAAAATTTTGTTATGGATTTTACGCAGTTTAATGTATTGTGAGTTGAATTCATATTTAATGTTATAATAAATTATTTTTTTCATCACCTAAAGTCACCGTGTACTAAAATCATAAAATTTAAAATTCCCAAAATTAGGAAAACTAGGACCATGTTGGAAACTAAATCTAAATCAGGCCCTAGGGTATATTTGTGTCATTCACTATTATGATTTAGATTACGCACTATATAATGTCAGTTGATTTATATATACTCGAAAATGCTTGCATTAGTTTTTATGTACACAAATGATGGCAATTATACAATTATTCCATATTAATAATATAAGCAATTACTATAAAACACGAATATTTCAGTTGTTATACCATCGTATGAAGAATTAGAGACGAATACGTCACGTTTTTTATCGTTCTTACAAAAAAAAATAATAATAATAATGTAAAAGTCAAAGGTTTAAAAATAAATTTAAATGAACTGAATTATTCTAAGCTTATACTAATATCCTTTATAGATATTTGCACATTAAAATAAAATAAGCCAGTAAAAAAAATTGATAGTATAATTTGTACAATTACGAACTTGCGCTGTGAATTAATTAAAGAAAACCAGTTTATATAAAAAGGTAGCATCTTTATATTTAAAAATTACATAAGTAGTATGGATAAAAACATGTTTTTCTTGAAAATTATTATAGTATGAAGCATTACATAAAGCATGGCTAATATAATTTAACTTTGGTTTGTGGAATGTTTTATCTTAATGTTGATCAGGAGGTTTTCAACAACTCCTAACTCAAATCAGGAAGGTAAAAGTTAGGTTTAGTAGAGGTTTTTTGTGCAAGAAGAAGAGTAGAAGAGCGTTTATACTTGTAGAAGAAAAGATTATGGGAGAATAATCGGCTTCATGAAGTTAAGAACTTGAAATACAAAAAGTAATTAATTTCTATAAATAATTATATGCCAGCAGCCGTAACTATTACATCCAAGGACAAGCCATGTATGGATACCGATGACATCCTCATAACATATAACAAGAAGATCGGGGAACGTTTCATAAGCCATTTTTCTTTCTCATAAACGATAATGAACCGTACGGGCCTGACCGAAACCTATTCTTCTGATAAGAGACATGGAACTTCCTCACCAATATGAAGTTCGAGATACTGTTGAGTAGTTTAAGGACAATAAATCTGTCAGATATGATAGGTTTTTTGATGCATTCTTTAAAAATTGAGGAGATGAATTGGTGAAATTTTTTGGTGAGCTGATATTATAGGTGTAGTTGACATAGACAATACAGATGAGTTAAAGCGAAACCTTAACCTCTTAAACCTTGAACAAGGAGATACCATGGACTCTACAGCTTGATTTTCTGTCCTATAACATCTTATCATTAATCTTATTTATTTTAAACAAATGCCTATTTCTAAACGATAAATTGGTGTTTATCTGATTCGACATGAAGGAGAAAGGAACTATTGACCAAACTTTTCTGTATGTATATTATTTGGTCAAATATAGAATACGGGATAGAAACACAACATCTATTTCAAGGAGATTATGACTGTAAGTAAGAGGTTGGAACTGTGTGAAATCATGCTAAAAATGAGTAGTTTCTCCGAGACTGAGGAGAAACCACTTATAAAGAAACCAATAACAATAATATGATGTATGGTACAAATAGGTTAAATTTCTGGGAAGACCTGAGTCACTGAGGATGTTAGACATGCTGATTATCAACTCTCACTCTTAGTGAATTTGTGTTCCGAGGCTAGAAAGTTCAGTGAGGAAGTCTGGTATACAAGTTGTTTGAACTACATCGTGCGGGGATGTTCAACTGCTATCACATGCTGATTATATAGACCTTGCAGACTGGTTCTTTGAGGGGTGCATTTCTTGAGCTTTAGAAAGCAACTGCGAGAATTTATATGGCGGTTAATGAGACTAAATCAAAAGACATGCGCACCCAGCTAAAATAAAATGATTTTTCAGACACTCTGGTCGAGACTAGTATCAATATTTTTGGCTCCGTCAGTAAGTTCGCCTACCCTAGAACAGTAAGTTAGTAAGTTCGCTATTGAACGAAAGATTAAACACAATTAAATAATAAACGACAAATATTGGCTGTCAAAATATTTGATGTTAGTTTTATCTTCAGAAACAGAGGAAGAGCTCAAGCCACTAAAAGGACTATACAATATATTATTCTTAGCCTAGGCTAATTCTAAAATACATCTCCGAATGATGGATCTGAAATAGAATTCGAGAGTTTTATTACATGTCTTTAAAGATTTCTCTAAAATGTTTGATACAGATTTAAGAAACGAATATTGAGAATATGAATCGGAGCAGAACTTTATAATGCAAAAAAAGATTTAAACTATCAGACTGGGACGACTCGGTTGATTTTGTCATACATATTGACTATAATGCCAAATGTAGAAATTCCAAAAAAATACCAATTGATTACATTTGAGAGTGGAAAATTTTACAAGGTCAGCACTGCGTTAAGTAGATGAAGTGATAACTGATGATCGGTTTATTTTTGGCTACATAACTCGAAAGCGGCAGCACTTGATAGAGGAAACTGACGATCGAGGCCAAGATCCCACGAGACTTCCAGGAATAGTAAAAAAGTACTTTGTTGTTGATTTGAGTGTAACTAGATTTTAGATTTTAGTCCAATTATTAATTATTAATATTTTTTTTAAACCGTGGTTTACAAAGGTTTATTAGCTACATTATAAATTAGAATAAATTCAACAGATTTTTTTCACATTTTTACTGCTTTAGATGATATTGTTACTGTTTCACTTTCATAGTTAATTAATAGCATTTATTAAATATTTTCTGATAATCAACCAGCAAAACCTTAATTATATTTAGAAAAAAATATATTAATCGTGTTTTTTTTTATATAAAAAGAAACAAATAAATCTTAAAACTCAAGAGATGGCACATTTAAATATACATATATTCATATTTTAACAAAGAAGATATGAGAAATAAATACCAAGTTAATTATCTTCTTTCATTTCCAAGCTTAATATTTTTAAATATTAAATATTACAAAGATCCCTACGTTTTTTTGCTCTTGAGGAAGTGAAAAAAAAATACCTTTTCTTTTGAAATAACATTTATATTTCCTTCTCTCTGAATACATTTTACGCGTTGGTATCTTTACAGGATTCAAGTGTGTAATTATGATTTAAACAAACGAAATTAAAAATTATGTATACTTCGACGCCTATTGATACCAAGTGTTTTACATTTTAACTTGTTCATCTACTTTCAGACTGTCTTCCACTACTAGAAAACATTTACAGTACACTTCTAAATTTACTGACTCAGTGGGAGGGATAGAGTCCAGAGCTATGAAATATTCACACGTTCAGGCGACTAAATATTTCAAAATGCGGACATTTCTAGCGCACATGAAATATACAGAACCCTTAGCCAACATCCTGTCCTTTGGACATCTCTAAGGTTGATTTATGCAGAAAGCTTAATTCCACACATTTCAATAGTCAGAAATAATTTACTACGAGAGTGTAAATTTTATTTTTGATTTATATTGCAATACAAATTATTGAAACCGGTATATCTACACATCTATATTTCGAGAAGAATTCGTATGTAACTATTCAAAAACTATTTTTTGGAATTTTGTAATTTAAAACAATGTACTGAGATTTCAAAAACGTTGAGAAACAACTGACCTGGTTAGTCCAGGAACAAAATAATTTTATTCCTGTAACTTTATCCCATTGCACACGATCCGTTAGAAAAACGTTTGTCCTAAAAACATCAAAAAAGAAAAAAAAGCTTAAAATTCATGGACCAAAGTGTCGAACATTCCTGGATTTGTTTTACTTTACAGAGATTTATGATTTATTTATATTTATTATTTAGTTGACAACATTTGTTTTGTTGTTATTACCAGTTTATTATAAGTAATATTGATATACGTATTATAAGATTTATGATATTTTGACAATATGGAGGGAACAGATGTGTACAGTTAAACAAACACATTTTAATATCGACTCTATTTCATACATTAAATTTAATTATTACACTTGTTACAACAAAATATTTACCAAAATATACTTCAAATAATTAGAGCCATTATTAAATACATAAAATCAAATGTTATTTATCTAATGTAAATATATCTCTATAATTTTATGATTTAAATATATAGCTAGTGGTCAAAATTGATTCAACTTAGTAATTAACAATTATCACATTGAATCAACGCAGTTCTAAGTATAAAATATTAAATTTAATAAACTTCTATGTTTAGTATCACAACTGTTCCTATTAAATGTTTTTGCAATAACTATTGAAGAAATTTGTTTTTTGTATTGATATAACTCGAACACAAGATCTCACAACAATTACGTTTATTTAATCAAACGAGTTTCAACGACAATGTAGCCATCCTCAAAGATACATGAGCTACAACAACAATAGTTCGTTATAGTTTAGTTATTGTAGCTCATATATCACTGAGGATGGCCACTTTGTCGTTGAAACGCGTTTGATTAGGTAAATGTAATTGTTGTGAGATCTTTAGCTGTAAATAAACTTTTCGTAAAAAGTATGAAATGCAACATAATAAATAAAAATGGATTAAGTTATAATGGAGAGTATGCAGACTAAATTTGATACATTAAGTAATGAGTTCATGCTGAAGTCCAGTGGAAGAATCCTTTGATATTCTTGGAACAATGAACTGTGTCATCTAAGGCAGAGTTAGAAAATTTGGATACACTTTGAGAGTTATCAAAAAAGATGATGGGGACATAATACTGGTTTCTTATGGTACTGCGGTTATAACACGAGCATATGAGGTTAAAGCGAGCCATAAAAATATTGTTGTCCAAACTTTAATGTCAATTTAGGAGACAGCTAAAGTAAAAAATTAACTCAAAACAATTTCCCACCAGAGTTGCTTTTGGAGAAATAGAAATGTATGTAATAGATTAATCATAATAGTAAGACATTTCAAGTAATTTATGGAATCTAGAGTGAGCTCCTGTACTATATGAAAATGTATATTGAAGAGAAAAATATGCAAAGAATTATTTATATTGGTTTAACGATTAAGTAATGAAACTGTTAACGTTATAAATATTACGGGAGTGTTTATTGAAGTAAAAATAACTTAATCTGTAGATAATATGGTAGATGAGGGCGACTTTGTTGATCGCCCTTTTCAATTCTATTTTTTTTTTATCTCTCAAACGTTCTTTGAATTTAATATTATGTGTCTTAGGAACTTGAACCCTCGTCCCTGGAAATTATCTAATAGTACTAGAATAAAATTAATTTTAATGATGGCTAATGCAACTGAAACCAGAATAGAAACAAGTGTGATATGGAATCTCATCCATCGACTCCCTTTCATACAAATAAAACAACCCTTTAAATTATTAAGGGTGCAGTTGTTAAGACCAATTACAAGTCATTATATCAATCTATTCAGTACACTTAAGTATGCCTAAGAAAATCATGATTGTTTTAAGGTAATTTTTATGTCTTATTTTCTACGTCATGATCAGAGTTAACTCTCCTGATAAAGTATATCTACTGGTTCTAATCAAAAATACTTGTCTTATTAACTTACTATGTATTTATTACTATTATTTCTACTAATTTCAGTTTTAATTTAACTTAAAGAATTGTTAATAATTAAATTAAATTTTACTTTAATTACTCCCTGAAAGTTATGTGTTCACAATACATAAATCAATAGTGTACTACCGAGGATAAAAGCACTGAAAGTTTGAAGCGTTTTAACTTTGGAGAGAATTAAAATGGTTTGAATTATTTAAGACAGATAATGGTTCCCATCTCAAAAATAATATTTATTTTAGATTCGAATATTATTGAATAAAAGTATTTATGTCTGATAAAATATGTTAAAAATAAAATTTAACCACTTTTTTTCTGTAGGAATATATTTTTTGTCTCGTTGAAAGACGAGTTAAAACCAACATGGCACATATATATATTTACGTAACTCTTAATAAACGTATATAATAGTAAATATACATTCGCTGTATAAAAGTTAATTTCAATTATAGTAGAGTTTTGTGGACTGAACAACTGTAAACATTAGATAACCTGTTATGTGAACACTCTAATAACTGATTGCGAAAATCAACATTAACTACTCACTTTATTTATAGGTCGAACATAAATATGTAATAAAACTTCAATTAATAAATTGTGTTTCTTGTACAAAAATTTGATTTATAGTCATGTTTCTTTTTGTTTGTTTTTTTCGTGAAAATGTGTTGAATGGGATCTGGCTTATGCCAACATAATTTTTTTTAAATATATATATTACCACCTAATGTAACTACTTATAAATATAAATTCACATTTTTCAACTTAACTTGGCCATATTTAAAATGGCTCAATCATGTTATTGTTATACGATATCAAGTATTAATTATTAGTATTATCACAATACCAAATAATTCCTGGGTTCAATACTTAACACGATTTTTTACTATCGTCATTAACTATTAATTTTCCTTTATACTATTCTCATAAACAACAATCTACATATTTCATTTAAAAAAAAAACGAGTAGAAATTGTAATATTATCTTTTAGTTTAATAAATTACGCAATATTTTTATAATGATTTGTTAGCATAATTTATTTAAGTAGTCCTGCTTCAGATGATAAGGATTTATTTTCCAACAAATATAAGGTGATAAACTTTTTTTTTCATAGTTACCAATTGGTCAGATAACAAATAGCTATTTTAATTGATTTATTTTAAAATCGTTTCTGGTTAGATACTTACTAGAAACTTTTAAAATTTAGTAATATTATAATATTTTATTATTACCTTAAAAGTTTCTCAACCACTTCCGAAAGTGGAAATATTAATTACATAGGGTTTGACTGTTTTATTGATTTAACAACAGGTACTTCATTCCTCCTCAACCTTATGAGGTGAACTGTTTGAAATAATTTAAGTGATCATTAAATCTTCCTTAAATTTGTAATGTTCAGACCTGTGCTGTCGAAGCAATGTTTGATATATGTTGTATTCTTATAAAATATAACTAGTCTAATATTTAAAAAAATCTATATAATCTAATAGACATTTCGTCTCGCCATATGTTCTGAAATAAGAATATGTTATTAAGTAAAAAAATCAATAATTTTGAACTTTTATTTATAAGTAGTTAACGCTTCCTATTTTACTTCTAATTTATCATAAATTTAATCATTGGAAGGAAAAAGGTCAATATACATGAAATAACGCAAATAAAGTACATAATGAGTGATGAAAAGAAACATTTATTTCATCTAAAAAAGAGGTAACATAATAAATATATGTCAATAATATTTATTGTTACAAATCTACTTGTATTAAGACAGTAAATTTTACAAAGACTCACAAGTGGTAGTTGCAAGATACGTAAAGTATTACAATACATGTTCCTTTATTATTAAAAATAATTATAAATAGAATAATAATAACCTCAGTTATATAATATCTTCAACACTTAGTACGAATCCCGAAACTTCCACTTTTGTTTCTTTTAAAATTAAAAAAACTAACAACTACGATATAACTCATTACTTGTTTTTAACCTGAAACCAACGGCTTTAGGTTGTAAGGAAGGACTTTGGATGTTAGATTTTATTTTAATTCCATATTACTGATTCAATTCTTCTAGAATACTTTTCCATACACAAAATTTATTTATTGAACTTAACAATAGTTGTAACGTTTGAATATTACTCGTTATTATTTACATGTTAATTTAATTACAATTTAGATTTAAAATAGTAGACTTAATTATAAGTCAAATTAAATACAACACATTTCTCGAGTCTATAATTAGAAGAAAACAGTTGGTCTTTTTTAACCTTTTGTACAACTGTGCCTTTCTTCTCTTTTTATTTTTACTTGTTCATATTTTATCTGAAATTGTATCTAAAACATTAGATATTTGGACATTTAAAGTTACTTCACTTTTAATCTGGATTCTTTTGCTTAACCCGTCTTTAAATCGTGATTTTGCTACAGGACGAATAAAGCTATTTTACAATATGACTTAACTACTTAATTATTAACGTCATTACATTAGAAATTATTTATTGGAAATGCTCGACACGTGTTGAGGGTCAACCGTGGTTACATGTAGTATTTATTACAACAAGTTAATTGTAAAATCAAATCGAGTTAGTTTAATATTTGTATTAAATATAATTTTTTAAGCGTTGGTTCCAATCAATCTAGAGGTTTGTGTATGCTTTTGTTACAGTACAATTAATTTAAAAACTACATTTTAATAACTCAAGTAATAAAATAATCGAAAGTAAAAAAGATGTCCACACTGTATGTAATCATAAACTCTTATTCAACATTGATTTTTCGACGTAATACGTAGACAATAAGTTTTTTGGCTTCAATAAGGGAATAAGTTTTAATAACCGAATAGATAATAATATATTTACGATTATATATAAAAGGTATAGTTTAAAAGCTTCTACGTACAAATAAGAAAAATGTAATCAGTAATATGAATAGAATAAATTAATGCCAAAGTTGGAAAAAGAAAAGAGGAAGAGAGACCAGGCGGGGATACGTTGACCACTGCGCATGATTGTCAACAGGCAATGGAGAAACTCTTCAGCTTAACTCCGGTCTATGTTTATACCATTATTTATTTATATTATCTTATACTATCTTCTAACATTTGGTTTCACTTACCATTTGTGCTAATCGAAAGTAACCAAGGAAGTTGTGATTTTCTCAGGTATCAATTATTAAAATTTGGTTTATTAAAAAACTATATAATATTGAAGTTTTTTCATTACGTAATATTTTAAATAACATCTATAAAAACGAATCCCATTTCAAATGTAACCATTTGAACTGTTTTCATATATATGTGTTTATAAGTTAGCAAGATATAAAATAATATAACTCAATGAAATAGTGCTTGAATTTAGCAAACGTGAGATGAATTAAAGTTGATACTATTGTATAAATTACGTGACGGATATTTTTTTTTTGATACAATTAATTTATTAGTATATATATGTGTGTTTGAGTCTTTATTATTACCTAAAAGTTATAAATTATGTTAGGGTCTAATAAAATAAAATATTAATAATTAAAAACAACTCTCTTATCTTTTTGGTCCCAATAGTGTTTTCAACCAACATAGTAATAAAGAAATACATATATAGACTATATACAATGGTACTTCAAACTGATTTTTAATTCAACCACGAAGTTATAATAACTTTCGTAACAAAATACGAGAATAGTTTTAAATAAGTACGAATTATTGAAAATAAAATAATAACGGAAATAATTTATATTTGTTTTAAAAAATAATAATAATAAGTTTTGTAATAATAATTAGATGTACTATTATTTTGAAATAATTTAAATGTTATTATAAATATTATTTTTTTTATAACTTACAGTCTATGGTTTTCCAGTTTAATATCGACAATTATTGCAATACAGGTAAAATGCAAGTACTTCTAATAATGTATAATACCTCATTAAATAAAACTGTATTGACTATTTTATTTAAAATAGTGCCTGTTGATTGCTACGATGAATTCTTTAATATTTTTTTAAATTAATAATAAAAATATACAGATAATAATAGATTTTTATTAAAACATTTTGTTTTCTATTTTACAGTTACAAACTTTAATATAAAATCACATATTCCTTGGTTATGAAGTATTTTATGTTTTTTAGTGTAAAAAGAAAACTCTTCATTTACACAAAACTACATGCCGAGGAGGGAAAGAGGTATTCAATAATAGTTATTTATGTTTAGTGGTAGTATAACTAGAAAAAAATTAATCTACTTCTATTAAACCCTAAGTTAATATGGCGTTTCAAACACTAATCCAACTATTTATTAACAGTTCCTTCGTTGCCTTGTATTTCAACTCATTCTAAAAATATACTAACACAATTATTTATTAAATGACATTGTCAATAAAATAGACTCACTAATGGTCCCGTCATTACTCTTTATTGATAAAAAACGTTCGTGACGTATTTTTACTGATTATGTTGTTATGTTAATACTGCCAAGCCCTCCATGTAGAATTTTGTAGATTCTAAAATCAAATATTTTATTGTATGTAGTTAAGTTGAAAGTAATATTTTTAACCAAATTTCTAATAAGGGTAAATTTATGTTCAAATTGTAAGAGAAGTCATGGGATTCTATTATTTTTTTTAGTTTGGTTTGAGTCCAGCAAGCAATCATTTTGCCAATTCCTCAATATTCTGTAAACGATAAATATTTTTTTAAATGTTTGGATAGAAGGAATATGTTTAGATTTGTACAATAATACTTGTGTACATTAGTCTTATTATTTATATGAATGTAAATGATAATTCCGTTCACAAACCTCATTGGGTATCGAAAAAATTGTAGAATTTACGAATACATTCAATATTTATTGATAATAATACGTTTAAATCTAATAGCTAACGGTATGAAATTGTACTTTCTTAGTACTGTCCAAGCAATTTCCAGTGGCGTGGGGGAGATACATTAATGCATTATTTACTAAAGAGATTTGTTGTTTTACAAGGATAATTAAAATTTCATTCTAATTTGGCTAATTTTGTTAAGAATTTTCAAGGATTACAAAATCGTTTATTATCATTGACTTCATATGAGCAAATGTTTAAACTTTGTTAATATCAGGTGTCTCAGACGACTAATTATTTGTAGACAACTTCTAGTGACGAATAATATTGTGTATATTAATTCGAAAGGGTATAAATACAAGAATTTTGTTACATTTAAAATAAATTAAAGTAGTAAAACTATTTGCTTTTAGCCGTTTGTACACCTTCTACATTAATCTGGTCATGAACTAATTTTTTGTTATATGGGAGTTGAGTGAATAGTTCTATATATATATATATATATATATATATATATATATATATATATATATATATATTTTGTAATCCTATCGAATTTAGTCAATATACTGATTTTTCTAGTTATACTTATCACTACAATTATAAATAGCTTCAACTGTTTATGAAAACATTAGTTGTATCATTAAACAATAGAACGTTTTAAGAAGGGAAAAAATCAACAACATGTACGAAAATCCTTATAACAGATCGATTATTTACAATCAGAAATTACAAAACGCTTACATTTTCAATTACTCTATAATCCATTTTACTTACACTTTTCTCTTTAGAATTGAGTTACTTCTTAAAATATACAATGATTAAACTAAAGTGAATCATGGAAATTATGAGTATACGGCGAAACCAGCCAGATTCATTGGTTTATACTACAAAGAAATAGAACAAAGTGGTACAAGACTGAATTCTTACAAATATATCTAACTATGTACATACTACATGCAGTGGAAAACTTAGTCATTCAACACAAGTCAGATATGCAAAGACTCCCCAGTCTCCTGATCCAAAGTCTAGAGTTATAAGTTTTGATTATTTACAGTGGTTTAATCTTAACAATACATACTTTTAACATTATTACTACAACGATGATTGAATTATTTTTTTTAGAAACTGTTCCATTTTTGCCACAAAAAAGTTTGGTCTATTTTTTTATGAACATTTTATAAAAAAGAATACTTTTATATAAAAAAGCAAAGTATTACACGTATAAGCATTCATGTTTATATTCTAAACACTTAACATTATATATTTAACAAACATAGGAAACTAGAGTCTTTTATTGTAGTAGTTTAGATATAGTCCGACTTGGAAGATGAATCAATAAAGTAGTCTATATTTTGATAAACAAAATCTCTAACAACCTGATAGGCAAATCGCAAATTTCATTTACACAAATAATTTAAAAAAAATTGTAATAATAAAATGTTTTTGTAAATTATTTCAATATTATTAATTACATTAGATATAAAGACATTAACGGTACTTAACGATTCATCTTTCCAAAAACATAATAGAGAGGACAATAAATTCAGATTTAAAAAACATATAATTTCTTAGATTACTCCTTATCAACTACAACAGGAAGAGCAGGATTTCGTGTTACCACGATATTGGAAATTTTTAACCAATTTAGTATAATTCATATTATCTAAGGAAGTTAAAAAAAAAAACTTACAGTAACATATTAAATCCATTGATATTAGTGCGACAAATGATAGATGCCCTACTTCTTAGAAACATATATTTACAACATGTATATAACAAGTAATATCGAAAACATTATATTTAACACTGAAAATCAATAAAGAAAAACGTTATGTTGAGCATAATATAACACGTGCCAAATTCAGTTTAAGAAAATAATATTCTCACTTCTTTAGTTTGTTTATATTGTTCTAATCCTTAAATATCTTGGCACAGTATTGTTTTTCGTAGTATGGGATCGACTAAAATTAAACAGCCTTTAAAGACTCCACATCCCTGTACACTCCGAGCAAATAACAAATGATCGTACACTAATATGTAATGCCAATTCTTCCCGTGATGGTTAGAATATACATTATACAAAACACGATTAAAAGTTCTTGTTGTAATATCTCATACTTGTTTTATCAGTCTTTATATTGAGTTTATAGAAATTATTTCAGTTTTTTTTTTAACGAATCACTTCCACTGCTTTATTTCTTTAACTACATTAAAAATATTATAAACAACTACTATCATATTTATTTATTATCTAAAATTAATATTTAGTTTATTTGTTTTCATCTTTTTATATAAAATATTTAAGTAATTAAGTGCATTATTACAATAATAAACAGATGTGATATTTCGATTTAAAAAAGTGATTATGTACAGTCCTATGTGCACAATTATTATTATTACAACAGCATTGTGATTGCTTTCTTAAATAAAAATAAAATAAAATCATTCATTCCCTCTTACATATATTACACAAAACGCAACAAAAACGTATTCACTCAAAGCCCATACATCTCAATCGGATCATGATCACATATCACCACAAGAAAGACACAGGAGTGAGTAAGTCTTCAAATAGTAGATAGGCCTACATATTTTGTTGATGAAATTCGAAAGAAACATTTAAAACAAATCAAGAATTTGTACGCAGTAATACATGATTGTATTCGAATACCTGGAAACACTGATAAATCTGATTATCCTATAGCAGGCACATAGCCTAGATTTTTACGTTGTAAGAACAAATGTATCTCAGTGAATCGTGGTCTGTCGCCTTCATGTCTCTTCCAACACTCTCCCATAAGATCGTATATTTCACGTGGACATGATTGGGGTCGCGATAGTAAACGCTGCTGTCCATTCCCTTGATACCAGTGGCTGCAGTTCTCCACGACTTGTTCATTTGTGTACTCTGCAAATGGTCTTTGTCCACATAGCATTAGAACTTCCCATAATGTTACAGCAAACGACCAAACATCGCTTTTTGGTGTATGTTTTCCCTGAAAGTGTAAACATATTTTGTTAAAATTAAATTGCAGTTAATAAAGTAAACATTCATTAGAATGTACTACTAATTAGTGTGTCATTAGTGTGTTTACGTCACACTACAGTGAGGGTTATAGTAGCAAACGTAAGCATATCAGCAATATAGGGAAAAAGACAGTATTCAAAAACTCCTACTAAACTTAATAAAATCTATAATTAGGCTACATTTTTGAGTTTTTAACGATTGACTATAACTTACATAATTCACTTAAATTTTAAATTATACGTCTAAAATTATGACTTTTCCTTTTATAGCGATGTCTACAACAGAAGAATTTTCAGACTTTCTTTGGCTATTAAATATTAAAAATTTAAACAACTTTAAGTTTAAAAGTTAATAAAATGAAATTGTAATATTGCTGCGTTGTCACTATTTAGAATCAGTTTAGTGACCTCATTTATTCTTTTTGCTGATAAATTATTTAAAATATGAAAATATTCATAATCACATTTTCTTATATTAATATAATTAAAATTAGTGTCGGTTGTATTGAGAATCAGTGAAGTCGTATATACAGCATCATCATATCGTTGTATTAGTAGTTACAATGTGACGATTGTTTTATTATTTATATGGTTTAATCGGGGTTGTGCAGCGTTATCAAGTACCAAAGCTAGAACACGAAAAATGTGAAAATTCCAACACTCCCTAGTAGTATAGGGCGATGTTGGAAACCTAAACTGAAACTGGTAATCTAAGAATGGAACTCAAGTCTAAAGTCATCCCTGATCAGACTGAATAAAAACGTGATCAGTTAAAAATTACAAATCACAGAACTACTGAGAAAGAGACAGTCTAGTTGCCGAGCGCACTACTGTTTATTTCGCCCACTCACTGAGTAGGCTACTATCCTGCGTAAAGACATTGTTTCACAACTACTGTCTCTGTCTATATTCTCATAACTTTCTGAGAGTTAGCGTTTGAGAATATAAGATTGATATTTACTAATTTATAGTTGTTTTCAACTACAATCATGTTTATATCAGCAACTCAATGTTGCGTAGATTACATTTGAATATTAAATTGTATTTCATTTTATATTAAAAAGACCAGGAATTTAATAAACTATTATTTTTAGAATCATGGAATCAGCAAAGTGAAATTGTCCAATTCTGAACGGTGAAGATTGTATAAAGAGTCAACGCTTGAGCGAGAAACTTTTAGTGAACTGCTGCCTAGATATATGGATATTGATTTTGAAACATTAAACGATGACATAAGAAGGAATGACAATATTACCGTCCCAGTTCCCTCTGACGAGATGTAAAGAATTTACAGTGGCTAGCTATTTTTTACCAATCGGAGTCTTTCAACAATAGGTTCGGATTCGTTTATAAAGTTTGACTTAAAATAGTGTGTTTATTGAGAACCTTAATTAGATAAAATATTTATTCACTTATTCACCAACATTTTATTCACTTCGATCTTACTCATTTATATTTTAAATAATACATTGATGAGGCTTCAGGGGTTTGCTATTGTGAGTACAGGCTTGGAAATCCAGAGGGAACATTGTTTGATTTACATCTCTTTTTCATGTAGTCGTTGGTCAGATCCCGCTTTTTGAACCTTTCCTTATGGTTCTTTTCGAAACCCTAATGCTATTAGAGGACTAGAGGTCTATATTTTATGTTATATTCTTCCTTCGTTTTATAATACTGATAACCGAGAGATTTTTTGCGAAAAGGAACAAGGAAAAAAACTGATTTATTTCATAAAAGATTGTACACTACCCACGATTATGTTTAAAGTTATGAGATAATGATGGAAAGATCATATTATTGATATCATATCTTTTGACATTTACCACTATATGTGCATATACAAATTAATACACAAGGTTTCAACATATTGTTATCAAATGATAAACCGACTATGTTACATGACAATTTTAGTGCGTAGTTCTGTTGGATTGTGGTTTTCATTATCATATACTGTACTAGTCTTTATTACTTTGATGGCGCAGGCCTAGCTTTTCTCGGTGTGTGTTTCTGAGGTTACAAAGAGTACACTACAGGCTATATTTTTGGCAGTTATGACTAGTGAAACGTATATAAATCGATAAAATGTGACATTAAACAAATAGTACTTTTAAATTGATAAATTGATTTAATTTAATTTGGTCGAGTTGAACAATAACAAAAATAAGGAGGGGGTGTAAAATAATAAACGAATAATTAAAAACGTGTTATTTAAAGATCTTTATATATTCTGGAAGACGTAATATATATGTAATAAATAAAATTACAATTGAATAATAACGATGCTTACCATAAACAATTTAAATGTAAATATAAAAATAATATATAAAAAATAATAAGTTGCAAGTCATTTGTTGATCTAACATATATCGTATTTCTCTGCTGTAGGAACATTCTGTAAAGTAATTTGTTTAAATTTATATTTCGAAACATCATCATAATATAATTTCAATTTAAACCAATGAAAACTTTTAATTTTAAACCTCTTATATAAAACAAGTTTTTAAAATGCTCACTCTGGTTTTATCCTATTTTACATCTTTTTCTCTCTGATCATTTCTAGACACCCATGACTATTTTGAATATAGCTGTTTCAATTGTGAAACGTTGCAACTTTTTCATTGGTCGTCTACTACACAGTTTTTTAAATACTCCAATTGCTATTAATTTAAATATACAGTTTAAAAAATATATATTTACATATACATACCAAAAGCAAGCTTTCCCAAGCCATCCAGCGAATTGGTAACTTAGCCTTAGTGTCGCTTAAATAGTAATCTGAGTCATACTGACTACAGTACATCGCGTGGTCAGTTACTTTCAGTACGTAATTCTTTCCTATCATGCAATTCCTAAGAAAACAAACAAAGCACATTTTTTTTTAAAAATATTAGTAATAAAAAAATATAACCAGATATAATAAAAACATAATGTGCCTAGTTTTTAGATCTGAGATACAAAATTTTGTACTGCTTGCTCAACATAATTTTCTCTCTTTTTCTATATTTTTAAATCATTTAGAACCAAATGTTTTAAACCTATAAGTTGGAGACTTCCATCTTTCATAGTGTATGATGTTTTTACTAAGCTTAGTTATTAAATCCCTATAACCGATTATTCATAGAAATATAAAGTTTTATAAAAAAAATACAAAACCATGTAGAATAATTAGCATAAGAATTGGACAAATTTCCATAAATTCCTTGGTTCTTAATTTGGGAAAATGTATTTAAGGGGATTTGTATACTATTTAATCTCGATGCCAGATATATAACGATCAATTTTGGTTATACTTGCATTTTTACAATTCTAAGTGTATCATTATATTTTACCACAGCTGTCATACAAAGCATACTACTGAGGTATTATACCGGAGTCTGGTGTACAGAAAGGTGAATAAATCTTTCGTATTTCCTTTACATTACACTGAGTTCTTTATATTTATCTAAATTTGAGCAATTTACATTTAAAAACTGTTCTTTTATGTAATGCTAAGACGTAGTAAGGTCTAGCGTTTCGTCTTACTGCCCGGAGATAAACCTTCATGGTTGTACTTGTAACAAAAAAAAAAAAAAAAAAAAAAACGAAACAGAAGAGAAAACATTTTTTAATTAAATTCGCCGTAAGTTACTATTGTACCTCTGTGGAAACCAACAAATTTAATTATAAAATATCATCATTGGACTTTTATGATATTGAATTATTGTAAAAACTTTAATAAGAAAATAACATTAATATTGTAAGGTTAAAACAAATTGTAAAGTCAAATTCACGTGAACGTACCTTGCAGCCAAGTCTCTGTGCACAATCTCTAATGATTCCAAATACTTCATGCCAGATGATATTTGAGTAGCCAAGTAAATCAGACACCCATAACTGAAAAAATAAGCATTATGTTTTATAAATTATTTTATCAGACTATATTATTGATTAAATCTTAAACCAGAAGAAAATATCTTCTTCAAATTTTGTTCTTTCTTATATATATAATGAAGAATTTTGAGAGCTTCAAATTTCCAAAATTTCACTAAAATCGGCCAAAAACAGGCCTAGTAGAAGTTACAAAAATAAATTGATTAAGTATAGGAAAAATTAATGTAACTAGACTAAGGTGAGTCAAGGTCAGATTGTCCAGACAGGAATGACCAAGCTTTTCTGGTTTTAACAAGAAAACATCCCATAAGAACACATGTTAAAATTTCAAAATTCGAAATAAAAAATAAAATAATGTCGTCGTGTAGAGCAATTAAAATATAATAATAAGTAATAAAAAAATAAACTTGTAAAGTAAATAATTTAAAAGTTATAGGTAAAAGAAAGTGGGATAAAACAAAAAACTTTTGTAAATATAAAGTAGGCCCTAATTAAAAAACTAATAATAGAGTTATATGATGATATGACTATTAAATACTAATTATGAACCCAAATCAAAATTTAATTAAACCTAATAAAATAACAAGTTAATAAAAACCAAATATGAAGAAAGTGCCATAACTTGAGAACCAGAGAGGCCAGGAAGAAGAGGGGAACAGTTTTGATACTTTTGACATAGGAGGAACAATAACCAAAAAGAAAATTTATAAATTCTCCAAAATCAGAAAAAGTAAATTTGGAAAAGTTACGAAATCTTCAAGTATTCATAACGACAAAAAAAAAGGTCGCACAGGTTCAAATAAAGTTTATCAGAACCAGGAAGAAAGGGGCTTCAAAATGAGCCATTCAAAAAGAAGATCGAACGAAGCGAACGAGAGTTATGACGAATTGAAGAAATCGGCAGTAATAAGTAGAGATTTCATGTTCAGACGAGCACTTCAAGGTCGCGCGTCTACATCCCTGGTCATGAGTAGTAAGGGGTGAGATACCAACATTAGTGAAGATTACAAATAAAACTAATAATAAAAGTAACTAAAATAAAAGGGAAAATGCATAAAAAACAATGGAGATAACGACGGAATAATTAAATAAGCCATAAGGAGTTCAACAAAATATTGATTAAAATGAAAAAAAAAAAATTATAAATTGAAAAGTAAAGAAAGAATAAAATGTGTAGGATATGGTTATCGTGTATTTGACGAACTGATTTCCAGCAGGTCAGTTCGACAGTCTCGTATTAACATCCAGGAACATAACACGTTTTTCGTAAATCTGAAGAGGAAATCGTCGCAAAGAAAAATCCCCAGTGTTCAGTACTTCTCGAGGTTAATTACGATAAAAAAAAGAAGGGTCGACCTTAGAAGAAGACAACACTACATCCGGACTCAGCTTACAGAAGACATCTTTCATACGAACTCCGGCAAATATTAAATTAATATTTGTCGTTATCGCCGAAGAGAAGAAGATACAGTAGAAACAGGACTTCTGAAGATTCCCCGGAAGAAGACATCACTGTTCGAGATCTTCAGGGACCACCACAATCCAACAGGAGGAAGATAGGACATGCACTATCTGAATAAAATAAGGTACTGCATAAATCAAGAATTTCAATAAATAAAATCTTTATTAAACTTGAAAAAGCTAAAAGTTAAAGTTTAAACTTAATCGAAAATAAATAATATTTTAAAAATAAATAAAGGAAAAGAAAGTATGAAAGCCAATTAGAGCCATTGCCAGTATTAAAATTTTCAAATAAATAAAAAAGCAAACAGATTGGTCAAACAATAAGAATAGGGTTTAAATTTGTCATTGTTAGTAGTATAAGAATATATTTGTGTAGAATTAAGGAATATAGTATAAGGATAGGAATAAGTTAATATTAGTTTGTTTATGAAGGTAACTTTTTGAAATCAGATGTGAGAAAACGGCAACTAAAAATGGTTGTAATGATTTAATCCATAAATCTAGTAGTTTTCAACATTTTTATAAAATTGTGCCAAAAATAATAAATTTCTTAAATATCAACTTTGTACTTTGTTTTCTAAATATCCTTGATATATTAAATTCCAAAATTTTATTCAAAATAAGAAAGTAAGTGCTCAAAAAGAAAATTTTCAAAATAAAATTAAATAATTTTATTCTGATGAGATAACACTAGCTCCAAAAGGCACACCTTTGAGACAGAGTCTAGAAGAGTAGGCTAATAAAGGTAAGATAGAAATAGAAACTGAATTTGATATATGAAAATGTGATAGCATAAGATTTTATTTTGAATATTAGTGTTAGATCTTGTGTTATATATATTTTGGAAATTAATAAGGGAGTTAGGGTAAAGGCATCGAAGAAACCAATCCTCTACCTTGCGAACTTGTTAAATTCTTGCAAGCACAAAAACATAAAAACTCTAAAGCGGGTATTCCCTTTGAATAAACAAATTAATAGGGGAAACATTGCGGGGGTGCGTTGTAGTGTGTGTGTGTGTGTGTGTTTGTTTGTGTGTGTGTGTGTGTGTGTGTGTGTGTGTGTGTGTGTGTGTGTGTGTGTGTGTGTGTGTGTGTGTGTGTGTGTGTGTGTGTGTGTGTGTGTGTGTGTGTGTGTGTGTGTGTGTGTGTGTGTGTGTGTGTGTGTGTGTGTGTGTGTGTGTGAGTGTGTGTGTCTGTGTCTAAGTGTTTTGAATGTCTGGGACATCTATTTGACTGCTATTATTTTGTACCCCCCCCCCCCCCCTTTCCATAGGTGTGAAAGGTGGTGCAAGTTTATTTTTTCAAATGGTAAGTAGGGTTGAGTGAAGTCTCATTTCTATAATACATTGGAAAGAAGATGATCGGTGAAAATAGACTCATAAAATCTCACCTCGTTTAGAAATGGGGCTAGCAACAAATGAGGTTGTACAACGGACAATGTTCTAAGTAATTTAGGAAAACAAATTTCCCATTTTTGATGTTAACTTAAATTGAACTGCACAACAAATGTAAATATAAAATGGAAAACCAAAATATACATGCCTCAATACGCAGGTACATATAATCAATACAAGTAATATAATACAAGATGTCTAATTACTAAAGTGTATAATCCATATTATATGTGCATTGTAGGACTCTATTTTTAAAATTTCTATTATAAGAATCGAATATATATATATGTTTCTCTATGATGTAATTACCGAAAACTCTAACATTACGAATATTACCTAGCATATTGTCCTTATAATTAAATTATTTATGTGAAATTACGGAGTATTTCTTTCCTGATATTTTAAAATTTTCAAAATATTTACGTTACGATTATTTGTATATTCATAGATATGGATGCTTTAAATAAAATAAAATAAAACATTTATACACACTAAATAATAGTTGGTACCTTCGTTTTAAATTAGCCTTTAATATTATGTTTAATGATTTGGTTATTTTCATGAAAAATTGGTACAATCGGGATAATAAACTAGCAAAAAAAAAAAAATCACCAAAACTGACATTTTAAAGTTGTTGATTAATTTTACTTGTGTTCGATAGTCCTGGATTAGTGTATTATTGTTATTATTATTTGAAACATTTGAAAATCTAAAACTATGAGTAATTTAATTTAGTATTTATCAAAATGAAAACTAGTTTATTATAGCAGAAAAATCAGCAATTGTTATCTTGAGAAGTTTAATTAACACTAATAAAAGATCAAAATACTTGAAATATCATAAACACCAAAACTGGAATTGATATATTTTATTTAGGTTAGGCAGTATTAGAAAGAGTATTCCTTGAAATTTGTTTTTATATACTTTAAAGTCAACCATTTACTTATCAAATATATCACGAATATATATGTTGATGGTAAGTAATAAAAAAAAAAAAAAGAGTAAAATAATGGTTTCGTCACATAAGCAGCAATTTTTGAGTTTTTAATTTTTTTTATTATTATTTAAAAAAGTTGAATAAAATTCATATTTTGAATAATTTTATAAATTGACACATCTAAGTATTCCTTATAGCCTTTATAAAGACGTTTGAGCATAAAAACGTCCCAAACAAAATTACACTTATCATCTTGAATTAATTACATTGATTTTTAATTTTTCTAAAATTATAATTTCAAAAAAGAATATTTGTTTTCGTCCCTAAAAATACATGACTATACCCAAATTATTTTCTTTTCTGTAGTAATTGTGTAAAATCATTTGTCTAGGTTTTTTAAATTTTTGATTTTATTTCACAGATTTAGGGGCAAAATTCACGAGAAAACACAATTTTTGTGAAATCACGTTTAAACTTTATTATTCTATAAAACTACAGCTTACATGTTTAACATTCTTCTGAATCATATTTGAGGACTTATATTGTTTTTTAGATATTTTTCTTGTTCTCACAGCTTTCTGTACATCAGCTTCCTATGCTTTTTATATTTTTCCGTGGCCTGTTTTTTCTTTAGACGTAAGCGTTTATGTCATTTTTTTTCAACATATTGTACGATGTTCTACCCAGGAGATATTCAAACTAATTTCCATATTCCTGGTATTGTATTGAAATAGCCCTCATTATAAATACATAGTTTCATGTAGTTCTGACTCGACCATTGTTATAGGGTATTCATTCAACACTAGACTATACAAAGCTCCGTTAGTAAACAGGGTTTTACCTAAGTACTGTCGATACAGTACTTCACCTGTAGACAACCATTTATAAAGTGGCCCTATATGTCATACAACTGTTTATTTAAGTGATGTTTATCATTTCTGAATGTGTTTGGTGGACTTTTTATAACCAAAACCAATTGGACATTTGCTATGTAGTGGCTTCTCGTCTGTTAACCTAAAATGATCAAGCGTAGAAATTATTACCAAGATTATTGATTTTAGCATTCCTGTAATATTTCGTTAATTTTATACCATTGTACTGTATTTCAAAAACCCCCGAGGATTTCCATTAAGTGCTATATTTGATAAGTACAGACTTTGACTAGCTTCTGTAAACCGGTCCCTAATATTTTACCATCATGGTCCACAGAGTCCTGTTTTTCTATTGTCACTGTATCTACATACACATTAAACTGGACAAATGGTCATATGTTTTAAAATCACCATTACAAATTACTAGTATATCACAAGTCAATGTTCTCTGACTTATTCCTATTTTTAGTTTGTTTCTTCGACTTCCATTGCTAAAGACGATCTTTCATAATTAACCTGACATGTGGAATAATGTGTTTTGTACCATTCTTGGAACTCTTCTGATTGTTAATCAATAACACAATAAGAGCTTATTTCTTCTTACCCACCCTACAAATTTTGATTACACTTCGTAGTAGATTACTGACTCCATGACCACTTTGATACAATAGCCTATGCCGGGTTTAGAGGTAAATCCTTTATTTTGCATTGAAGTGTATTAATCTCCAGATATAGTGAATGGTTTTTCTAAATCTAAAGTGTTCTCTATTTTTAAAAATACCTTCTAAACTTCCACTTCTGCTCTTTTCAGTAATTATTTCGTTTGTAGTTTGACGAGAACATTACTTTGGTTAATATTTTTGTTATATGCTCCATGATTAATTCATTGTATATTCCTATACAAAGAAAATTTTGATAGAGATTCATGTGTCCCTGTATGGAGAGCTAAAATTAGAAATAAACCTTCTATTAACTGCATAAGCTGGAGTTAGAGGATTTTCATCGTTTATGTTTAACGATGTGTAAAAAACATATGTTCACCATGTGTAAAAAACATATGTTCACCATGTGTATTGCAACATACAGTTACATTTTGAGTCAGCAAATTCATTTTTATTTAAAAATTAAAATGTTTTAATACAATTTAGTCGAAATTACATGGAACTTCTGCCAGGAAACATGAGAGGACCGATAAATCTACTAACAGATAATGGGTTTGTTATCTGAATAAATTCGTTTACTCCTTGACTTTCATTCCCATATTTCACGTTTCCCATATGACTGCATATAAAATCATCTGATTGTTTATTTATAAAACCTATTTTTCTGTGGGAGAGACAGCAAATATTATATCCAAAGAGGTATGTCATTTAGTCATGCCATAAAGGGTTTTTAAAACATTAAGTAAGTAATGTAAAGGAAGGAAACATTAAGCATAATTAACTCATGAAATGTTTATTCGTTATTTTGGTACGATAAGTTTGTTAGTATATAACACAATTTGAGCAAAAATTATAACAAGTAAACATTTTAAATTTGAATATTCAATCAACCGATCATTTTGATACAACGTCTGTTTAATTTTAAGCATGAACTGAGAATTCCGACATAATTAAGATAAATAAAATTAAGAAAAATCACCAATCCAAGCAACAGTATATTTTGGTCGTTTATACATGGTGTTTCACGAAGATATGCAGAAACGTCGGGACTTCATTCTACGTATAAAAGTAAGGGAAAAAAAGTTATATAAACATAGGTCCAGGAAATTTTCGTTAGCGAGTTACGGCTAGCGAGAGTTTTCGCCCAGAATTTTGTACCCTGGGTTAAATAAAGACCTCCTGTATTTCTGCAAAGGTAAATTAAAATGTGAATTTAATTATTTCTTTTGGTTTTTGACCTGACAAATTGAATAAAGCAGGTCCCAGAACTTTACGTTCAGTAGTTATTGAGAAAAACCAAAGTAAAATTAAAAAATTGGAATAAAAAAACACATTTATTTTACATTTGGCCAACAATAACTTAGTTATTTTACCAATAAACAGAATATTAACATAAATGTTGTTATATTAAACCTTTTATTTTAGAAAGGTTATGAGCATTTTGATCTTATGTTACACAGAAAACACCGAGACTAATATTTTGGATGGTGTTAAGCAACAATAATTCTACAATAACGGTTATTGCGCTAAGGCGCACAACAGCAGGGTGTCTGATAATTATATACCTGGAATTTAAACATACATAAACACTACTTTTAATTCTAACTGTAAATACAAAATAATACCAGGAATAGACTGAAATGAGGGTTAGCTTTGATTTATATCTTCTAATTTAATAATAAATACAATTGTGTAGTATTTAAATTCATGTAATAAGATTGTAGCAATGCAATAATTTGTAGTAAGGGGTGATTTTATTTTACAGCATTATCAACGTTATTATCTACAAATTATAAATGTGTGTTAACGGTTGTGTTTATGCGATTTCCCCAATTACCTAATAAATATAAATAATACCAAATATATATTTTATAAAACAACTATACATAATGTCTCATTTACCCCTTTCTAAATATAGCAAATGCAAATCTTTTAATACATAATTTTCCTTCATTCTTTAAAACGCTCAGAGAAGGCCCTTTGCTTTCAAGAGTTTCCTACAGATGGCAGCTCTAGAAAAGTTTCTTCGAAGTTCTTAAATAAGTGACTACTTCAAAGTGAACACGTTTTGATAATAGAACGGATTTTTATTTAAAAAATAATAAAAATAAATGAAAATAACGGTTAATAACCGTAATTACACTCAATAATACGCAAACATCCAATATATTTTTTAGTCTGTAAACCAATTCTTTTAATACAATTAATTAGTATTAGGTTTGAATAAATAGAAATATAAATAATTGACCAAAATATATTAATTAATTCTAATAATTAAAATGGCAAGATAGCTTTTTTACATTTTAATACATTACACTGTTGTTGGATCAGTAACTCTGTTAAAGTTACAAGAAAAAAAGCATTTAATTAAAAAAAACATAAATAAAAAAATAAAATACATAAACTGTCCAAACATTAAGTCGTCATTCAGTAGTTGTAAAATCAAAAATATAAACAGTCTTGATTTTAGAATGACATTATTTTTAAAATATATAATATTATATCCAAAATATCTCTCTTAATAGACTTGGTATAAAAGAAAGGAAATTCCGAATTTATTAGCGAGTTCTAAGGAAAAATGATGGGGAAGAAGTTAATTCATTTAATAATTGCCTACATATTAGTCCAATTTTTTTAATAGACAGAAGTTTATCGCCTAAAATTATTAAAAATGTACTTGATAAAGATTAAAACCCACATTTGCTCTCTAATTAATATATACCCACCTTCATTTCCAAATGTAATTATGTATTTATTGAATTACACAATAAATGTATTGCCTAATACATAAACTAAAATTAATAGTAATTATTTTAAGTAAAACTATAAAATACATGGGTCTACTTATTTAACAATTTTCTACTTTTGTAGCCCAATTGCTTTTTTTCTACATGTAGCTAATTAACTGTAGCACCTAGTAAAGTTAATGAATGTACTATTTGATTATTATGAATTAATATTACTATAATAACTATAATATTATCTTTTTAGTATAAAATGTGAAGATTTATAAGATTTAACATTGTAATATTTATGGATCATTAATATACATTTATACCAGATATTGCCTTAAATTACTATATTTAATTTTCGTTTGAAAAAAGGAGAAAAAAAACGACTTTTATATCATGGAGAAGATGCGTTCTCTTTGTGAAAATATGTTCTTTATCCTATAAAAATTGCTTAAGCAAATAATATGTTTTCTGTTGCAGTCAATATTCATTACAAGTTCATATAATTTACTATACACTGTAAAATCAAGTTCTATTGAGAACCTATTATGCTTTGCATAAACAAAGATGTAAACATAATTTTGATATTAGTATTTGTATAAAGAAAATATTGAATAAATTGTATTGTTATTTATTAATAACAAATGTATGTAAAGAACGAATCATAGTTTAATTTATAAGTAAGTTAGAGGTATAATTCATGGCACAAAACATTTGCATAAAAAACAAGCCTCACTGGAATTAAAAACTTATGTACATATATTTTATTTTACCGTCTGAGAGTTGTGTGGTCCTGTTTTAACTCCAATAGTTATATACATTATGTCTAAGTATTTGTTGGGTCTCAGTTAAATACAAACGGATGGACAAATCGTTATGAAATAATAATAAGGTTGTATACACATAGGTTAATCGAGGTTATTTGTATAATGATTTTTTAATTGTACTTCCATTTTTAAATCAATTTTAATCAAAAGACTTGTAGAACTATGGTATGAGACCGGGTGTTTTAACTTAGAATAAACCCTAAACTCCAAAAGTATGAAATGTCATGGTTTAAACTAGGCATACAAAACAACTAACAGATGAAAAATTAAATACAGTTTTCTAAAACTTTTGCACGGTAAGATTTTACATCATGAAAAAATACACAAGTTACACATTATCGATCTCTGTACAAAGATTTTAATTTACATTTACTGTTTTAAAATGACGGTCTCTCAAAAATGTTACTTTACTTTATGTAAAAATGTATGTAAGCAGTTGTTCCTAAGAATACAGTGAACATACCAAATGACTAAATGGCGTTAGTCAGCTACAACGTACAGTCATAAAATCATTAAATTTCAAATTCAACTATAAATATAAACTGGTTTCTAAAACTTAATCTTTGGAAATCTTATTTGATTAAAAAATAAAATTAAATAAAAGCTTCCTCAACCTTACGTTTGTAATGTTTTAATTTTTACGAGTTAAAGCCTATTATTCTAGTGTCTTGGAGTTATACGAAATAAATAATCAATGTTTATCTGTTACAGTATCCTCCCCCCCGAGATTTCATTTAATTTTGATAGAACGTTGCATTTCCAGTGACTTTTGATCTATGCATATTGTTGCGTGTACTTATCGCCATAAGTACAAACCACCCTACAAGAACGGTTTTTGAATTTAATAAAGATTCTAAAAAGTAAAGTCTATTACACGTACATTTTTAAAGTTACGTGAATTATAACAACTATCAAATTCAATTCAATTACATGTAGGCCTAACCCTGATGTTATTAGTAAGCAGTTTTTATTTCCACTTTTATACCCAATCATTCACTATAAAATGAGATATTTAACACTCTCTATTCACTAACTATTCATGTCATTATGAATCCTCTATTATTGAAATTTTACTATTAATTCAATCCATTATTCTACTAGTCTATGTTTACTAAAACAAAAAAGTATTAACCTTATTGCAGGATTATCCTCCCTGGGTGCTCCTGCTTGTAGCTGTAAAAATGTAGGTAAATCTCCGAACTCACAATGCTCCTGAAGAACGCACATTGGCTCATCCTGACTGCAAATCCCAACAATCCTTACAACATTAGGATCCCAAAGACTTGACAACCAGCCAGTTTCTCTTAAAAACTCTTTTCTGAAATGGAAATAATTACAAGTTACAAACACTGCCGATTTCTTATTATTCCTATAACTTAATTCTAGGTCATCAAAATTACCTTTGTTAAGTAAAAAGGTATAATTAAAATTTGTTTATAGAAATCATCAATTAAGATAATGAATTTTATTTCAAAGAGTGATGGTTAAAAAATGATCCGTTAACTTTGCAGCAATTTTTTACTTTATCAATTAATGATTCTCTGGTCTATGTGGTATTTAAAATAAATCTTTTGTTTGTCATTTTAAAAAATTCTACAGCATTGTAGTTATAAAAAATGGTAAATTTTAAAATAATGGATTCAAATAAAGTATTGTAGAAAATAGTATTATGTTCATCGAGCATTTATTTAAATTAAAATAACACACTACAGACTCTTTTTTCACTGAACGGTGAATGATGAATACAAAATATTGCAATATCTTATTTATTTTCAAATAAATTTTCATTTTAAATCATTTTGAATATCAGTAAATTTGCTGGAAGAGTAGCAGTTTATTAAGACATTTCATTTACGGAACAAGATATTGAGCCATTTAAGAGTTTAAAGTTGGGGTGGCTTAGAAGTAATCCCTTCAGAGGTTCGTAAGAAGTGTACCCTTTCACAACGTGAAACCTTTTTCAAACCAACATCAAAATATGTTTTTGATTTCTTCTCACTTAGAGTAGAAACTTGTAGGTATTATATAAACCGAGTATTATGTATATGTTCTGGTAAAGTTCGAAGATCGGTGAATCTTAGATTTTATCAGAACACCATATGGTTTATCAACAACGTTAAAATTCCGGATTATTAATTAATCATTTAATACTACAGATTTTGTAACAATATATCTTAATAATTGTCAACAATTGCGAGCTGACACATTTGCTGAATTATGTTTAAGTTAGGGAAGCTTATATTTTATTGTTTTAAAAATGCATGGTTTATTTAAGAGATAAAGATTTATAAGGTTTGTTACATAGTATTTATGAAATAAAAAATTGATTTCAAAACAAGATAATGATAAAATGAAAATAGATAACTACAATAAAACATTTAATAGTATAAAATAATAACAAATACTTTCACTAGCAAATATGTTACCGTCAATTACTAATATCTCTTGGAAAATTTCAATCTTAAACATCTAATATTATAATCTACGAATAACCGGACTTGATGTTTCACATGAAAGATATAATAACTTCATAGATACTAGAACAGAAATATGTCTATTATTATTACAACGATTTCTCATGCCGTTTAAATTTAAAAATATAATTCTAAAATAAAATTTAATGTTTAACAACTACTTACTTTGTTGAATCACTACAACCACGCCATAAGGACTTGACAATTACTTGTTTCTTGTGGAAGGACGAGACTCCGTTGTATTCAGGTATGCCTTCTGTCTCACAAAGATGGGTCTGCAAGACAAATCATTACAAACAGATAAGTTTCAAATTACAGGCCTACACACGAAGGGAAACTTTGATTGTATAACTCACCATTCCGAACAATCCCTCTCCCAGTTTCTCCACCACCCTCAGGCGATGCCGGGAATATTCCAGTACAGCTCCTCCCTCTTCAGGTGTGCCTTCCGGGAATTTGAGGGGAGTAAACTTCCCTGGTGTCAGATGCTGCTCTCGCCTTTCCGTCTGAAAATTATATTTTATAAAACAACATTGACGGCACACACTCTCTGAACTTAGTAATGAGTTATATATTTCAAACGAAATAAATGTGAACAAACCGTCTTTATATTATTATTATTATTCTGATATTTTTGTTATTATTACAATATTCACGGAAATCAATAAATCATTCTCCTTAGAAATAAATACATTAAGAGCATTTAATTACATTTGTAACTAAAGTTATAAATAAATGGTTTGATTGGTGTTTTAAATAAAACACCAATCAAATAGGTTTTATAAAAAAGTTATATTTCTAATCATATAGGCCTATATTTTAAATCGTTCTTCCAATGATGATTACATTTCCATTCTAATAGCGTAGCAAAGAAAACTTTATGATGGTGCGTAGATTTATATATCACATATTCATAATTATTTACCTTTTAATAATTATGTCGACTAAACTGTGTGTCTTTAGCATTATTTTAATGAATATGTATCCCATTCAAATATTTAACGTTTGATGAGTGTGTATTTATGAATTTTTGTTCTAAGAACAAAGCAATAGTGAAGGTGTAAAAAAAGTGAATGAATAATTTATCAACGTACTCAAAGGATTAATTTTTTGCCGAAAATGTATCCTACACAGTGATTGGTATGAAAATAGAAATACGGGGAAAATATTGCCATAAAAAAATGATGAAATTAAGTAAGGATTGATAATAATAACGAATTAAATTCTTACGTTTTACAAACAATATGATTAGATTTCGAAAGTAAGGCAAGATAAAAACAAGCTTCTCACGTATTATTTCAACAAATAAAAATGTTTGTAGTTAGAGGAGAGTGTAAAAATCTAATGACAGTTTTTGGTTGAAATTGTTTTAGGGGTTTAAGGAAATTAGGTAAACAAAAGTGTTTGAAAACGTGCATTATTCGTTAGTTTCGTATGCAATTCATATGTGAGATAAATATTCAAAAAGTTGCTAAAGCTATTTCTAAATGAGATATTGGAACCACTATCTTCTGAATAATTCATTTCATCTTTTAAAATTACCTAACACCCCAAAAATTGTACAATAAGTATTCTTTTTCGTTGTTAAAATTTGGATAACATTTCAAACTGGCTTTTAACTAATTTGTTATTGTGGTGTTGTTTTATATTCGTTAAATTAAAATGTTTTATAATGTTTTACATATCAATCCTCATTCCCACAAATATTAATTAAGACTAAATTTGAAGTTATTTTATTACACATAGAATTTATTAAAAATAAAACTGAAGTATTATAAATTGCCAACTATTTTTTAATTGAGATAATCGATCATTTTCTTTTTTTATCAATATAATTTAACGATGTAAATAGTTTTGTAGACACTATTTATTTTAAATGTATATTATTTTAGATCTGACATACAACAATATTGCATTACTTGTGAATGCGGAAGATGATCAATACCTTTATAATATCCGTTGCGGCGTAATAGTTCTCTAGAGGTTGAGCTTGTGCTGAAGATAGCGACATAGACTTGGAGAGTGTTGTATTACTGAAGTTAGTACATACTTCATAAGGAGGTGGCCGAGAGGTCGGTGGGGGCGGCGGTGTCAGGTTGTACAGAGAAGGAGACGAGAACTTCACTTCGTCTTGGAAACTGTTCACACTGGTAAAGTCTAGCGAACGACAAAGACCTGTTTACAATTATCCTTTGAACACACTTTCTTTTATTTAGTGTGCTTTGAAACATAATATACTTAGCTTTTAAAATGGTACAAAGACAAATTAAAGAGACTAATCAATTAAATTACTACATTATAAATACCTATTTTAGACTATGTAATACGACATTTTCTAGATGTTTACTTATATAAACATGTATTACCAACAATTGACGGTGAAATTAATTTAAATCCAAATTTATTGACAACTTGGCCATGTAGATGTTAGACATATTAAAGCCCGTTATGTGTTAATGCAAAAAACTTTTTCAAATCTTTTTATCAATTTTAATAAATATTTTGAGTTTAAACAGCCAGTGTTTGTATAAATAATTCTTTAAGAAATGGTAAGTTAAACGTATTGTCATCCAATATTTATTTTCAAACTTTTTAAGCGTTGCCTTAATGACTTTCATGTATTAATAAAGTTTCATGTAAAATAAATTCTGTATTTATAAATGTTTACTCTTTAAGATTCAATTTCTTTTAATTTGAGTGAAATTTCCGTGTCTGTACCAACATAGTTGTATTCTGCAACCCCTAATCTCATAATCAATTTATATTACACGCACACATAACTCTCTAAAACCATTTTTTAGCATATTACAATATTAATATTACTTATATAAAATTTCCGATATGATAAGACTTGATCAAATTAAGTCTACATTTCCACATTATGTAGAATTGTTTGGCCTCTTGAATGCACAATATTAGGATATTTAAAATAAACAGCCATTTCATATGTTGAGGTTGAGCTTATGTGACAACGTTATTATTGCTAAAGGAAATCAGGCTGAATTTATTAATTTATAATAATAAAGATATTTGTTATTATTTCAACCGACTACAATTAAAATAATTTTTTGAAAAATAAAAATAAATTAAGGTATAAATTAATACAGTACTATGAAAAATAACAATGTTATCAATATATGCACTTTAAATTGAAAATGAGATGTTATTGTCATTTCTTGTTTGGTTTTAGTTTATTATTAAAGAATCTTGTGATATGAGTTTTATAATTTGCCGTAGTAAAATCAATCTGTTTTCTTCTTTTTTTAATTATATTTCAATATTTTACTTATTAGTAGACTATAATGAATGTAAATAGCCACAAAGCTGTATAACAGGACAGGTAATTTATTATTCACACGTTGCTATTATGCTTCGTATTTTATGCTCTTATAAACAACGAACTTTTATACAAGTGAGTTATGAATACTGATACACTGTTATGATTGTTTAAGTGTAATAAATACTATACTATATTAAATATTACGTACAATAGATAGGAGGACATACGAGTTACATACCTGTGTATTCTCCACTTTTGCTCGACGTAATTGGTTCCTTTTTTATTAGACAGCCATATTCTTGTTTCCCAGATGGTAACAGTTTGTAAGGTTCATGATAAACTGACGAGTTCTCGCTGTCCTCTGATTCTTCACCTACAGCCATATGGCCGTAGATATTGTTACCTTTAACTCCGGCTTTGTTTTTAGTTGACAATCGAGACCGAGTCATACCATTATTGATTATTGGTGTAGACATGTTCATTTTTAAATCCTTCATATTGATAGTAACACCTGGCTTAGTGGTACTGGATACTAGAGCTGTGTGTTTGTGTAGTAAAGCGACTTTCTTCCGACCACGTCGTACCATAAGCATAACAGTACATGCTAGAAGCAGGACTATCATGGCCAGCACTCCTGTTATTAGACCAATGTAAGCCTGCGTATTACTTGTAGGACTTGTTGCTGAAATATTAAAACTTAAATTTAGTGTTGCTTAATACAACTTGTGTTATTAAACATAGTACAAAATAATCAATAATTAAATTTATTTCTTACTCGTACATTTATTTGTTGCAAAATAGTTCAAATAGTTAGTTTGTGTTGCTTTAAACATTACAACTTTAGAAAGTCGTCTCAGATATATTATAATTATTGAAGTTGTTATAGAGGTAAAATTATGTAATAAAATACCATGACAGAAGGCAACATTTACTACTTGTGTTGATAAAGAGGTACAGCTCTAAAGGACTGTATCCAAAACCGAACTTAGTTTATGGTTTTGTTTCGGTAGTATGTGGAAACAAGTATGGGGTGATATCCAAAGATATCTGTTAATTCCTGCTACATATATTTGATACTCTACATGGGACAAAGGCAGCTGCGTGTGATTTTCCTATCGATGGTGGAGGGTATTAAGTTAGAGTTGATATAGTATGTTGTGCAATGTCAGCTATGATGATGGATGGGAAGTGCAGGATAGGAAGAAATTGAAATAGACGTTATAACGGCGTTTTGTATCAGATAACAATACCCATGATTACCTATACATCTTTGGTTTGGTGTTAATGTTCGTGTACATGTTATTGGCTTAGATGTGAAGCAGATGATTTGTATGAATATTATGGTTTTATGAGGAAAGTTGCAACAAAAATGCTGGAAATTATATTAAATATTCTATTTGAGGGTAGTTGCCCAAAGTAGTCGAAGGATATAGACGCGTGATCGTTGTTTTGAGATACCTCAGATCGACAAATCTAACAATGATTTGTATATGACATGTATGTTGAACTTTCTCCAATCATTGATATGGAATGAGATGGTTTCACCATTCACAATTTTAAAAATCAAATATTATTATTGTAGTAATAAGTTGATTATTACTATAAACTAAAATGTAAAAACATATTATCACTCGACAACCATCTTTAAGTGAAATGTAATTTATAGTTTGTTGTATAATATCAAATTGGTTTCAGACGTACTGTGAGATGTCATTTGAAATTATTAGTCTATAAAATTAAAATCAACTGCAAAACTGTAACAAAGTAACACATCCTTAAAAAAAATTATAAAAGTAATATTTGGAGATACAAATCATGCAATAGGATGAAGACAATAAATCAATTACAACACTGAAAGAGAGGTGGATTATGAACTAATCTGATTTCAATGATCACATGTATTATATCAGTGTTTCAATTAAATTATTAACCATGTTTGTCAGTTAGTGTTAGGTAGATGAGAGATGTCACATATTACATGGATTCCGTAAGTGCAAATGTTACATAACTCAATAGGTTAGGATTTAACATTATTACCTGGCGTAACTTCTTTCCTAGCATGGGTTGTTTCACCTCCCGTCTGTGGCCTGGAATTCTGGTCACTATCTTGTTGTTGAAGATAGTACTGCTCCAATGATTCGTCCGTCACATTCCCCAGTATTACGGCTGTTAAAATAATTCACAATTTGTTTATATTAAAGTCTGGTACATTAAAAATATTACCAACATCAGTTCTACCCAAAAATTTGTTAACTATTGTATTAATATCATACTTTTGTATAGAAATGTTTTCATAATTCTTTCTGTATAAAAAGTACAATTTAGTTACACAAGAACAGTTTAACTAGTTGTTAAATAAAAGATAAGAACTAATAACACAACTTGACTCGTATAAATTAAACTTGGTAAATATTTAATAAAAATTATGAATAATTGATTGTAGATGCATCACCATGCTGGTTTATTACTGACATGTGTATATAGCTTTTAATACCAATGTAATTCCTATTATTCATTTTAATGGAAACTTGAAAGAAATTTTGAAATCGAATTTAGGTTTTATTACATAATTAATAAATATAGTTGTGTTGGCCATAACAGTGTATAAATTTGTATATAAATTTATTCTTCTGCAAACGTATAACAAATTCGACATAAGAATAATAAACCATACAATACTATCTGGAATAATTAATTAAAATTGAATGTGCTGTCGTATGAAGACATCGACAATTTTGTGAATTACTTGGTAAAAAAAAAATCTAAACTTAACTTGATGTACTTCGGTTGTTCTGGAGAAGCTACGTCTTTATCGTTAAACGTTTAGTAAACAGTAGGCATTTAACCCTAGATTACTACTCTTACGTAGTTCATTGTTACGTGATCACTATTCATTCGTAAATTTTACTACTTTCTGTTTTTATTTTTTTAATTATTTTTAAAACTTTACTTTAGTGTTGACTATTTTTTATATTAAATTCTTTATTGTTTTTAAGTGTTTTTAAAAATATTTAACAATGAAATCCTGCATATTTTAACTGTAAAAAAATGTCTTTTACCACCACTACGAGTACGTTTTAAAAAAATAATTAATCTGGAAAAAAAAACGAAAAAAATATAAATATTATTTTATTGAAAATATTAATCGGATAATCATAAAATACATCATTTATAAGTGTTTATATTATGTAAAAAGACAAAAATGATTTACAATAAGTTCATTAGGTAGAATGCCAAAAATGCCAAAATTAGAGTCCTGTCTTCACTGAGAATCACATTCCTTGCAGTGATTAATATACACTTAGTAGCTAAATCAAACACTTTGAACTCTAAAATCACCATTTACACAATAAACTATTTACAACACTAAAAACTAACAATATAAAAACAATAATTTACAAAAAAAGTTTCAAACACTTAATAGTTAAAACTTTCGCAAACACTATTCTTTCGTAAAATATACGACGCGAGCTTGAGTACGGTAATAACGGTTCAACTTTGAGCTTAGCCAAAGAGACAGTGGCCTCTATTCACAATGTCAGAAAGGTAAACAAAAAGACAGAGCGTGTCCGTCTTCTGTCTACGAGTTCTCCGAATTTTACAAAGGGCGGGTCGTAATTTTTACGAATGAGTAGTGTTCTAGGGTTTGTAATGCTTTATATGCTTTATATATGTAACCTATATGCTATGTAATGCTTTATATGCTTAAAACTATCGTCTTAAAATATCACCTAAAATAAACACAACGGGTTTACAAAACAAATAAAACTGATTGTATTCAGAAGAAAAATTTAAATAGTAGTAAAGTAATATAAAACTAATTGATAAGTAAAAGGAAGTATAGTCATGCGACTGTAAGTTACTAATAAAACAAATGAGCCTATTGTCAATTAATTATATTGTTGTTGAGTATTAACAGACTTACATGGCGTTAGACTTTGAGTTAAGTGGTATTTAATTCTTTGTTAGAAATATTAAAATTAACTTATTCTCTTTATATATTATAGTATTTAGAATTGCATACAAATTAATTAAGTTCTTCATGAAAATAAAAGATAGATAACTTTATCTCCTAATTAATTTAATAACGTATAATAACATAATATAGTATGTATCGATTTGAATAATATATAGGATTAAAATAAGTATAGACTAAATTGCGTTAAATCAGCACTTGTGTTCCTTAATTTTTATTAAGTTTAATTTATATTTCTTTATCTAATATAGTTGTTAAAGTATTATTATTATTTTTTTATTGTTTATCCTAAATAATTTCAACATTTTAAAATTATTGTTTTTCCAACATACTTAAAAATAAATTATACTTTTTACAGTTATCTGTATACACAAATAGTTGAAGTAGTACAAAAAACTATTAGAATAAAAAGTATATACGAGTTAAAGAGATTATTTCAATAAAGATTGGGTTAATTACGAGTATATACAATAATTCGAGCTATCCTTCCTTGTACTATATGCGCTTTAGATGATATTACGGTTTGATACTGTATTGTTTTTTAAATGATTGATGTCCCCTCAAATACCAAAAAAACATCAAAAGATGTATTGACAAATATAGATAGATCAGATAATTCGAACGTTATATATATATATATATATATATATATATATATATATATATATATATATATATACAGGCCTATAGTATTAAACGGTAAGCTCCGAACTTCAAGACAATTAAAATTGCTACGTACAGGCGAGATGTCATATAAACAAACGATATATATAATTTAGACTCAGTTATCTCTGTCATAGAGATTTTCATTGTTTTCAAGTGTTTTTATACGAGAGTATTTATCATTGCGGTTGATGTACAGAGCACGATGGGGTCATAGCTGGATTTTGTTATTTATAAAATTTCTCCATCGACTTTAAAAAAGTATAGTGGTTTTTGTAAAGTTATAAAATAGTCGAAATAAAATATCGAGGCAGGAAGATCATCTTTATAAACCGTAGTACATAATAACATCTCTAAGTTAGTGCATTTTTATGTGAGTCGGAACAAAACTTTAACACATGTGTACAAAAGTAAATAAGCCAGTAAAGCTTGGATATTAAGTTTACCTATAAATTTTAACTTAAATGGAGAGAAGCGCTATAGCGCTGTGCCAGTATTAAGCTGAGTATATGTCTTGCCTTAACAATTAATTAATAACCATGACACGGAGCATTAAACTTTTACACATTAAACCTTAACAAGTTTCGCCTAATGGAGGGTCTACTTAAGCAGTAAATATTTTGTCATTTAAGCAATACCTATCCAAGTAATTAGAAGCTGTTATATGTAGTTATAATGTTCATATGCTTATTACGTGCAGTAAATTAAATTGGTTATCAATAAACCCGTTGTTTCTAAAAGGCAAGACAATTATTTATTCACATTGTGATTGTGAACGGTGGGGAATGAGCTAATTAATCCTATTGATATTGAAGTTACACGTTTATGAATTATGATCGTTAACCTTATTATCCCACCCGCTTCTGCTTTACTGTCATACAAATTACTTTTTTTTACAGTTTTCATTTAAAAGTGAGCCGGTTATATATAAAGTAAAATAAAAGAAAGATTATTTGTGTTAATTGGAGAAGGCTTGTAATGTGAAATAAACAATAAATGAGAACGGAAAGAAAAAAAAAAATACTGTAAAAAGACAAAGCCTGTCCAGAGGATTGACAAATATATATATATACTTAAAAACTCAAAACATACATGCAAATAATTTTTAAATAAATATTTATTTCTGATGATATGCAAAATATTATAATTTTAACTTGAACCAAATTTGTGTTATTTTTACAATTTTCTAATTGTCAAAAGGAAATCTTCTTCAGGCAGTTTAAACATTCATGTTAATAATTTCTTTACACACGATTCTTCTCCTAAAAATTGATAGTGAGCTAATATAAGTTAATTTTTATACTTCTAATGAAATATAGTTTCATTTCCATATATATGTACATCTATTTTGTAGAAAATGTAAATAATTGCACCAAAAATAGTAGTGATTCTCTTAATTTCAATTTAACTTTTATAAGTGGACCATCGCTCTGAAGTACGACATCTGAATTTAAATTAGCTTGGCTAATACTCCTCCTCCTCCAACCATAAAAAAATAATAAACTAACCTTTTAAAAGATATTTATATAATAAATTTAGTATAAACTTGATATGTTTAACCATGCCACATATTTCTTTTAAATGTATATATTATTTCATCGAAATTAAATTCTTAATGACTGTAATGAAGTTCATTTTGATTGTTTTCTTACACGAAAACCAAAATTTTCTTTGACCTTCGATTTGGAAAACTAGTTTGGTTATAAAGTTCTTGCATTTTAGCAAAATTTAAACGAAATTGGAAGAGCCGATTTAGATAAATTAATAAATTTATAATAGTTCCGTTATTAACCTGATACGGAATAGCCGATGAAATTGTTACCACTAGATTTGTTTGGTCTTTGATGCTTCATTTTCAAGAAATATTATCAACATATCTGATAACAATATATCTGGTGATTTAAAAATATGTCTAATTTTGAGTTGTAGTCTTTTTTCAGCTACCCTTAAATTTTGAGGTGTCCAAACATATAACAATAAATAAAATTACATTATTTATAATATTAAAGTAAAATTTACCTGAGATAAGGCGAAAAAAAGCACACACATTAATCATAATGGGTCTACTCGTTTGGCCTCTATAGGCTTGCAAAGAAAACTGAGGACAGACAGTTGTCATTCTAATAACCACATTCTAATAACCACTCAGTAGCAAAGAAACTTAAAACCAACGTGTCAGAGAAAATCTCAAAGTTTATTTTTTGATCAATCACATACCTTCTTCTATACTAATTAATTACTAGAAAATAAAATGGGTAAATTTTCGAAATATCATGGGGAAAGTAAACATGGGTAAATACATATATTGCAAAACCTGGGATTTAAAAAGTTTTATTTTTATTGGTTTTATATTTATATGAATTTTAAATAGCAAATGAAAATTACAGTGTATAAAGAACAGAAAAATACAAAACAAACGCCAGCCATAATGGAACACAGATAGGCAGATATCCCCCATTTAAGTCCTCCGATTTCAATAGAAGTTATCTCAAACTATGAATAATTGTAACTCCATTGGTTGATTTCATTATTTTCATGTATAATTTCTACCTCTTGAAAAATTACCAGTGTGTTTTTTAAAATACATTACTTTAATGAAAATCAAACATCTTAAACACTGATCTGTTTCACGAAGTAACTTTAATCAGAATATTTTGTTTCAAATTATGAGGAAAATGTTTAAAATTATAAATGAAGTGACAACTTATGTGAAAGTTTTTCTATCAACAAAATACGATCAACTGAAACCCAGAAATTGTAATTGGAGATTTGTAAACGTGCAATTTTACTTTATTCACACTTCAACTTTAATATTAATATTTACAAAAAATGGGATATTATGGATAGAAGAAACTACTGAAAAAACTTGGTTGTAATTTTTTTACACTTTTGTATTTTTGTAATAACTTTTTTATTGTTTGTTACAGGAAATATTTCACAATTATTTAAAGTTTTAAAATTGACACTAATCAGCTATTAAGGGACTTATAAAAGTAGTTTACGGAATACATGGAAAATTGATAAAACATTTGAAAATCAATCACCATTGTAACATATAAATTTGTAAAACCTAGCTGAATTATGAATTGCTAGAAAAACCAGACAAAAGTTAAGACTTTTTTCTAACATACACATTGATACCTGTAACCAAAAAATAAAAAAGAGTGAAAATGGTACACAAAACACTCCATGCCATGATTGGTTCAATTTCGTCGTCCACGAGAGAAATGACAATAGCTAGAAACGGGCGTAAAATATGTATCCAAGAATTTTTAGAAATAATGACAACATTTTGAATGGAAATAAAAGATTAAATTGAAGGAAGAAGCTCTATGTGTGACCAATTTGTCACATATGGGTCGCATTTTTTAGTGAATTTTTTTGTTAAATTTGCAGGTGGTTAAATTAACATGTTAAATAAATCTGTTTATTATCAAACGTGTACGTAATATACATTTCTACGTTTTATTTCATTATATAGTATTTGTACATTATGTTTATAACCAAAGATACGTCCTTTTTTTAGTAATTGTCTAGGAATATATTTATTTATATTTGCCAAATTTTAAGATAGTATATTATTAAGATTTTATCCTTATAAAATGTATATTTTATATAAAACGCTAGATAGTTTCTTAATAATTAACAATCTCTATATTAGTGCTGATGAGCTTCACTATTTTATAATATTATGTTTAATTTATCATTATTTGGCAGTAAAAAATAACATTGAAAGTAGGTGTCTGATTGGTTTTATCTATAAATTTAATTTACTATATATAGGAAGTTCTTTAGCGTTATTTTTATGAAAATATTTTTTAAAATCTTCAATATAAGAATTTAATTTTTTTCGGGATTATAATTGCAGTTTTTTCTTTAGAAATTTACTTGTTTAATAATCATATTAGTTATTATTGTGAAGTATTTTGTCGTATTTCAATTTGTATTGTACTCTACTAGTGAAATAGCTAACAATAATGTATATATATTATAATGTATATTTGTTTGTTTTTTGTTTATTTTTAAAATAAGCAGTGTTCAATTAAATGTAGAATGTAGAATTTTTGAATGTTTAATAGGTAGATTCATAATGAAGGCATTTTATTTTAACTTGGATGTTATGGAATGTTATGTTCATTTTTTCTTCATCAAATGTATCTCGTTTGACGATTTGGTAATTTTATACAATTTTGAACCTAAATTCTGGTTATTTAATACTTAAATTACAGTAATCTGTTCCTCTTAAGTAAATTGTTAGTAATTTGTATATTTTAAAAGGTACCTAAAAATACCTATCGGTGAAAAAAATGGTACTGAATAATAAATTTTGTTAATCTAACCTGTTCGCCGTTAATAATTAAAAATACAGATTTACCAATGTCTGTTAATATTTACATTATTATATGCATAAGTTATGTGTCAAATATTAATTAACAAAGGGAAGGTAGTACAAAGTAACAAATAAAGATCGACATTATCAATTAGTAAAATATCTCCTGATAAATATATTTTCTGAGAGTGAATTGTGCATAACAAAGGAAAATTCCAAGATTATTATGTCATATAAATAAATTGAAACTTTTGCAAAATTCATTAATGTAGACAGATTAACGAACCAGATTAATGTAGTCATTTTATATTAATGAACCATTTGTATATTATCTGATAATAAACTATGTAATGTAGTCTCTTAGAGGTATTACATATAAATTGAATATAAAAAATATGATGCTTCCATTTATATAAATATTGTAAGACTTGTAACCGAGTGCAATGAGATTTTTTTTTTTTTTTTTTTTTTTTTGTTTTTTTTAATACGGTACTCTAAATATCTCAAAAGTTATGTAAATAAACAACCATGTCAGCATGATACAGTCGTTCGTTATTATTTAATTAAAATCGAAGAGCTAATTTTTCTTTTATTACTCAACGTTCACTAAAAGAATTGTATTAACAGAAATTATGCATGAAATAAAAAAATAGAAGAGGAGTGTGAGGTCTAATTCCCAGTCGTATTTGGTATTCAGAACATTCTCTGGGTGTATATTTTTAATTAAAAACACCACTATAAGGTCGAGGAATGGGACGTAACTGTAAAATGTTTACGACTGTGGCTAAGATTTTCGATTCGTGCTTCTTCTCTTTAAAGCGGTTTAACTGGAGACAAAAACAATAAACTTAGAGAGATCCGAGGGGAAAGGAAACTCGGTCTACTTTGAATTCAGTTAGAATCACAAGTCGTAGTACATTACAAAGCAGCATTATTAAAATCAGTATTTCATCAAAGAACGATACGGAACTTTTATCACAGTCTGGATAAACGTACAATAAAACAGACAGATGCATGGATTGGTTTTGTGGTAGTAATTACTCATAGTAGATCAGACTAGAAAATCAATGATGTTAAGAACAGCATTGAGTGTGCAAGGTATAATCAACCTCAGATTGATCTTCACGATTCTATAGTATCTCCCACTACTACTACTATTGTTGTTAAGTAAATATTGTAATGTGTCAAGTGGGTTTAGTGTTAATCATATCATCAGACACACTGCAAGGAAAGATTTGAAATAGTCGGAGCTCAAATTTGTTCACGATCCTTCAAGTGAATACCAAAATATTCTATAATAAGTTTTATATTAATAAATAGGTGTGCTGCATGATCTGTGATAAATACAAAATACCATCTCCTGTTAGTTTTCCAAACGCTTCAGCCAATATTTAACACAGGATTTCAGCAAACATGAAACATTATATACGGCAGTTATTACAACACAGTGGTGTATGTTACACATCCTGTGGTAAGATAATTCTATTTTAAAAATAACAAATTATGTAAAATGTGTTTAAAAACTGTGGATTCAGACAAATCGAAATGTTTGAATTACTGTACCGGCTTTTCAATCAAATAACTGATGATGAGTTGGACTATGTTATATTTTATAACTGAATAAATATAGTTCCGTTTGCCTGGACACTTCAATTCGTAAAATTAAATTTATACAGTAAATCCTCATCAGTTGCTTGAGAAACCACAGCATACCATGAAAATCAGTGTGTGATGCGATGTTTCTAGTAAACGCAAATATAATCTATTTTCTTTTCTTTCTTTTTTTCCCACATGACTATCAATAGACAATTTTACTTCGGAATTTTGATAGAACTCTTCCTTGACTGATTGCAAGCATGAATACTGCTTCTTCAACAAGATGGAGCGTCATATCACAGGTCTTGAGCATCATTGAATCGCGTTAACGTGTGAATTGCTTGGATTTTTTTTACCTGAGGTTTTGGGACTTCTTGAAGGACACAGTTTATGTATAACGTTTTGGACAAAGTTAAGACGATTATTCAAAGTGTAATAGAAAGCTTGCCCATGTTTGCTACTAGTGTCTTTATAGCGATATCAAATATGCATTGCTAATTAGAGTGCTTACTTTGTAACATCTTTCCCAACAAATAAATAAGTATATATAAAAAGAATAAAGTGTTAAAAAAATAAGATTTACCTTTGTTCATAAAACTCTGTGTCCCGCGGGTTGAATTTAGTGCAGGACCTATTGAGAAGACTAATTTTAAGCAGTATAATTAGTATTTATTTTATGTATAGTAATTTTCAATTATTTATAAAATGAAATGAATTGTGTCTACAAGGGCTAAATACTAATCTCCCCTCCCTGTACACCGTAATTATAATGCGTTATAAGATAGAATTTTGTAATTACACATTTTTGTGAAAAAGAATTTCATTGTACACATTTATTTTTAAATGTTTACAATTTGTGAACCTCTACGTATTTAAAGTTCTTTCGTATTTAATATAATTTTATTAATATGGATATAATAATTTAATACAAAATACGCATAACAGGCAGCCCCTTTTTAAAAATGAACAGTTTTTGCGATTGGTAACGGTGTAATTGTATCAAGCCTTGTCTCAATAGTGGACCCACTTTTAATCACAGTGGTTTCAGAACGTTTTAATGGAAACTCGTATACGTCTCTTCCAAAACGTTGAATTATCGTTAAATGAGGTATTTTTGAGTAAATGTATCCAAGAGTAGTCACTCACTCACTATGTTCAACACATATATTTAATTGCCCGTATAATCTTCTTATCACAAAGGAAAACGTATACTTTAATGTAAATAAAAAAATGTTTTTGTAAAAGGTTTCTACATATTTAAATAGCTAGTAAATAATTAAAAACTTGTTGCTTAGTTGAAAATCTGTCTAGCGTATTCAATGACAACGTAAAGAAGAAAATAAACACTTGCTTATTTCTCAGGGCGTCTATCCGACTGGAAAATTGGATTCGTTGTAACACTGTTTTTATTTCATGAGATTTTTGCAAGGGAACTTTGGTGTAATATCGATGCCTGCAGGTTTATTTTAAAAATCACTCTACTGTAATAAAACGAGAAAATATTCATTGTTTATGTCTTCCAATATTTAGTAAAATGAAATACATTTTGAGGCTAAGTAATGGTTTTAACCATATTTAATCTTTATATATTGTTATGCATTTACACAAATAGAATAAAATAAGGCTGCCATAATATTAAAAATAAATGATATTTAACTTTTATAATTACTTTTTTATTGATACAAGAAGAATATAACATAAATTCATGTAACTTTGCTAGTTAGTAATCAATATTTTTTAGTTGTCCATTCAACGCATAAAAAGCTATTTGTTTAAAAAATAACGAAACGATAAGTTTAAATAGTTTTTGACAATTATCTGAATGAATAATCGAATACAAAAAATAGTGAAAATTTAAAGTATTTTAAAGTAGGTGTTTAAAAAACTCTCATTTCTTTTTTGAGCTTTAATTTTTTAAACATAATTAATAGGATCAATAGCTCTAAATAAAAGACTATAATTTCCCCCAATATTATTAACAAGTTTGGAAAATTTTATAAAAAACACATATAATACATATAAGTCTAAAAACGTGTTCAATATGTATTTAATGTTCTGAACAATGACAAACTTGAGTTGTCTAATATTGTTGGCGCAGGGGTTGTCTATGGCTCGATAAACAATCGACCGCAATAAGCCTGTCAGTCTCTTGGCGTGAAGCATCTTATAAAGCTTCTAGCCAAGAATACACAAGCTGTGGTGGAACAGGGAGATGTTCCCCTTTCTCGGAAGGAAAAGACGAACTTCTGAAAAATACAGGAATTCCAGGCTTCACTGGTTCACTCAATGATGCTAATAGGCAATTGAGTAAACGTAAACTAAATTAATCTCACTACAGCCAAAAGAAGGACGACCGTCAAAGCCAAACTCTGGGAAAGTAGTGAGTAATGGGACCCTAACAAGTGGCAAAGGGGGAGTAAAAAATAGATGAAGTCCAAGTCGGAAAAAGATTCACTCACTGATGGGATTTCTAGTGGCGGAGGGGGGTGTAGTCAAAAGCTCTTGAGACAATTTGGCCATTCCGACTTCTGCTGAGGCCCCTTCATAGCTGGCCAGAGGTAAAACTTGAGATTCCGACGTAAAAAAAAAAAAAAAAAACTCGCTTTTATTTCCTCTCCAGAAAAAAATATTTTTGTTCTCAATGCCTATTCATAGGGTAAACTTACCGATAAGCAAGTTGCAGACATCTAGATGAATGTCCGCCTTACCTCTAACCTTAAGGTACGGGAATATGGAGTATTTTCAGTAAATGAAGGCTAGGAGAAGAGCCGTATTCGGGACCAGGTGATGATTCCGATTAAACTCTTAAGCCTCATTGAAGGCACAGAAATAGTAAGTCTTTGGGCTGTACAATAAGCTTAGAGATCGTGGAGTCCTCATACCCCAATAATCTAATCTAAAGATAGAGATTTGTATTTTGTATGAATACAATTATACACAATTAACATACGCAACCGTAGCATTCATGAAATAATGATTTTGTTTTATAACTAATTCAGAAAACAATGAATTTTTGTTACATAGAAATTCAGTCGGTGTACATAACAAAATAATAGCTGACTATACATAATATCTTTTATCTAATAAACATAAACCATTTCCATAGTTTAATAAACAGTTTTTTCACCAATATACGGTCAGCTTTTTTTTGTGGAAGGGAGTCCAATATCTTAACTGTAGTAACAAAATAATTGCTACGGTTCTATTGTGGAAAAAATAATTTTATTTCATAATATAAAACCATCATTTTCAATATTGTTAATGATATTATTTAGTATAAACGGTGGAGAATGACTGGCTAATATTACCACCCTCATGACAAGAGATAAATTGTAGAAGAATCACACCCCTAAAACTTTTTTTTTGTATTTAAGAAAACTGTTTATATACATTTATTTTTCGGCTGTTGACATTTCGTAGAATTTTAATCACATTTGGTACTCTGACAAATGTTACGTTGAAGCAGTTGAAAAGAAGTCGGTAAAATTTTTCATTACTATTTTGAAAGTATTTATACAAAACTTTAGAGGATTTATAATTTATCTCAAACTAAATTTACCTATTACATTAATTGCAAAGAAACAAGACTTTTTAAAGTTACTTAAGCATGATCTGTTTAATTATTATCTTTATGATTATTTTGATAATTAACAAGTAACTAGTTTATATACTATCTTATTATTAGTATATTATTAGAATTCTGATATATACTTCCGTAACAAACACGTAATTTAAATTCTTAATATTGAAAACCGTTCGTTATATCCCAGATACGATGAGTTCTTATCGTTTTCTTTATCGTTAAATGTGAACAAAGTCCCAGAATTACAATTAGATCAAGTTTAGTGTAGCGTAAATCGTAATGGCTTTACAATAACAACGGAATTAACAGTGCTTTTGGTTTGGTAGTTTAAAAAGAGAATTATTGTCAGCGTTAGATAACAAAAAGGCGAACTTCGTTGCTTGAATATTAAACGAATCCCAAATAGTAAAATTGGTATTGTCGAAAGGGTTTCTTTCACTATATTACCTTAATGCATGGGATTCTAACGTTTAATGTGCTTTATTTAAAAAAACCATACTGGACTACAATATGATATTCTAGAATTGTATAATCATTCCAGACTACCCATTTTACAAATCGTAGAGTTTATAAATACACAACCTCAAAATATTTGAATTGTGTCTCACCCTCCCCCGTAACAAGTTATTTATCAAATTAAAGGAAACACTATTTCCTCTGTTAAATTATGAACGAAAAATTATAGTAATTTTGAAACAGTTATCTATTTCAAGATTATATTCTTAGCAATATATATTGAAATATTATGAGAAATGTGAACAAATACTAGACTACTACTATTACAGATAATAAACAATAAATTGTTTATGGTCTCTACTACTACCATCCAATGTTAAATGGTAATTTCAATCGGGAGATAAAATACTTCTTTGATCAAATATTTTGTGTTAGTATAATAGGCAATATAACTCTAGCGGTCAGAAAACGTGAAGCCACAGTAGCAATTCTGCAGTAATATAAAATAGTTCCAATACCACAGTAAATACACGACTAGTTGAAATTCGCTTGAAAATTAGTCTAAGACTTATCAAAAAAATACTTAGATGTTCACAAGAATTTAAAATGAATAGTAAATACCCCAGCTAGATGTGGAAAACGCAGGATACGTATTCTTTGATTGTGGGGTTATTTATAGGTAGAGGATGTTTGTCTTCCCAGTAAGCTTCCAAGCTCCTAGTAAACTCTCGTTGGACAAACTAGTGAGTGAACCAATAAAACTCATAAAGAGGTCTAAACTATTTGAGTAGAATTAAGAAGCTTAGTTGCTAAATAGTTAAATGGTCGCGGTTCCGAGATAGTTTAACCCTTTATACTCTCCTTTCAATATAATCTCATAGAAATATCCAGTGGAAAAATAAGGTTGAAGCACGATAGGAAATACTACACTCTTAAGTAGCAATTAAACATAATAAAAATATTCCAGTAATCATAAAAGTTTTAAGTAGGATAAACGTGCTTTTTCTATGCACTACTTTATAAAAAAAAAATTATAATTAAATAAATTATGTCTGTGGTTATAAATAAGACTACAATAATTATGATTAAGAACACATATTTATCACCATACAAACCGGAAGTTATCTGTAGACTAACATAATAAATTCAATATAATGCTATTATTAAGCACGAAATATATAGCCTATTTTCAAATTCATGTATAACGTTTCGAAATGATTTTCTTTAAAAACTTTACACTCTGTAATTATCCTGTTGCGCAAATCTTGAATATCAACAGGTGGCGTTTTGAAAACTATTGATTTAAGTGACCACACACACACAAAAGGAGTTAAGTCTGGTGATCTGGTCCACTTCTGGATTTAATTGACCCTCTTATTATAATCAACTGATTTGTAAAATATTCATTTAACCATTGTCGGACGGTATAGCGTAATAAGGAGAGTTACTTTATGTTGAAAATTAAAAAGATTTTCTTATAAATGCAACTGGACAATTAATTTCGTTTTATTATGTTTCTATGATTAGAGGTACAACGTAATTTTGAATATACTTAGGTATGATTTTCCCTTCAAGATTCCCTCATGAATAATGAACCGATAGTGGATCTCCACAAATTCTCGCCCGCAAATAGATATTTATGTACCATTGGGATGCACACTCGAAAAATAAATTATAAATACATATATAACCGATCCAGTTTCAAAGTAATTTTGTACTAATTGCGTTGAATGGATCCGCGATTCTCGATGAAATAATTTTCTGATCCATAAATGAAAATTATATCAACCCCCTAATTTCAACATACAAAATTATTGATCATAATTATATAACTGATTTTAATTTTTTAAATTAATTATTTTATTCGAAATAACTTACTAAACGAAGTACTTCATGGCTGAGATGCTATATTCTCTTCCTAAAAATGGTTGAGTTTTAAATTGACAAATATCAAGAAATTTGCGATTTAAAATTTTTAAGTAAAAATTCAAAACTACAGGTAAAATTTGAATTAATTTACAAATTGGGAGTTTTAAATACTAAAAAAAAAGCTTCATAATTTACTGTAATAATCAGAAAAAAAGTTTAAAAAACACATTTTTTATTATGGCGAGAAAAATAATTGACTGATTCAGTTTTTTTTTACAGATATTAGATTTTTTATTTATTTGAGGTATCACTAACTATAGGTTACAATACAAATTTGGTAGTTTGCGTTATTGGGGTGGGGGAAGATAGCCATTTTTTTACAATATTTTAATATTTGTCGCTTGTATGAAGAATAAATATTGGCAGAATCAGAATCTGTGTAAACTATGATTGTCATAATAAAAGTGGAAAATTCTTCAATGCATATAATATAGCGTTAATGTTTTTTTTAAATTGTCGATGTTAATAAAATAGGATAGGGGGACTCTGTAGGCAATATTAAACATCAATTACATGAAAGCTCGTTATAAAGCTAATGTTTTATCAACTGCTAGCATGAATCATATAAACCAGAATTGTGAGTTTTATCATTTCATTTGCTGAAAGCAACACAATAAAATACAAAGCAAGTGGATAATCCACGTTATCTTGAACCCCCATTTCCGATTATTTTACAGCTCAATGTCTCTGGAAAAAAGGAATGAATAATACGGTTTTATGTATTTACATGTCAAGTGTGTTAACTTCCAGAATCAGTACTTTCTCTTAATATCACGTCACCAAAATTATTGCCAAGAATATTAAATAAAACAGCGTTACAAACTTTTTGGTATATAAACAATTTGATTTTCCGTCTCTAATACGCAAAAGTAAATGATAGACATAATGTCGCTAATTTAAGGGAAGGAAAGGGAAAGGTGTTGCTAAAACCAAACCTACTACTTTTTCTTATCATCATGGTCTCTATGTATACCTAAAATCTTCCAACTTGATCTATAAATAAATGCATAAATAAACGCCTAGGAAGTATGTAAACTAATATTTATGTAACATTATAAATTAAATATTATGCACTTCTTTAATGACGATGTGGTGGAATTGAAAATCATCGAGAAAATTAGTATTACAATTTACAATATCAAAAATAAATTGTAAATATAATTTTTCATTGACGGAATTTTTTGAGATCTTAAGACTACATTTTTCACAAAGCATTGTTTCGACTTGAATTGGGCATAATTTGGGAAACGATAACATGTCGAAATATTATTAAACACGTCCTTATTAAATATGTCCTTATTTTTTGAACACGAAATTGACAGAAGCAAATAACTAATATTTAAATCTGGTTATATAATATGCCACAGGTAAAGTTTTCTCCATTTAAAAGAACATATTTCAAAACAATTTTCAGAACAACAGGTTATTATGACACACACACACACACACACACACACATATATATATATATATATATATATATATATATATATATATATATATATATATATATATATTCTCGAATTTCACAATATATTCTTAGCATAAAACTGATATAAATAAATAGTTGTTTATTTCCACATATAGATACCTAAAAGATTGTTTTAATTTTTTGAAAAATGAATTAAATTTAATTATTAATGGACATTTAGAAGACTAAAATGTTAATATAGGTAAAATATCTGCAAAATATTTTAACTTTTTTGTATGAATTTGGAAAGACTTTAGCATCAGGCTATAATATAACATTTGGCATTTCATAAAATCAGACATAAACATTGAATAAAGATATAATAAAATATATCAACTACTAAAAAATGGCTTTCGGTAACTTATCTGTAAATCATGAACTTTTAACTACTTTCGCCGTCATAGAAGATAAATAATATCTAATATCGTCCCAAACTTTTTGAAAAAAATAAAAAGTTATAAAAAATATATATAAACATTATATATATATATATATATATATATATATATATATATATATATATATAAGTATTTTTCCATATTCAAGTTTAAAATAATAATATTTGGTCAACACAATAGAAAATAATTAAATGAACTTACAAATTCAAGGTATTTGTAATATTTGCAAAATAAAAGTGCCTAATTTAGTAATTTAGGGGTTACTATGAGTGAAATATGGGTTGTTTTTATATCTGAGCAAAAATACATCTTTTCTATTCGTTGATAATTCTAAATTTACTATTTAACTATGATCAGTCAGCCTCTTCGTAAAATCTATAAAAAGAGGTTCTCTAAAATATACTACTTACAATAAATAACAAGTAGTGCTTCCATAAAAATAATATTTTGTGGTATAACCGTTTATCAAGTATTCATTCATTTTCTTTTAATAGTTGTTATTTTGAATCTATATATCAAAATCGAGCGGTAAACCGATGTGTGTAACCCATCAGAAAAATAAGCAATTACATTAAGTGAATTTAATATTTCTGATACAAATATACACAAATTTAATAAAAAGATTAAATTAATTGAATTGTTGAAATAATATTTTATAAACAATAAACTGATTTCTGGTTGGACCAGCACTGCTGTTGCCAAATTAATTTATAAAAGCTTTATGTGTAATAGATTCCATTTTGTTTTGTATCTTGTTTGTAATTTACCACTCCCATTACAACGAGTTGAAATTTATTGGGATCCTATAGTTGTTCAGAAAAAAAACGTGCGGATGTTTATATTTTTATTTTGTTTTATGTTTTACTTCATCACTTTAAATCTATGAGGAAAGAAAACCATGAGAAAATAAAATGAAAAGAATCTAGACCTTAACTCACAATCAGAGAGTAATCACCGTGGAAAACACAAGCTTCAGACACCTTCATACCCAGATTCTGTCTGGTTCTTCAACAAGTAAATCGATGATTCAGAAATGTTTTCTTACAGTACGGTAATTAATTATTATACTTATACGTAATACTGTACAATATGAATGGCTAAACAGTCCCCATTTCCCCCACCTAGGTTATTCCAAGTTTTTTGTCAAATCTATTTTGGAACAAATTAAGTTATTATCTGATCAACGTACTTTGTTTTATAAGTTGTTTAACTTTGACTATCAATAATCGTTAGACATATGATTAAACATAGTTTTTCAACACAGAGTTTCGTGGCACAGTCCTTTTTAACATCAGTATTATATTTACAATTATAGAAGAAAAGCTATTTTAAATTTACTTTAAAAAAAAACCCCCATTCATAAATAGGAGTACCGGATCTAAGATGGTAGTTAAATTATTTTAAAACCATAAAATACGGTACAAATGATATTAGACTTTACTGGGTTCCAATTCGAAGTAACGAAATTGTGGTGTATTGGTGGGAAACGGTATTCACTATTTTGCCACACGTTTATTTTTATCGCTCTTTATAGATTACTTGATTTAGTTATTTAAATGTGATAAATGATTTATTAAAAAAAATGACAAAAATACAATTTATCTGTTAAGTCACATTTCATATAATTACATTCTAAAATAATTAATCGAGACGGATAATAGAACTATAGTTAATAAGATATTGAAAATATAATAAAATTATTTGGAACTTACCAGAATCGAAGGAAACTTCACTCAGTAATATCCATCTTGCGGAAAAGGTAAGCTGAACTTTGAGAAATCTTCCGACTCTGCTATGAAGAGGAACTGTTATGTTAACAGTTGGATCTCTTGGTCGTTCGATACGAGGGTAAAACTTGACAGGATTGGCTTGGTAACGTTCTCCGTCCAAACTCAAATACACAAGGGCAGAAGAAAACACCTGAAGAGAACAAACAACCCGCATTGTAAGACAAACAAAAGTAGAGATGGAACAAACAAAGTAAAACCGAGTTTGGAATCGGTCTGAGGGAAAGTTTTAGCTTGGCTACGTTAGCTAGATTACATGAACGTTTCTTTCCTAAAGCCAGATTAAATTGTAGCATTTAAATCCAAAAAAAAAGCACTTCCGCAATAACTTAACTCATTTCGTAAATATACATTCCACTTTCCGTCGCTTGACAGATGCTGGCATCTAGCGGCCCGCTCCTAAACCAAGCATCACCTGATACTTGAAACCAAAGTACATTTTCGCCGGTCAAGCTAGCTTCTCGATTACCGGTCCACAGTCTACATGCGATAACAACATGGTCTACACTCTTCATAACTCCGTTAGCTAAAAGTTTTTCTTCCTTCTCTCAAAATTACCGTCTTTCTAAAACATCATGTTAAATTACTAATTGTGCGCCTTAGTCTAATAATCTGGTTCAAAAATGTTAAAATTAACCATCATTTTCTCGGTACTACCTCACGTGATCTGCGACAGGATTTACCAGGTACTTCAACCTTACAGATTTTGTCATATTATAAATTTTGTTAATTTTTAAAATAATTTGTTAATTATCATGTATTCTTTAAAATATGTATTTCATGTTTTATTCAATATTCTATTTCCTTTTGAAACTAAATGATTATAAAAATTTTCTTTTCTTAAAACATCATTTACAAAATCTTGCAAAGGCACATTTTACGTATTGAACATTTTTGTGAAATAAGTGCAAACTAGTGTTGAACATTAAATGATCAGAATATGAACATGTCAAATATAAAACAATTGAGGAAATTTCTTCTAAATCAGAAAATTTCGTTTTACAAGCTTTTGCAAAATCTTACAAGTCTTATACAAGCTTTCTTTTAAACAAAATTAAAATATATATAAATAGATTTATAATAATCTAAGAAGCTTTTAAGTACCATCTTAACGAATTTCTGTTATACAATCAATTTTCTTTAATTTTGGCAAATAATCAGATATTTCTTTAATGATGAACATTAATGCTAAAACATGTCTGATTTTGTACAGACACTAAAAGAACATGTTTTTTGCTCACAGCTAATATGCTGGTAGGACAAATAGGAGAAATTGGAGAAATAAAGAAATTCTTGTCTCACATTGCGCAAACCAACGAAACATCCTAACAAGTTTCGTCCTGTTGGCAAAACACGTTTTTTTGTATAACGTAACCTCACATTTTCAAGTGCATAAAAGTGATGTCTTTTTCTACAGCTGACTTTACAGAACTTTAACTAACTCATTTTGTATATGTGCCTAAATTTACTTTCGCAAATATGTGTTCCTTAAGACTATTTTCTAAATGTAGACCTGTGTAGTTAATTATAAAATATATATAAAAAACAATTATTGGGTGGAGCCTGCATGCAATTTTCGGTCCTAACAACCTCCAAGAGGTTAATTTCCAAATTAAAATAATTGACGTCAATTAACAAAATTTCAAAATTCTAAATTCCTTTTTTTTTGTTTGTTTAAAATATATAAATTTATTTGGCCAATATAGTTTTTAAGAAATTTTTCAAACCAGTTATATTATGTATCTTTAGTTTAGTGATAAACATGTTAACTATAGATATGATTTTTGAACTTAAAATATCAAACTCTTTTATATTTTGTTAAATTCTGTAATTGTTTAAAAAGAAACTATCATCTTATAAACTAAAAAGGGGGGGGATAAGTTTTTTTTTCTCTTTTTTTTTGAATCTTTTGATTAAATTTTTTTTTATTATTATACTTTTACATTAAGGGCGTATAATCTTTTTTTTTGATTAATTATAATTCTGTGAATTATTAAGCTGTGCTCATTGTTTTTTTGTTAAATTTTTGTAACTATAAATATACATATTAAAAAGGGGGATAAATTTTTAGAATCTGTTGATTAAATTTTTTTTTCTAAATTATTATATGTTACAATTAAGGGCTTATAACTTTTACAATTTATGATATTGTTAATCATAAGTTTTTTTTTATTGATGATTTGTGTCAGGATGTCTTTTGTTGTAAATGACAAAGTCTGAAGCGCCGAAATTTCCTTCTGCTTTCAATAAACTTGAGCCTTGTTAATTACTAAATTTGTCTTTGTCTTTTTTTATTTTTCTTTTCAAACATTGTTACCATTTTGGTTCCGCCTTTATTAAATTTAAGTCCCCTGGTAACATGTTTTTGGTAGCAGAGCGTGGTTTTCTCTAAATTATAGAGTGGTTAATTTTAAATTCTGGAACCGTAGTTAATTTTCAAAATTTTGCATTGGAACTATCTAAATTTAAATTCAAAATTATCTTTGTTAAGCAAGGCTCATTTTTATGTTTTGCAGCTTTTTCAAATACTGCACAACTGTTGCTGATGAAATTTTTTTTTATTCTATTTAGTTTAAATATTTAAATCTCTATAAATCTATAGTCTCTTTTTTTATTATTTAGTTATTTTTATAAACACTTACACAAAAACTTCTAAACCAATTTCGATAAAATTTTTTTTTTTATTATTTTGTCTGCTTAAATATTTTTTTTTATATATATATATTTACATACACTGCACCCTAGTCATTCACTGAATTTGATCCAGACAGCGGGCTCATTCGGGAATCCAAAAAAAAATTTAAATAAATAATAAAATCCAAAAATAGTTAAAAACAAAAAAAAAAACAAAAAAAATTTCAAAATCTCCTTCAAAAAATTTTCTCGAGTTTTCTTTCGCTTGTCTGTATCAATTCATACTTACACACACACATATATACACAACAACTACACTACATATAATTCTTGAGTCTTTCTCTGGCTCTTTCACCTTTTTTACATCATCTTAAAAGAAATTTTTTTTTATTTAAAAAACACTTGATTAAATTTTTTTTATTTATCAGCAACAGTTAAGATGGCAGTGGATTTGCTGCGATTAGTGGATTCGTTAAAGAATACCGAGCTTGCTTTTGAGGTAGTAGCTAGAGGTGGTGAAAAAGACATTGTAGCTAAAATGCGAACCTCTCTTAGGTCCCTTCTGCAGAACAGCGTCGAGCCCGAAATGGGAAACTTCACTGAAGACATCCTCTTGCAACAGATAGCGTTAGCCCGGAACTCCTTGTTTGTCTTGCAAGACGACCTGGAGAACCTCGATTCCGAAAGAGGAATCAAAATGATTCGTGTTCGTGCGCGCATAAACGTCTTCGGAAGACGACTAGAGTTCCTAAATCGGGTGCACACTGAACAACTAAAAGTAGCAGACAACAACGTGCCACGGGATCTGGCCGAGCTACATAACAATTTCGCTACGCTCAAAGAAAAATTTAAAGCCTTTGAGCAAACCGTTGCTCCTCTAAAACTAAACGTAAGCATCCCGCTAACGCCCTCTGGGGGAACCACTAAAGCTAGCTCTGCAGAGCCATCTCGGTCTAATGGGCCAAATCTCCTTGCGGACACGCCGCAGGCTGAGGCTCAGCAAACTACACCTAGCAGCTCGAAAGGCTGTCAATACATTTCCTTATACGGAAAATTAAGTCATCCTGCCGAACAAATAATTAAGACAATTCCTCAGACAGATGGGTTCGACCTTGACAAATTATTAAAATTTTTTAAAATTTCTTTAAAAATAGTTAAAACTTACCCGGACGTAGCCTTAAACATTAATAATGTTCTGATGCCCTATGCTCAGGGCCCTTTAAATTCATGTCTGATTAGACATCAGGCATTTAATACCTTTCATAAAGAGGCCTTAAGTCTCTTTATACCATCAAAACGGTTAGCTTCTTTAGTGCAGGAGTTATTTTATAGGCCCCAGAAGACTAACGAGGCGGTGCACATCTTTGTAAATGAAATTAAAGAGGCTGCAGAAACACTTAATTTAGATAAGTCCGAATTGGAGGTCACGGACGTCATTCTGGAGGGACTGTCTCCGGAAGTCCGCAACTGTTTAGTTTTTGCGACTAAGCCTAAAAATTTCGCAGATCTAGATCGACTCTGCGCTCACGTAAATAACATCATGTACACTGACAGGCAAAGGGCTCCATTAAAGAGACCTGAGTTTAAAAGTCCTGATTTTAGACCTACAAGACCTGTAGTCTGTTACAGTTGCGGGCAGCCGGGACATAGAAGCCCAGAGTGTCGAAACCGGCCTCCAACAAGGCAATATCCTCCAAAAAACGGAGGCAGGTTTGGAGTCTAGTTGGTAGCTCCAGGCCAGCCTCCCTTTCTAAAACCAACCACATCGGATTTAAACATAACACGAAACCACATTTTTTTAATAAACCTCCCTTTCAAAATTTAAACTCAATCTCCTATTCAAGAAGAAACAATTTCGGCAATAAAATTCAAAATTACGTTACTCCCATCTGTTATCATTGTGGCATACCCGGTCACTATATCTGGGGCTGTAAATTCTTCTCTCTACGGAATAGGTCCAGGCAAACCTATTCCAGCTCTAAGCTTTCCAACTGCAAACTTCAAAAAAAAAATAACATTTCTCTTAAATCTAGGGGTCTGAACGATCAGTTTTTGCCTTTGGTGGAAGTAGCTTTTGGGCAAATTAAAGTTAAGGCTCTGCTGGACTCCGGTTCAGTAAGATGCGTCATTTCTAAAGCCCTTTTTAAAAAATTGAAGAACACCAAGGCTTTTAAATCCATCACCAGGGTGAAGGCTGATTGTGTCACGGCTTCTGGAAAAAGGTTGCCCATTTCCTACTCTTGTCGTCTTCATCTTAAAATGGAACATTGTAGTTGGAATGTGGATTTCCTGGTGGCGCATAAGTTGTCGTGTCCTCTGATCCTCGGGTCAGATTTCATATCTAAAACGGGACTGGTACTTGATCTTTCAGCAAAAAACTTCTATTTCAAATTTTCAAGGTCTATTGTTTTTCCTCTATGTAATTTTAGTAATTCTGCGTATAAACCTATAGTGTCCACAACATCTGAATCTACTGCTCCTGATCCTTTAGGTCATCTTCAAAAGGACGATAAAAACGCCATTTTAAAAATAATTAATGATTTTCCTCAGGTACTCACAAAAAGGTTAGGTTTAACACATCTAGTTGAATACGATATTCAACTGAAGGACAACACTCCAGTCAAGTGTTCTCCATACCAATTGGCACCTCCCAAAATGGAATACCTCCGCGAACACATCAACGAATTGTTAGATTCAGGAGTAGTAGAACCCAGCAGGTCGGCATATGCATCCCCTGTTTTTCTGGTTCAACATCCCGAAAAGAAAACAAGGATGGTGATTGATTATCGGAGGCTCAATCAAAACATCGTCGTCGAAGCGGTGCCGCTACCTAACTTACATCAAAGTTTTAACTGGTTTGTCGGTGCCAAATATTTCACAGTTTTCGATCTTAATTCAGCTTATCATCAAATCCCTTTGTCTCAAAAGTCCAAGCAAATTACCAGCTTTTGTACTCCTTGGATGCTTTATCAGTTTACTCGAGTCCCTTTTGGACTCTGTACTGGTGCCCAAGTGCTTACCAGACTTTTGGATCAGGTCTTCCATGACATCAAATTCAAATTCATTTTTAATTATCTGGATGATCTAGTCATTTACTCCAAAACTTGGGAAGAGCATCAAAAACATCTTCGGGAAGTCCTTACTCGTTTGCGGCGGGCTGGCTTGACTGTTAACCCAGATAAGGTCCGTTTCGCTGTGAATGAGATAAGCTTTTTAGGACACCTAGTTTCTTCTCGTGGCGTGCAAATCGACCCATCTAGAACAAAAGCAATTAGAAATTTTCCGCAACCCAAGAACCCTAAGGCCGTTTCCAGATTTATTGGAATGGTCAATTTCTTTGCTAAATTCATTCCAAATTTCGCGGAGCACGCTGCGCCTCTAAATCTGCTTCGGAGGAAGGGCCAAAAATTCTCTTGGCAAGCTGAACAAGAGAAAGCTTTTAAACATCTTCGGGAGGCAATAACACAGCCTCCGGTTCTCCGGATGGCCGATTTCGCCAAACCATTCATCCTGCAAACGGATGCGAGCTCGGTGGCCCTTGGAGCAGTTCTACTCCAAGAAATTGACGGCTCACGACAGCCCATAGCGTACGCTTCACGTACTTTAACACCTGCAGAAAGAAAAGCCTCATCTGCATATGAAGCCGAATGCCTAGCAGTAGTTTTTGGAGTAGAGAAATTTAGGCAATATCTAGAGCATCGGGAATTCCTATTAGAAACCGACAACCAAGCCCTTTCTTGGCTTTTAGCACGTCCTCGTCAACTTGGTAAATTAGGCCGGTGGATTGCCAAGTTGACTTCATTGAAATTTAAGGTAGCGCACATAAGAGGAACTCAGAACATCATAGCAGACTCCCTCTCGCGCATGTTTGAACCGGAAAATTTCAACGAAGAAAATGTCACCTTTTCGTGTACCAGTCTCCTCACAAATTTTCCTCTAGCTTTTCATGACATCCAGACTCATCAAAAGGCCGACCCTATTTTGAAAAATATCATTGCCGATCTTGAACAGAACATCTCTTCGGAGAAGTACTGTTTAAGTAAAGGTGTTCTTTGCCTGAAAAATCATCTGGAAAAGCCCACCAGAATTTATTTACCTCAGTCCTTAGTCGACCTGGTGATTAATTATCATCACGACTCCGTTGTGGGTGGTCATCTTGGAGTACTTAAAACTTTGTTTAAGGTAAAGGAGAACTTTTATTGGCCAACTTTAAAACAGGATGTCACTTCTAAAGTGCGAGCTTGTTCGGTGTGCGCTGTAAGCAAACCTGCTCACAACTCCAAATTAGGATACCTTGCCTCAACGGTTCCCAATCGTCCCATGGAAAAATTACATATCGACTACGTCGGACAGCTTCCTAGGACAAAACAGGGCTACAACATGATACTGGTCGCAGTTGACCAGTTCTCAAAATTCACCTGGCTCATGCCTGTCAGAGATGCAACTTCCCACAGTACAATTAAGGCCTTAAGCCAAAACATTTTTCAAAATTTCGGTTTTCCAAAGATAATAATCTCTGACAATGCACAATGTTTTGTATCACATGTCTTCCGCAACTTTTGTTTTTCTCGCGGTATTAAGCATGCAACTTTATCTCCTTATCACCCCCAACCTAATAATGCGGAAAGACTCAACCGAAACCTTAAGGCAGCCCTTATCGCCTATCACTCCAAAAATCAATCCTCTTGGGACGACTCCCTTTGCTGGCTTCAGCTGGCTTTCAATTTCGCACATCATGAGACTCTTAAAGCAACACCTTTTAGTATTCTTTTTAATTTTCTCCCCAATACACCACTGAGTCTCAGCTGGAACATACATGATCTCCTTCCAAAACCTAATACTAATCCATCACAAGTTTGGCGCCAGGCCAAAGACAATATAATGAAAGCGCACCAAAAGGCCGAAAAGACCTATAACAAATTCAGGAAGCCTCATCTGTATAAAATCAACGATCTTGTCTGGTGTAAAACACACCCTCTTAGCTCTGCCATAGACAAGCGAGCTGCTAAATTGATGCCTCGATGGTCAGGTCCCTTCCGGATCATTGATTTTCTTACTCCAGTTACCGTTGCGCTTTCTTTCGCCAATTCACCTCGTTTTATTAAAAAAGCACACGTCGAGCAACTCAAACCTCATCATATAAATTAAATATTAACAAATTTCTAGAACCTTCTCCTTTACGATTTAATTTTCTTTCTGATCTTTCTTGGCCCGCACAAATTGTCATCTGGTAGTCTTCTTTCTATGCACTGCAGAACATAATAAAATACGGAACCAAGCCGTATTTCCTCTAAGCCAAATGCACATCTGTATGTTTGGGCATCGGTGGGCTGAGCTCTCCTAGAGCCCCTCCGTGCCGTAATCTTTATAGGTGTTTGCAGGCGAAGAGATATTGATTTTCCTTGTCCAGTGATATATCTCACTGTTTCCCGGACTTGACGCTTTTCAACCCATAGTCTGATCAACTATGAGGTTCCACTTTACGGCAATGGCCGCTACATGTACCTGACATGTTTCCCTATCTAGACATATCTTGACATCGAGCACTCCGCGGGTGTAATCGATGCGACGAGAATATAGAGAGCGTCATGAACTCTTCTATTTCTTCGTCACCATAACGTCTTCGGACGAGGACATAGTGAGTCCATCTTCTTAATAGTTAAGTTTGGTGCATTTGTTCTTTGTTGTTTATCTTGGTGAAGGTATACTGACCGGTTCTGTCGAACTACATATAGTTAATGTGGCACTCGCTATGCATGTTAGTCTTAGTTTGTCTTTTGTTTATCTCGAGGTCTAAAACACCTGTCTGAGAGGAAATTTTTTTTTACCCCTTCAAGCACACTCTCTCTCTCCTTTTTCTAAATTTTGCGGGAGGCCCTTCTGGCCCCTTTTCTTTTCTACCCTAACTCCGTCTTTCGGGGGGGGAGAGCTGTAGCATTTAAATCCAAAAAAAAAGCACTTCCGCAATAACTTAACTCATTTCGTAAATATACATTCCACTTTCCGTCGCTTGACAGATGCTGGCATCTAGCGGCCCGCTCCTAAACCAAGCATCACCTGATACTTGAAACCAAAGTACATTTTCGCCGGTCAAGCTAGCTTCTCGATTACCGGTCCACAGTCTACATGCGATAACAACATGGTCTACACTCTTCATAACTCCGTTAGCTAAAAGTTTTTCTTCCTTCTCTCAAAATTACCGTCTTTCTAAAACATCATGTTAAATTACTAATTGTGCGCCTTAGTCTAATAATCTGGTTCAAAAATGTTAAAATTAACCATCATTTTCTCGGTACTACCTCACGTGATCTGCGACAGGATTTACCAGGTACTTCAACCTTACAGATTTTGTCATATTATAAATTTTGTTAATTTTTAAAATAATTTGTTAATTATCATGTATTCTTTAAAATATGTATTTCATGTTTTATTCAATATTCTATTTCCTTTTGAAACTAAATGATTATAAAAATTTTCTTTTCTTAAAACATCATTTACAAAATCTTGCAAAGGCACATTTTACGTATTGAACATTTTTGTGAAATAAGTGCAAACTAGTGTTGAACATTAAATGATCAGAATATGAACATGTCAAATATAAAACAATTGAGGAAATTTCTTCTAAATCAGAAAATTTCGTTTTACAAGCTTTTGCAAAATCTTACAAGTCTTATACAAGCTTTCTTTTAAACAAAATTAAAATATATATAAATAGATTTATAATAATCTAAGAAGCTTTTAAGTACCATCTTAACGAATTTCTGTTATACAATCAATTTTCTTTAATTTTGGCAAATAATCAGATATTTCTTTAATGATGAACATTAATGCTAAAACATGTCTGATTTTGTACAGACACTAAAAGAACATGTTTTTTGCTCACAGCTAATATGCTGGTAGGACAAATAGGAGAAATTGGAGAAATAAAGAAATTCTTGTCTCACATTGCGCAAACCAACGAAACATCCTAACAAGTTTCGTCCTGTTGGCAAAACACGTTTTTTTGTATAACGTAACCTCACATTTTCAAGTGCATAAAAGTGATGTCTTTTTCTACAGCTGACTTTACAGAACTTTAACTAACTCATTTTGTATATGTGCCTAAATTTACTTTCGCAAATATGTGTTCCTTAAGACTATTTTCTAAATGTAGACCTGTGTAGTTAATTATAAAATATATATAAAAAACAATTATTGGGTGGAGCCTGCATGCAATTTTCGGTCCTAACAACCTCCAAGAGGTTAATTTCCAAATTAAAATAATTGACGTCAATTAACAAAATTTCAAAATTCTAAATTCCTTTTTTTTTGTTTGTTTAAAATATATAAATTTATTTGGCCAATATAGTTTTTAAGAAATTTTTCAAACCAGTTATATTATGTATCTTTAGTTTAGTGATAAACATGTTAACTATAGATATGATTTTTGAACTTAAAATATCAAACTCTTTTATATTTTGTTAAATTCTGTAATTGTTTAAAAAGAAACTATCATCTTATAAACTAAAAAGGGGGGGGATAAGTTTTTTTTTCTCTTTTTTTTTGAATCTTTTGATTAAATTTTTTTTTATTATTATACTTTTACATTAAGGGCGTATAATCTTTTTTTTTGATTAATTATAATTCTGTGAATTATTAAGCTGTGCTCATTGTTTTTTTGTTAAATTTTTGTAACTATAAATATACATATTAAAAAGGGGGATAAATTTTTAGAATCTGTTGATTAAATTTTTTTTTCTAAATTATTATATGTTACAATTAAGGGCTTATAACTTTTACAATTTATGATATTGTTAATCATAAGTTTTTTTTTATTGATGATTTGTGTCAGGATGTCTTTTGTTGTAAATGACAAAGTCTGAAGCGCCGAAATTTCCTTCTGCTTTCAATAAACTTGAGCCTTGTTAATTACTAAATTTGTCTTTGTCTTTTTTTATTTTTCTTTTCAAACATTGTTACCATTTTGGTTCCGCCTTTATTAAATTTAAGTCCCCTGGTAACAAAATAATAAATCGCGAAATAGAGGGTGAAGAGGTCTGATGGTAGAAAAGCCCTTCTAATCCGCTTCCTTGAATTACTTGTTCCTTTTACTTTTCATAAAAGTTTGATTTTTGACTGAATGAAAAACACATTTTACTGGGCTGCCTCTAATCCCATCCATTATGATGTTTGCATTATAAATAAAGTGTATTAAGAAGAAAACTTGAGTATAACATAACGAGGGGATATTTTAGTTAGCGTACGACTATAGAAAGTACTGAATGACTTTTCTCCTTCCCTTTTAAGCGTTTATGGACAGTACTTTTTCATTAATTTAAAAGGATACAAAACTAACCTATAAAATTTGGTGTTAGTACTTACAAATATGATATTTATTTATTGCTTTATTTTTGTTACTAACTAATTGTTATGAGTTACATCTCAATGGAAAGAATTCTGTTAATTAATAAATATGTGTACAAAAACAAATATATGGTTATAATATTGTACAAAAATATAATTTCATATTGTTTATTGTATTAATTTAACTTTGAACTGCTTAGCTATAAAACTATACCTCAACCACAAACACATTATCATATTGATTTTAAAATAATAAGTTTGATGTTTAATAAATGCACAGAATAGGACTTCGTAATGTGACAGCTACGACCAGACGGAAAGGGGACACGGAAGTGAATTCTGTTTTATGCATGAGAGTTTTCGCATCGCGAAGTGAGAAACAGAAAGGCATAATGATGTCCAAGAAGTTTCAGAATCCATCATTTATGATGACGTTTGTACATATCTTCACCTCCCTTGTGGTCATTCATAGGAGTTTCATCCACCCTCCTCCAGCCCTCTAGCGGTGATAAAGTCAATCCATTCAGGAATAGATTACCGAGCTTGAATATTTATTTAGATAAATCTGAACTGAATAGGCTCAAGGGATTCTCGTCCAGCGTTGTGGAAACTGAAATCTCGCCCTCTATACATGTCATATAAATACGATATTTCAATAACACGCCTGTTTTCCGCAATATTGACATTTATTCAATATTTCAAAAACATACAGAATTGTATTTACAATCAAGCATTTTTTTTCAATTGTTTCTGAAAATTTATTCCCAACTGGTTAAAACACTACATGTACGAAGGGAGAAATGGTTGTATTCCTAAGTGTCCAAATACATTTTGTATTGATTGACTAAAAACGGTGATGTGATACAATATGGAAGTAAACAACTTAATATAGGCACACAAAAAGTCTGCTTACATACACCAATATATACGAGAAAAATATATGAAAATAAGAAAATTATACTTTAATAAATAAAGAAAAAACCTGTCAACAATAAGAGAGCTATTACCATTTTCACATATGATTTTTGATATTAATATGAAACTGTTATAATAATCTTAACATTTTCGTCAAAATTTCCGGATTTCAAATAATTAATAGTAATTATTGAATATGGGTTAAGTGAAAACATTAAAGATATCACTAATAACGAAGGGACGTGGGGCTTTGTTATTTTTGAATAGGCGTGAGGTTATGTCCAGAAATAGCCTTGACAAAGCATCATAAAATCTGAAACACTGGAATAGTGAAGAGAAGGAAACGGTGATGGCAAAAGTAATACCAAACCCCCAAAAAATCAAGACGACAAATGCTGTTTAACTGGATACTATTTACTACGCTCCATAAAATTTTCAATATACCAAATTTCCAACCTTACAAACTATACTAGCTAACCAATGGTGTACACTGACCTTTGCAAGGAAATGTGAGCTTGGTTTTCAGAGGGGCTCAGTAATAATACCGAGTTTTTTCGTGAATACCTAAGTATGTTCCATAATCAATTTTATTTAAGGGGATTATAACTCATGAGTTCTTTATGATCAATAAAATGTCTCTAATGGATCTGCTTCAGGTCGAAATGGCTTAATGGTTCCAGTAGAATTGCAAAGTTCCACATGCTTTAGACGTGTGGTATTTGTAAGATTAATTATAACTTTGGTCTATTGAGGTGGGGTTTTCTGTTATCTCACCTGGGTTTAGAATAACCCAAAGTTGGGCACATAGAAATAATATTTATGGATTCACTCAAACAAAGCATCACAGACACAGATTGACGCGCGTATATTTGAAGTATAGCTATCCATTAAATATATACAAATTATGTAAAAATAAAATGCGTTAAAGTGATATTTGTTAATTGAACTAATGTTTCTCACAAATAATATTTACCTATGAAATATATTTATGACCTTTTAAGTGTGATTTCTTCAAAATTTATAGGAGAGAACTTTTATCAAGTTATGAGTAATCGTGTTGGGTCATTTCATGTAACTTAGTTTTAAAAATTAGCTTTAGTAACAATAGAATTCTCATTATGTTTGTGTTACACTACATACAATTTCAAGATAGAAGCAAAAATGTTCGAACAATTCTGGATTTATAATTTGACTTGCTTAGAACTTTGTACCAGTACTTATATCTATTATGAACTTTGTTGTACATTTGGATAATGGCAGAGTCCATTGTAATTAAATGGGTAAGGTTACTAACTTAATATCATAAAGATTATAATACTGACAGATTATTGTGGTATTTATTATTTATTTAATAATTAAAACAGTCTAATTTGAATTGAATATTACTAAATTATAATAATTTCATTAAAGTAACACAAACATTTATTTAAGTGATTTGAATATCTTGAATGTAAATGGAAATGGGGAAAAAAACATTATAGATGTGATGGTGTATTTAACAAAAAGCTGTCCATACTAATACCACAGTTCTAATGCTATTAGGTAATTGCTAATGAAATCAAAATGAATGTTAAATACTGACGCAGAACTACGTCGAGTCAATACGTTTTAAATTAATTAATCCATCAGCCAATTTGCAAAGCAAATATCTGGGATAACTTATAAAACCAATGTATAATTTTAATTAATATATGATAAAAAAACTATATAAATATTTAATATATAAATATTTTATCGAATAGTTAATAAATTCAGAGGAAATTAAATATTGTTTGTTCAACTAAAACATAGGTTTTATTATTTAAATAGTATAAGGTATGTACTTAATCACGACAAGAACTCGAATTATACTGGTCATAGCTTACAGCATGAAAAGGAGTTGGTCTTCTCTTATTTTAATCGATTTTGTCTATAAGGAAATATATTATTCACCACAAAATAATGAAAAATCTTTCTAATTTAGTATAGTTACCTGTGTCTTTAAAAATCTGCAAAAGTTTAAAACTTATCAAATGTTTTTATTTTTCATTTTTAAAGTAGTCTGTCCTAACTACTTAATACAAATTTGCAGGTTTAAGATCACAATGACATACACCTCAACATTCTATATCCAAAATATTGATATCATTGATAAAAGCAATTTCAACCTTAAACTTACCAACATTTTTAAATTCGAACAGTTACAAAACCGAAGTCGTCTTATGAAGCGACGTGAGTGGGCGCATTTTAGAGTAGAGTTTTATTATTATAACAGACATTTTGGAGTCAGTACATGGTGTATGCAACATTGCGGGTTTCATTAGACTTGGAAACATTACACTAGAATTTATTTGATGGGTAAGTTTCAAAAAAGCCCTCTCAACTTATTTGCACCATAGTGTTTGGTATACGTAAACTGAGTGCTTCAAAGATTGGATAAATCAAAAATGAAATTAATTTTGGGTTTAAAGTTAAATATTTTAAATTTTGCACAATATTAAAACACAGTGATTATCAGCTGTGTAATTTTCTCCTGGAATGTTACCTTTTGATTTTTATGCTAGACTATCATCTTGTGTTACATCATACGATTTCAATTCTTGAAATTTAGGAGAGAAACTACAGTGACAATGAAATTCCACGAGTTATTCTGGTTTAAGAAATTATTTTTCAGTATATTTCTTTCTATTTTACGCAATTCAACATAAAACATAATTTTGCAGGTTAGGAAATATAAAAAGATATGTGTAGAGAGATACAAACTGATTTTTCATTTAAATATACTAAACGTAAATTTTACTTCCCGTTTTTGTATTATGTTTTTAATTATCATTTGATAATTTTTTCCATAAAATTACAATCAAAATAGGGGTAAACTAACTTATTTTAAATCTCTCAGTCTCTATACCAAATAAAATGAGAGATTGAAAACTTGTAGTTATTATTACACTGACTTACAATGAAGTTAACTATTTTATTTTCTGTCAGAGGTAATAAAAAGATATTGTTTCACCATTTTAGACTATCCAATGATATAATTCCCTAAATAAAATACTGTTTCTTTAGTACATATTTTATTTTATACATCTTTTGAATAAAATTATAGAATTATATTCTCATATATATATATATATATATATATATATATATATATATATATATATATATATATATATATATATATATATATATATGAGAGAATATGCCTATGTATGGTATAACGGTCGGCGAGGCCAAGGTAAAAGGTAAAAAAAAAGAAAGTATAATGAAAAAGCCGAGCAAAGTGAAGTGAATTATACTGTTTTAAATAGCAACAGAAAAGAAGTTAACATAAATACTAATACAGACGTGGATTATTAAATATATTTCGTTGTTTTATTTTGTTAATAAATACATTTATTTTTAGTTTTGTATGCTTAGATTTTATTAATTACCAGTTTTTGATACATATTTTTCAATGTAAACTGTAGTGAAATATTGTATATTGTTTATTTTAACAAGTGAACTAAAATATAACAGAGAATGGAAAATTAACTTACTTGGACATCTCGTGTAACCATATTGTTAGTATGTAAATGCATCGCTGTAAATTCCCTGACTGCATCAAACTCGAAAATAATCTCCAATGTTTCCCCTTCATGGGATTCGTTCAACCAGCCGACCCACCTGCTACCTGTAAGATTCATGCAATCATAAGAAGGCCACAAAGCAACTCGCTAGGGGAATTTCCCTTGGATGGATATTTTACAAAAATTACACGTGGCACTAGTCCGATATTTTCCCCTGGGAAGAGGAAAACACATCAATATATATTCGAAACACGTTCTATGCTCTACCACACTTATATACTCTCTCTTAACCTTAAGTGTAGCAACATCTTAAAGATATAGGTTGAGAAACTTCACGGTCGATAATACTGCATGTGGAGAGTGAACATTCATTTTGTTGTGCTGTAATGTTTGACAATTAAATGTATATATTATATAGAATTTAAGAACTCTATTTCGATTATTTTATTATACTTAAATTAAATTGCATTTTAAACAATTTGTTTTGTAATATGTCCGTTATATTTTCCTATCAACGTGCTAATTCTGACTTCAAAGATAACATTGGATAACATTGGTATCGTAGTATCATTGGTCTATATATATATATATATATATATATATATATATATATATATATATATATATATATATATTAAAATGTATATAAAATTTATTTTATATATAATATATATAAAATATATATATTAAAATTATTGAATTCATATATATATATATATATATATATATATATATATATATATATATATATATATATATATATATATATAGTATAGTATAGTATTCATATATATATATGAATTCAATATGTTTCAAGACTACAACTAATAGCTATCAAGTGATCAACCTACAAAAATATGTAAGTTCAAACATAACTCATTAATCTAAGGCTATATAACAAAATAAAACTTAAACCAAAAACATAGGACACAAATTAAGAGCTAAGACTGTGTACAAATGTAATCAGTGCACATCCTTGATTTAATTTGGTATTTGCTATTTATTGTGTTGGATAATTGATTAAGTGATTAATTCACTCGTATTCTTAGCCATCGGTTAATTTTTATTTTACAAAATCTTGTTAATGTTATCAGGCTTTATTGGGCCTTTTCTTCTCTTTATGCCTAATTTTTTATTATATTAAAATTAATTAATTCACCTGAAAGTTTACTATTAATTTGTATATACACAAAGTTTGGTAAATATCCTAATACAATAACTAACTGATTCTAATGGATTATTAAAAAAGGCTGGCCTACATACTTTGATTTAAAATAGATAAAGATTACATTAAGTAAAAAAAATAATAATATTACTATATTTAAGCAATACAATATAGTGTAACAAGCAAAAAATTGTAATTATTATTTGTTCATTTAGTCGTATACTAAATATTACGTGGTTATCTGTGCATTGTTACTCCTAATAATACTTGAATTACATTTATTTATTTTCTCATCCGAACAACATTTTGATTGGTGTGATGTAATAACATTAATTGACTTGGTATTTGATTTAGTATCAGTTTGTTTTAAAGTAAATTTAATAAATGTGGATAATACAAATTAAAATCGATTTTACATTCCAGGTGGTTGTTATCAGTTTCTGGTTTTTGTTTGGATTTTGCATAATTTATACGTATTATTAAAAATAGTAGTGATAGAAGATATACTAATATACAGTGCGGTAAATTATTATGCCCTCATTGGCCTAAAGGATGACCTACCTGATTCTTGTTCTTGTAAAAAATCTTCTGCACCAAACAAACCATCTACCAACTGTCCAAGACCGTTTCTCATTATTCTTCCATCTAAAACTCCATCATAGCTGAGATCTTCGAATTCAGTATCTCCTCTAGGCGCCATGTAGCTTATAACACTTTCTGAAATGATAAAAAGATATATGATAATAACATATTGATATTACTTCTAGAAATGTCTTTTTAGAATCCTCGACTTCTAACGTTATTCTTTAATTTAAAATTTTTCCGTAATTATTAATGTCCACAAAACTTAAAACTGAAAATCGTCTGACTTTGGTGATTTTACCTAGAACATCAATGAACAAACATAAGGAAAACTATCTGTTACATACCCCTACATATTTGAAAGAAAACGCTGTCTGTTTATTTGTAAGATTATAACACAAGATCAGTTAATGCAATTTTCATGAGATTTCCTTTAATATGTAATTACTTTATCTGGATACGTTATAATCTATGTTTGATTAAAATTGGTTCAGTAGTGGCCGAGTTATGATAATATTTGTGTGGCAAGGGTAATATAAAAATCAGAATTTTCAGAGCCATCATATTTAATTCCATAAAAAAGATAGTATGTGATTTAAATGCGAATTGGAACTTTTAGAGTTTTTGAAGTTCTTTGCAGTAGATTGTGATTTATATTTTTTTGTTGATACATTGGAAATACAGATTTTGCTGCGTGTTTTACGTATGTACATGTACATTTTCAACGATATCATATGTTTTGCCTGAAACGATTGTGACTTGGGTCAAACTCATAAGGTAGCTGACAATGATCTGCCGATTTCGTACTTCTCGCAATTGCACATGGAAAATCCAAATACAAATTGTAGCAGCAATACTTACTTGCTGGCATTATTTTAAAATAAATGTATTGTTTGCGTAGATACCGTCAAATAAAACTTTTTTTGTATTGTATCTTCTCTCCCTTATCTATTGTAGTTTTTAAAGGAGTGAAAGAAAAATAATCATCATTTTACAAACTGTCTGTAGATTTGATTCATTAAAATACCTTTCATTTGATCATCTAGCTACAAAATGAAAACATTAAATTGATTATATAATACTCTATCCTGAGCTTCACACACTACATAACACAAATTGTGCATCTAGCGGACCGAACCTAAGGCAAATTATGGATATGCACACAAAGCCAGAGACTGAGCCACTTGCAAATATAGTTAACTCAAAACGTAAAATTCATATGTTATCATTTAGCTTATAACAAACACCGTGGTAGTTAGAGTTTCAGAAAATGGTTGTATCGTGCTTGAAATTTAAACACACAATAAATAAAATCACACTTTATTTTTAATATTAAAATTATCTTATCTCCCGAAAAGTTATAACATTGAACCTAAGACTATTAAGTATTTTTAATATCGTTTAAGATTGTTTGTAATTTACAATTTTGTTTGTGCTCTAAATTTTATTTAATTATATACAATAAATATCCCAGCGTTAGAGTAATTTATTTATATTTAGTCTCTCGGTTATGTTGTATATTAAGAGTCGAATTTTTAATGGCTTTCTTTGTTTCTATAATGAAATAATTCCACCTAGTTTTTCTTTTCTTTTATAAAATTTTAAATCATATCTTTCTCTTTAAAACAAAATGACGTCTTTTCATTAAAGAATGGAATGAGAAAATATGCATATTTCTGAAAATTGCTTATCATTAATCATGAATAAAACGGTTAAAAAAACGGTTCATTAGTTTTGTTCTTGACTTATTTATTTAATTATGTAACATTAAAATAAAAATCCACGTATTCCGTTGCGTCGTTTCAGTTGTAACAAAGTATCTATAGCCTACTACTGCCCAATTCATGGTCATACTATATTTTCAGTTTGAGATCACATCTCAATAGAAATAATATGAATATATATTAGAATTGTTTTAGATAATTCTTTCATTGGAAATACCTAGGAGTACGAATCGAAACCCTCACTCACCTACTAATCGCCGAATCCTTCACGTTACGAAGCGTTAAATAACTTATTAACACTCTTATTTCACTTATTTAGCAATAAAGTGATCTAGATAGATTTCAAGAAAAAGAAATCTACTAGAATTTTAATATATTTTAAGACGTTGAAACATAGGCTAAAGTGCAGTCGCCAGAATTAGTCTGTTTTTTCAATAGATTCTGCAACGCATGCTAAACAATCAGAAATAAATTTAATAACCTAAAATAATTAGATCACAATACCTGACGCACGTATTACTCCAAAAATTCAACATTAAGAATTCCGTTCATTAAGATTATAATAAGTTATGGATGATTTATAGCAAAAGAGATATCATGAGGACACGATGGGTTACATGAATACTGGTCAAAAAGGCATTGATATTGTGACTCGTGAATACAACAACGAATACATCTGTAACCTTCCTAAAACCTTGAAGAGGTCTTTAGTCACCGACCAGTGACAAGAGCAGGAGCCGAAGTCATCAGGAAGGTTAAAGTACCAAACTTGTAATTTGTTCAGGTGAAACTGATTGACAATCTAAAATTTAAAGGCAATTTGGGTGGGGGGATCTTTGAACGTTTTGAAAATTTTAAAATAACTAAATCATTATTTATGGGTGGAAGTTGGTGTAGATACCTCCTAACTATAAAATTGTTGTACACTTAGTGTTTATGTGGAAAGTAATCACTTTAATAAAAATATTTATGATGAGCTGTATATTCTTCATGTATGTTACCACAAATATTGAGCAAAACTGAAGTATTATGTTACTAACAGAGTCAAGCAAGTGAAATAGAAGCTTACTTTATCACATCCTAGCTCTTACCGGCGAAAAACGGCGACACTCACATTTCTGATGTGTTGGAGGAACAGCAAAAACAGATCTTTACAAAAGCAACATGCAAATGCACTGTGACTGCGACATGTACAACAGCGACAATACGATCTGTACGGCATGTCCTTACCTTAGTCAATTAGAACTATTGACTTAGGTAAACATATCTTATATATTGTTTACACTGATGACCGACGGTACTTGATAGAATTCCTTATAATTTCGAAACGTCATGCATTAGTTTTTATATACACAAATGATGGTAAATTTCAGATTTAACCATATTAATAATAATAATAATAATACATTAAGGATAACATTCTATTTACGTGAAGGTCACTGTAAAATATTAAAGGTAATATTAAATCATAGGTAATTATAATTAATAAATATTAGTTTATTTCCTTTTCTTATATGACTAGGATAATAGGTCAGGGTCTTCTGCGTATTAAAGTAGTGTTTAACTTGGTATATATGTGGGAATGTCTTTAATAGCTATTCACATTATGAATAGGTTGTGTTTTTATAATGTTAAAATTCTGAACTAAATTTTACATTTATTCTCAAACTGGCGACATTTTGTTAAGCAAGTGGATAAGCAAGAGAAGGGGAGTGGAGAGAGGATATATCAATTTAGCTAAGTGGAGAACTTTACTGAAATTACAAGCTCTGTAGATGTTTATTCAGCTCTTGTGTGACCCACGGTTGCTTCAGTTTCATTAAATCACAAGCAGTATATTTTAATATCATTTTATAAAGTTTATTTAAAAATATTTCCTCTTTTTGTACATTTTTGGTACATTTCTTTTTTGTTTTATTGTTTTGTTCTTTATTCCAGAACACATAACAATATTGTTATTTAATATTTATTATTTAATTCTAAAGACTATGAATTCAAAGATAATGTTTAGAATTGTCGTTATATATTGTCAATGTAAACAACTAAAAATAATTTGTACAACAGGAACGTTATATCGGGTCTTTCAAAAGTAACTTAAAATTTAATTTAGTCGTTTCGTTATTTGTTATCAAAACCCAGAGAAAACACTGAACTATTTGTATTCAGATATAATTAAAACGTCATCTATTTTATTGATATTTATTTGTTGCCATAGAAAAAAGTTTTCTCACTTTTGTCTAATTTTAAACACCAGAATCTTTTAGTTAATAAAGTGTAGTAATATAGAATTAATAAATTTATTTTTAAATTACACCATGACTCTTTTTACAAATAAAAATCCCATTGATTCAGTGATATTATGAATGAGTTTATCGGCCGCGGTAAGAAAGATCCTCACTCGCAACGATTTGTGGGACGCACCATGCAGTTTTGTCATGTATAGAAAGCAGTAAGTTTAAAACCACCGGATCCGTTGGAGATATCAAGAGTCCAGGAAGACCTTCAATGGTAAGAGATGAATTCGCTGTAGCTGTATTCGTAAATGAAAAAAAAAGTTTTGTTAAATGAACGTCAAGAAAATTACACAAAAACTTGATATTAGTCAACAAAAATATGGCGTATCCTTAGAAGGCAACTTAAAATGTATAACTATAAAACAAAATGGCAATTTAAACGGTAAATAAAGAATCATTTAGAAAAATCTGTAAATTAACATAATTGCAAGATAAATATTCATTTACAAAATATATTGTAAAACATTTACATAACACAAGAGAGACTACATAATGCAAATGTTACAGTTTGGATGACCTAATCTTCGAAATTTGTTGTTGGACAATTTTTTTTATTGGTTCAAAGTGATATTGCAAAAACAGTAACAATTACAGGAAAACGTAATTCGAATATAGTACATTATAAGAAAGCTTTATTTTTTATCTTCTCTCTTTTTCTCTATCTAAATCAGGTTTTGTTTGTCTCAATGTAATAAAAGGAATGGAAAATAAAAATATAAAACATTAAAAAATATCAGAACTACAACAGCATGATATTGAGAACTTGATATTAAACACTACGGAGCACCTTCACATATTTGCAACCTAATAAATCTTTCGAAATCGTGTAATATGGTAAGCAATATTCAGTATCCTGGCTTCCGAGCTCTCCAGACTAAAACCCAATGAATTTTTAGCATTGGGGGCTTTTAAAATTGTAGAGTATTCCTTACAAAACAAACAACTCTCGAAGAAGTAAAAGTAGCAATAATTATTCAAACCATATCTGAGATAAAAGTCAACATGTTTAGAATGACGTGCATATCATGAAGGAAAGACTACTGCTTCTCCAGGAAGAGAATGGCGGCCATTTCGAATACCTGTCTTAATAACCCTACCAAGTAAGAATTAGGTTTAATTTTACGTTTTATATTAAAGCGTGTTTAATTCCAAATGGATTTATCTACTATGATTTGTTCTATGTTGAAAAACAGATAATCTAAAAATCAATTCAAGTTTTAACATAATTTTAGAAGACCAGTTATATTTACTAATACAGAGCAATTATTTGGATAATTTACGATTTTTATTTATTTGTGTAAAAAAAAAAAAAAGAAGATATTTTAATATGATTTTTAATAGAAATATTATAAAATCAAAGAAAGATTTTATATTCATACAGTTTACCATCAGTGTTAACGATAATAAAATTTAATCATTTATGATTAGATAAACATTAAAATAATCATGGATTATAAATATTTCAATGTGTATCTAATATTAAAAAATGCAGATAGTACCTGAATTAATCAAACAACTAGGGAAATTCCAGATAACGGGGGAAATTTAAAGTTGATATTTCTATGAATGTTAAGATCAGAAAAGTCTCTAAATTCCTACCCTTAAATTAGGATCATATGGCTTGCCATTTGAAGTACGAATAATATATTCTATAAATATTGAATACAAAATACTCATCTTAAATAAAGTATTAACTTATGTACGCGTAATCATTGTAATAGCGATAAAAATAACAGTGAAATTTTATGTGTAGATCAAAATATTTCGATTTGTAATCAATTGAATTTAAAAAATATATAAAATTATATTTATAATATTGAATTGTTAAACAACATTTACAGATGTATTATAAATTAGATGCTTTTGATTTTTTTTTTTTTTGGTAATTATTCGATTTGTTGAACGTTTTAATATTTTAATAATTGTTAAGATGTTTTGGCGTGTAACGAATGCGTTTTTGTACTTAACTTCGAAATAGCTAATATCTTGTTTTAAGCAATAATTGAACGTAAAACACACAATCTAAAACCAACAATATTTGAAACAAGATTTATTTTCAATAACTATCTAATCATTTTCAGTTTATACGTGAATACAAATCTCACGTTATTTTCCAAATTATTACGTTACGAAATTATGAGTGTAATATTATGATATTAATTTATGAACAAGCGAGGAGTAAAAATCTTGTTGTTGTTCCCAAGATGAATTATTTAGGAATAAAGAGAATAAGGATTTGAAGCCAACCGTCATTCTTATCAATACTTTAAGAATAACATTTGAGTTTGATTTTTCAATTTCAGTTTAAAATAACAGATTCTATTAACTGTTTTAGTATGGAGTCATAACAAACCACGTATAGAAAAATAGTGTTTTGATTAATAGTAAAATCTTTTATGACTGGAATTATATTAGGAAAGTTAACTAAAGTATAAATGTACGTTTAACCTTCAACTTTCAACCACTTGTAAAATACAAATATTAATTTCAAACATTATTTTGCGATATAACAATGTTTTACTGAATCGAGGACAAAGACAACATCAAACAAAATTATGAATTGAAAGCTAGGCTACTTAAACTTACGTTAATTTAGTAAAATGTTGTGACAAGGTTTTAGAAGGGGGACAAAGTGGCTACTTTAGGACGGGAGAATGCCTGGACTTTTAATGAAAATGTTACGGGAAAGTAACACAAGAGCTGAATAAACATCAATAGTCCGTGTAATTTCCTTCGTGTCCTCTTCACTCACCGCTAAATTGATATTTCCCAACCCCTCTTTTTTTCCGAACACCAAGCAATGTTAGTTTCTTAATCATCATCAACCAGATACAGATGAAGAGTCATTGCTTAACCTTTCAGTGTATATAAAAAGTATAAAGCTTACTTCTTTCTATAAGCATTATACAATCTGTTTTTGCCATACAAGTGTAATCATCCTTTAGCTGTAATTTTGAAATAAACATATATAATATATTACACAAATAAACCATTGTTTCAAAATGTAAACTCCATTTATATAATCCTGAAAATGCTTATCTTAGTTTGATCATCCCGAACTCAAAGAATGGTAAGCTTTTCAAAAAAGCTATATAATCATATATAAACGGAATGAATGTAAACAACTTAAAATGAGTATCTGTACAGTTGGTTGAATTCTCATGGTTATATATTCATGCTATTTATTACTACAAAATATAATAATTATGAGAAAAGTGGTAATATAATATGTATTATGTTGAATGTGACAACGAGGGTATATATTTCTTTAAAATAATAACCTTTAAATTAAAAGAACAAAAACGTAAAACAATAGTTATAACAAATACTCAATGCACAAAGGATTTCAACGATAAATATACCAAGTTTTTTCTTAAATTATACTAAAGATTAATAGTCATAATTTGACATATTTCTTATCATGCCTTAAAACTTTATCATTTAGTTGATAATGGGTTGATAGACGAAAAATATTCCTAGAAAATTCCGATTTTGCAGATTCAGAGGAGAAAACTCAAAATTTGTAAAATAACATAATGTTTCAGATTTTACAATACTTTGTAGAAACTTTTGGTAAAGGAAACAAAGATTCAATCTAGATTAATATGATATTAAATTGTGAAAAAAAATACCCTACATTAAAAATCTAGTTTTTAGTTTCAAAAACATTTGTTAAAATTTTTGTGAGATTATTAATTAATATGATTGTGGTTTCTTTTAAAATATCTTAATTAAAGGTCAAAAGTATTTATTTTCTGTAAAAACAAGCATGTTTTGAAACCAAATTCGTTGATATATATTACCTCTAGTTTACATTTTAACATTGAATTTTGAATATTTATAATAACTATTGTATTTTCGTCACAATTTAGTGGGTTTTTTAAGTAAAAAGTAAAACTTCTGCACTAGTGTAAAACCGTTTTTAATTAAGAATGGTAATAGTGAATGCAATACAATGGACCTTTAATGTACAATTCGCCCAAAGCACATGCAAAACAAAATAAACTGAATGTCTATATTACAAAGGACAAATGATGTAAAAAGTCCAACAACAAATACTTTTAATAGCATTTTAAAAATACAACAGTGGCTTTGAATAGTATGTAGCCTTTTGTTTATGTTGAGTCCAATCGTTTACCTAACAACTCATATAGTTCTTTACGAATACTATCAACATTTTACAGAAGAAAAAATCGCTAATACTTTCAGTTCTGACAATTGGGAGACAAATATTTCGTTTTACCTCTTAAACACTTCATTCATGATTAGTTTAATACAGATTATTCAATAAATTAAACCATTTTAAAACATTTACAGATACAGTAGTTATATCTGATATTTTGTCTCTAAGTATCAAATATTGACTCACTATGTTTATAACATTTAAATATTTTTACTTCTGAAATTAAACGTGCAAATGAGGTCTGATTAGTAGCATTTTGTTCATTAAAAAAATATTAATTAAAAATTCTTCAAAACCATTAACTTATATGGTTTTATTTAAAGTTGTTAAAACTATAGCTGAAAAACTGACAAAAAGTACATTTGTTTTTTACTTACTTTTACTTTTTGGTCGAAATTGTTTCTAAAAATTTTAACATTCATTATTATGGCTACATAATTCACGAAATGTAATGCACGAAATGACAAAAATCTACTGCTGAACATTTAACGTTTTAAAAACGGCGACCCTATCCTAGAACTGTAACTCTAATATGTTTTAAATATAGCCTACTATCTAAACTTCTATCGGTCTATTCATAGCTTAGATTTTTATATATATTTAACATGTAAAACCTTTTTAACATCACTGAGCCATAATAAAGTTCATTTTTCTGTAAAAACCTTAATATTTAGATAATTGATTATGATATAATGTAAAAAAAAAATAAATAAATAAAAAAAATAATAATAATAAATAAAAAAAATACTGTGCTCTATGTGTTAACGTTAAGTACACTAGGACCAACAGAAAATAGAATTGCTGTTTAACATTAATAATACCGACTGTAACATTAGGCCTACAAACTGTATTCAACTCCCTATTACTTTACCACCATCTTAAAAGATGGTGGTTTTTGTTATAAAAGAAAATATTAATGATGGCTGCTATTCATAAGTTGGTGAAAAATAAATATTCTACTGAGATTTATGAAATCATGTTCAAGGAAGAGACTCAAATTATAACTTTAAATTAAACTTAAGTCATACTTTCAAAATCTAAATGTTTCCATTTCTAATTCAAAGAAATTCTATGAATGGTTGTGAGCATTCATATAAAATCTTAGATGAATTCCTTCGTTAATTGAATTATGAATTATTGGATCTTTGAAGTCGATCAAAATGAAAATTCAAGATTGGAAACTTGCAAGGAGAGAGGGATGAGGAAGGACGGATCATAATTGGAATCGATCTGTTGTACAAACAAGCTGATAAGATAAGTCTAAAACCAAGCCCAGTACCAAACTTTCTATCGTAGATGTATTAAAGAGACCTGTCTGAAATATATTAGTTGTTTTTGCAAAGCTCATTTTACCATTTAGATTTTAAATAGGTTCATTAGCTTCCTAGAATTAACACTCAATCACTCCTTTTCAATGATTTACAGTATTTATAATTTTGTAAAACCCCTATGCTTGTTGATCATTGAACTTTCTTAACACAGTGCCTTTCATTTTAACTACGTAGTTAGGTGATTATATAATTTAATTACTACTTATATTTGAATATACGTTCTTGCAAACTGCACAGATCTAGGTATACTTTTGTATTTAAAAAAAAAAAAAAAAAAACACTTACGTAAATAAATTTATTTATTTAAATAGCAATTTTATAACAATTGTATTAACTAGAATCAGTTAGGGATGATATATGGTGAAAAACAAGCAGTAAGTATCGAGTGGAGGAGGGTTTAAGAAAATGAACGACTTGAAATGAAAAATATTAATGAGTTACTAGCTGATTAGGTTGTTTTAAAACTATACTATACGATTATATTAATATACATTATTGTCCCTACGTGTCACCATATAAAAGAAAAATAGTTTTCCAGTATGTTATTTTATTATTTTTTTTTATATAGTCAACTGGATGTTGTAAATTATATATTTCAAAATAGTTATTTAATTTCAAACGATACAACTGAGGTTTAAACATATGACAACATACTTGTGAAATTTATAATCGATTTTAATGTTATGAACATTTAGTTTTAATTAGTTTTTGTAACTAAAAACATTTAGTAGTAGGTTTAATATTTTAAAATGGTAAATGTTATTAGATCGTCGTTTTGGCTTTATTTACTGAAACAGAAGTAACAACATCAGAAACAGAGGAATAAACTACGTTTAGCTAAAATCACTTATCAATAAATTACTTGAAAATTATGAGAGGTGTTTTGTAAGGAGTTACAATTGAAATAAAATTCTGAGGATGTTAAAGGAAGAAAATTCCATAACTCTCCTTTGAACTATTTTTAATGTGAACAAAAAGATGAAGATATCTCTCGTCATAGAACTCTTTATTTAAATATTTATATAAATGTAATTTTTTGACATATGGTCAAATATTCAATACAGTTTAAAGAAGATAATTTTAAAATAGTCTAAAAATTGCTGTCGTAGAGACTAATATGGATGTGTTGTTCTACATATATAATCACAAATCAACCTATTAATAAAAAAATATTGTGTTTCCTAAATAGAAAACTGGATTTATGGAAGAGAAAGAAAACCATGTATGAAATTATTTACAATAGTTTAGAATCTAACGTGAATGCAAGTTCAAAACCATTTTTTATAATCGGATTTATTTTTATGTTCGGAACCAAAATGATATAAAATATTAGCTCATGGGCAATAATTTATATTTAAATGACATGATATTATATGTATATAAAATAGTAAATTGATTTTTAAATATTATTAAATATAGTTTTCATACATAGAAATGACATTGGTTTACAACAAACTTGAAAAATTGGTTATACGAAAGACATTTGTTTTGCCAAACAGTGAATGAATTACTAGTTATTACAAAATATTTCTGGTATGCAACCAATAAATTTCTCTCTCTATAAATGCAACTCTGGTACATAACTGGCACATAATTTCAACTGACAACAATTATCGTCATAAATGCGTAGCATTGAAATAAAACCCATAAATTAACGTAATGCCATGAGTTCTCTTTTATTTATGTGAAACAATTAATATTTTATTGAAAGTAAACATGAAATTTTTTCAAGTGAATTGTACTAACATTCAACGGTAAATAAGCCAATAAAATAGACGATTCAGCTTATAGTGAGTATTTATTTTAATATAAATAAATACTTAAATAGTTATTTAGGAGTATATAAATACTCCTAATATAATATAAATTATTAGAAGAAAACTTTTTTTATAGAATTAGAACTAGAATTATTATTTTTCTATTTAATAATTTATTATTATCTTTTGAAATTACATGATTTTTTCGAATAGTCATATAGATTCAATTTCAATTCAATTTGTTAAGCAAATACACGTATTTTTTTGGATTAGGAACATACAATACTTAGGATTAGAACGTTACGTTCTGGCAGTAGTTGCTTAATTACATGGTGCATAGTTCTCTGTTTTGTGTTATTACTCTTGATATCCTAAACATTATTTTATAGAAATATACAAAGTTTACATTGATAATTTTCTTAAAGTACTATGACTAAAAGATCAGTTGTTTATTTATTTATGTGTAAGGTAAGTATTGTAAAAAAGCTAAAACACTTGTAATATATTTATGTTTCATAATGTAGAGAATTAGAAAAGTCTTTTTTTTACATTCAGTCCGATAGTTGTTATAAACATAATGTTAATGACTTTATAGCACATACGGCCATGTAGAAAAAGCTAATAAAATTCTTAAAAATCAAATATAGAGTTATTAAATGGCTGTTACTCCTAACTTTAATCGCCAATGTGTTTAAAACATGTTTTATCAGTGTATCTTACTTGTAAGTGTGCATGTGATTGAGAAAACCCAAACTCTCTAGTGTAAAAACAATGGCCTTATCAAAATACAGTTTCGAAATCGATTTCTAACAAAAATGTAAAACTTGCGGTAAAATTGATGTCAACTAAGTGGAGTCTTTCTGTGACATTATATTCATACTTATTTATATAAAACTTCAAATGATTGGATGTTGTAATAAAAAGACGGGAATGAGAAAATTATTGCCCGCATTAATATGTTGTTTTTCTAATAAATTGAAAAATTGTGTATACTCCGAAAAAAATATGCAGCTTGTAGTGTTTAATATATATATTTAGGGATTATTTATAAATTGTTTAAGAGCTATCAAATAGTTGTGACATTCAATTGGTTTTATATTATAAAATATGATCTATTATATTCGTTAGTTAATTATAATGATACAAATTCCAATTAATTATCGATATCGACATAAAAAAAATAAAAGCCTATTTCAATGTACAACTACATTACTAATAGTTTAAAATATAAATTCTGCCCTTATGGACTTTCAAAGAATATATTTTTGATTAATCTAGAGTTTTCACTTCTATTTTTTTAATATTTCTAGAGCCATTCTATTTTTCAGTTCTGCACGAATCACATATTATAAACTGAGTGGTCCGAACTGGTATTACGCCTGGTATCAATCAACCAATCGGTAGTCTTCGTTGCAAAAGCCACTCAGTTGTATGTTTTGAGAATAGAGGAATAGTAATTGAACCCTATAACGACATTATTTTTCTTTACATATGGGTGTGTAAGATGCATTAATATATCTTATTTACTTCTAAATTAGTGTTATGTTTTATTATTGTTACTTCATTATGTACATACCTAAAATATTTTATAACTTAATTCAAATTTTCAGAATTTAGAATTTCTAAATCTTCTTTTATAACTATTGAAAAATTATAATCTTTCAAAGATAAAAATAGATTCTTTATAAAATAAAGGTCATTTCCGTAGCCTATGTAACTAATAATGAATAATATTAAACACAGTTATGTTCAAATTTATTAAAACTATTTCAAGATAAAACTTTAATTATTTAAACAACAAACACAGCCTTGTGGCGTTTTGTAGCTTAATTCCAAGATTCGACTTTATTTATTTTTGATGTAAAATATTAAATACGGATTTTGTACTCTGGAGTTGAACTGACTTTTGAAGCTGATGACACAAATGTCTGCGGGGCTAAAATAATAACAATGGGTATCCTTATTTACACTGTAATTGAAATCATAAAGCTGAAAATTAATCTAGCACTCAGCATATCAACCAGGGATATTTTTATTAATAAATATAATTAGACTTTCTTCGTCGTACGCCACAGCCTTCATCTTGTTAAGCTGGCGAGATCATGACGTCAGTATTATGACACGAATCCACTAATATCTCAGGTCGTTGTTTATTTTGCATTTAAATTATCACATGTGTTTAATACTAAGCTGTACATATTTCCGGCCTAGATGTGTCGAGTAAATAAAATGTGAATTGATGTTGTGAAAAAACACAAAATGTTTTGTGTGTTACAATAATATGTAATAGAAATAACTATTATTGTAATGTTCTTTTAGTAATAACACAATATCTTCTATTGAAGGATTTTGTAAGGTGTAGACGATTTAATATAGAACATTTTCGTTGCTAAGATTGACTTTACGATTATGATGAATATTCTTTCAACATTACATATTTTCCAAATAATAATAAATACATTTTTAATCTAATAACAGTGTATTGTTATTAAAGTGAAATAAGTTTTGTATGATTTCGTGATTTACCATATCGTATGATTTTGAGAATAACAATATATTGTGTGTTTCAAATAGTGCAGGATGGATATTACATACCACGCTATTCAAGATGAATTTTTCCATCCACACACTGAATATGATTTCCAGTTTCACAAAATATATATTTTAAGCCATTTATTTCGTTTGTTGTTTAAAAATGTTTACATAGTGTGTTTATCGTACCGGATATCTACAATCAGATATCTACAAAACGTTTTATCAATTAAAGTAATTTTACGTTTCAAATAATTTAATTATAATTATTGAGAGCTAATTGGTTTTCTGGTTAATAATAAACCAAATCATTTATCAACTTTAATGTAATAGCAGATACTTCTTGTTGAAACTCCATATTCAAGGATAAAATAAATAGAGCTTAGAGCTGAAAATTTAGTCTACTCTTCCCATAACGAGAGCATTGAAATAGTTAGATATTGTAAATTATCTTATATCAACAGAACTAGTTATAAAATCAGTAACCTTATTTCAACTAAATGTAATCGTAAAGATGCCTTTTATTGTAATAAAAATCTAGGGAAAATGTTGGTCAATAATAAAGATAAAAAAGAAATGTTAGAAAATAGTGGAGTTTATAAAATATCTTGTCAAGATTGTGACTCTGAGTACATAGGTCAATCAGGTAGATCTATAAAAGTTAGAATTAAAGAACATGTAAATACTGTAGCTAGAAACATGGCTATAGAAACTCTAACTTTGCTAACCACCTTTTGGACTCGGGTCATAGTTTTGATCCGAAATTGAATGTTAAACTCTTACATATAGAAAATAAAAGCAATAGATTAAATAATTTAGAATGTTTAGAAATAAATAGATCTATTTCACTTAGGCCTATTCTCAACTTAAACGACCAAATTGTATTAAATTCGTCACCTCTTCTAAAACCCATCCATAACATAGTTCATTAACCTTTATCTACCTGCTAAGTCATCCCCCTACCTTTCCCGATTTCTCTATTGTATTTCAGTTTCCTGTTACTTATGTTTAAATAGTTGTCAATACCTGTAATTTATGAGTTGCCCGGTGATGCCGCAAGGCGAAACAATTGTAGCTCATTTATACTATTAAAATATTTGAAACTTTAAGCTTTTGGTTTATTTTATCCTCAAATAATTTATGTTTAATAAATTTGTTAAAATAGTAAGGCTTTATAATACATGGTAAATTACAATAATTACGAAAATGTGGGTATGTACAATCATTTTACAATAGTTCCCACTACAGAATATTTGGAGGAAACAGTACTTATTTTACATCTTTTCCCTTAACTGGATTCAAAAAGCCCATTATCTTACTTCAAGGGTAGCGAATGTTATCTTATTACCCTGCTTATATATGCACGGAACTTCTGTTTTGGCCGCTACCTCCTTACGAAATGCAAATGCAAGATTCGGAACGTGCAAGGAGAGGGATCACAATTGACATTGATCTGTTGTACAAACACGCTGACAAGATTATACTAAGCTAAAGCACGTACTAAACTTCCTATCGTAGCCATTCCTTAAACAGATGTGTCTGAAATAAATTAGTTGTTTTCGCTAAAGCTCATTTCACCATTATGTCTTCAAGGAATTAACACTCACTGCCTTGTGTTCTATGATTTATTTAGCATATTTTGAAAGGCGTTGCCTCTTTGGTTATAGAATTTTCCAAATGGTGTTCATTTCATTATAATTGTTCAAATGAATTATTAAGAATCGCAATTAAAAGTTGTTTCTGGGTACTAATAGTCGTTCTATGGATCTTTAAAGAGAGTAGAATTTCTAGAATAAATTTACTTTAAAATAGCTTTATTTCCCACTAAAATTACAAGCCAGATTCAAATAACGTGTTTTCTTCACACAAATAAATTAATAAAAATAATTAATAATAAATTATCGTTGACTTTATTTAATGTGTATAATAAAATAATGCATACAAACAAACTGTATTATTAGATTAGTAGAAATTATTATTAACAATATATAATTAATACGTCAATTTTTACTTTCAATAACAATATTAGCTTTCATCAAATATGAAAAAATATAAGACAATCACCTAATTTGTTAAAATATCAAAAAATGAATGAACCAAACATAATTGTCAACACTTTATTGTCAACGAGAAAAGTTTGAGTAGATAAGTCATCACCATCAGTTTCTTACTAAGGCACAATAATTGTTTACACACACGGCAATAATAATTTAACTTTAATGATCCAAAGCATGATCACAGTAACAGTGAAGCCAGTGTGTCCCACACCACAAGTCAATATCTTAACAAGATACATGACGATATATGTACAGGATCAAACAGAATTTTAGTTAATGAATATACTAGGTTAACATTGAATAATATCAAATAATATATTTCTTATTACAAATAAATGCTTTTTAGAACCTATTTAAGGTACTTTTATCGCCATATAAAACTACCTTAAAAACAAAATAACATTAATCTTAATTGGCTCAAGAAGAAACTCTTACATATTGAAATTTTAACAAATATTTATGATCAAAAAATAATATAATAATAATAATAATAATAATAATAATAATAATAATAAATTTCGAAACATTATTGAGTTGCTTATAGTGTATACAATTTAAGTAGGTAATTATTATACTGTAAATATTGGAAAAGTTCGTATCCGTATATGGTATTTTTAATGTAATTATGATATAGAGTTTAAGGTGGCTCTAAACTACTGTTCATCCGAAAAATGTTAGGGTTATGGAATACGGTTAGTGAAAATATGTGATATACTTGAAAGTCTAGTATGAATTTTTGATTTATGCCATTCAATACAGGAGAACTTTAGGACCCGAATCAACGGAGTTTTCTTTTTAAAACAAATGTTTACTAATTTAGGTTTCGTCCAAAATTCAAATAATTTCTAAAGACCACAGATGTGTTTAACTTTAAATTAATCAAAAATTGTAAAATAAAATATATCATTATATATATATTTTTTTTAAACTTGTTTTTAGTGAGATTAAAATTTTTGTCATGTGAAAATGATGTAAAAGAAATGGGGGTGTCTGTTATACACTCTATTGTTATTTATAATTAAAAATGTATTGTGTAAATTACAATTATTGGTATAATTTACACGAGTTGTATAGTCAAGTGGCTCAGTTTTGTGAGTAGCTGGAGGGATCTAGAAGTGATCTAGCTGGAGCAACACCCTTTTCCTATCAGTTCTATGTTAACCATCTTTTGTTCTTTTCCAGCCCTTAGCTCTTAGAGTATTCGATGGCCAGGGGTTTTATGTTATTTTCTTATTTTATTAAAGGCGATTATGACCTAGAGGTTTTTGCCTTTTAAACAAGGAAAAAAAAATAGTAAATTGAGTAATTTATTAAAATTAAGTAAATTTAGTAAATTTCAAGGAAATTAAGAAGCTTAAAATGTGCTTAAAACATCTATTTTGTTTCACTATTTTACACAATTTAAATTTGTAAGAATAACGGCATTATTAATTTTTAGTTAATGACTGTTTATTAGTTGAACATAGTATTTACTTTATTTCTTATTAGGTTTAAAATTCTTATAAAACACCAGAACTGGGGATAGGTTAGTATCATACACGTTTCTACTTTAACCTCTGTAAATATTATCTCATTAGATTGATGCACACAATGGTAATAAAATATCATGGGTGATACAACTATTAAACATATTTTTAATAAACGTGAGTTTTATGAAAATAAAATTAGTGGTTTCAAATTTAATATATATATTTTTTATAATATGTTCTATCTCCATTTTATATATTTTTTGTTATAACGATTATTATGGATTTGTAGTTCACATCTCATTCTGAATTAAAGACATTACATACAACTTAAGCAGAATGGGTAATTTACTAAGTGCATCTTTAGTAAATTACAAAAAAAAATTAAAATCATAGGTTTAGAAGGGATACATATGAAGGGATTGTTTCAAATAAATTAGTGATAGATATAGCTGCTGAATTAATCTAATGAAAAAAATTGAATAATATTTTAGGTAAATTATATTGTAATTAATTAAGGCATGATATAGTAGTAGCTTTGGCGTATGCGTTAGTCTAACGATTTAAATTCATTTAAATTATATTCTCCCAATGCTAAGATTACATTGGCTTTATGAGCCCGGTTAAGTGTTCAGACCAAAGATGTTTCTGCAAACATGATTTCTGTTTCCGCTTTTATATGCGCTAAAGGGCATTATTAGCAGAAACGTCTGCCAATTATAGACTTTGATTAATTAGTTTCAATTAGTTGCCTGAATATCTTGGGTTCCCTCGTGTTCTGTGTTGCTTGACTCTAATGATCTTAACTTGATATCAAGAAGCTTCCTTTAATGTTACATGTTATATTAAACACTCAAGTGAAAATTTGACTTCGTAAGGATACAATGCATTGCAAACTACAACTTAATACTCTTTTTTTTAAAAAAAATTCTTTTGTTATAATTGATTATTTAATTATGTTGTAATTATTATATATACATATAGGCAGTTTTCATCATGTTTTAGGAATTGTTTATGAAAAACTGTGTAATATTGTAAAATGGTGTGTCTCACAATAAAAAAAAAGTTGTATCTATGTCGTTAAAATTTATTTTAGTGTTCTAAAAAGTGTGGTTTTTGTCCAATCAAAAATTACTTAACCCTACTTAAATGTACATTTAATATTTTCGTAAAAGTGTACAACGGTATATCACTGAAATTTATCTGGTTATATACACAACATTTTATATTTTGTGTTTTTAATATATATCACGATGTGTAAATATATCATTGTCAATAAGTGTTATAACTAGCAAGTTTTTTAATGTTCAGTTACAAATTATATTTCACAGTTTTTTCATATAGATATGATAATTTATACAATTAATTACATAAAGTTTATAATTTTATTTTTTATTTTTAATTGTCAATATCTCTACTGATTTATTTGATATATTGTAAACGTTGTTAGATCAATGTTAATAGTAAATAATCTAAGTACACATTAATTAATTATATTGCTATATGTAAATAATAACGGTACAGTAAAAATATCTTCCAACCGTTACTTGATCAAATTAATTTAAATTAATTTTGCATACTAGAACTACATTAATAATAATTGGAAAACAGTATTAATTTTTTCTCTACAATTATGTCTAAAGAAAATAATATTGATTAATTTTGATTGTCGCTTGCTGAATACCAGGTGATTCAGGTTTATTATTGTCATGTCGCTAGCTCACTTTAAGAGACTCAGGTAACATCAAACTAATTTATAGGCCTAGTCGTCCAATACAATGTTGGAACACAATTTATTAATAGATAAGGACGACTTTTAGTAGTAAGACACCCCACCTGATATAACGGCTTTAGCTAAAGAAGTAGTTTTAGACTTGTTTCTTAGAAAACAAAGAGACATTTATGTAATGAAATTTAAAGACCTATTGTTCCGTAAAATGTTAACATATATTCTGTATAGCTCTCCCCATAATATAAATATAGTAGAAAATATAATGTATACCTATATTTTTTGGAACATTTGTGTGTAATTAGAGAAATGACGGTGATCTGCTATGCAATAAAGATCTACTTTACGTTTTCAATAGATAAAAAACTATTATATACTTCTGTGTGTGATAGATCACTACCCCTACATTTTGGATTGCTTTTTTCCTAGCGTGAATGTTTTCAATCAATACATCTTATTTATATGTGTTATTAAAAATAGAAAGTTATCAAGTATACATACCATATTTAGATTAGATACATATGAAGCAGGTATAATACTTCTCCAAGTTAATAAGAATTTTTATGTCGTAATTATCCACATCTCTACTAATAATGTCATTTAAATAATTTCAGTTTTTGAAACATTTCAGTTTTTGTGTTTTTCTTGTACTAGTAGTTTTAATTTTAATTTGAAAATTATTCAAAAAGTTTAAAATATTTTGCATAAACCGCTAATCAACTTATTGAGTTCAGTATAATTCTTTGAATTGGGTAAAAAAACACTTCAGAGCCACGTAAATTTGCCATAATCAATACTAATCCTGAGATTATCTGATGTCTTTAAACCTTTTTATGAGTAATCAAACCCTAATGAATGGTTTTAGTTTCTTTATTTTCTATTTGGTTTTAAGAACAAAAAAAATAATACGAGGGAATTGTAATACTTAATAGTGGTTTTCAGTCTGAATTCAGTTGAATAAAGTAATTTGTGCACAGAGAGTTCCAATTCCTAATCTAACATCACATTTTCTTAAATATAGAAACTGCTAGTCTGTAAATTTACACTTGGATTGAGTTCGTTAACGTATCATTCAATTTAAATAGGTATGTCAATATTGTGGAATAAGTTTTATAAAATATATACAACAATTTTGTACAATTTATAGACGTGTCCACTTTCCACTGAAAACTTTTCCACTTTTCATAACTTTAATATTTACAGTAGTAGATTCATTTGTTCAAAAAATACCCTTGATTTATCCGGAGCTTAATAAACCGGTTTAAACTGCAGTCAATCTGGTGACTCTGCATGACTTTGTATGATTTGCGTTTCTAAAATTTGTAATAAAAAATAATATATTTACATTTACTCCGTGAAAATCATTTAATTGTTCCATCCTTTCGAATAAGATTTACTACAATTTAAACTGTTAAATTTTACCCAATCCACATGAAAGAAGTAAAATAATCACTCCAAGTGTACCAATTCCTAAACCAGACTAACTGTAACAGCTTTAGTAAACCATCAAAACAAAACCACATAATAATAGCTTTTCTTCCATATTTTAACTTATATTGAGATATAATAATTAATAATATATAAAAGTTAGCTTGATATTTCTACCGATTCTTACTATATAAACAACAGATTTCACTTAAATAAGTAGTATCTATTCAAGATCTTCAAAGAGATCATTCATCTCGACAACATTATTACGTTGGTGATCGTAAGCCTAATACTTATGAACTAGTTAGTGAGTCATGTTCAGAGAATACCAATTAATAAACTTAAAGGGCATTCATTATACATTACTCCATCTTTGTCTCCACCATTCGTTATTTAATGTGTCATACCAGCTCTTACATTAGGAATCGTTGATCCCAAAACAGATTAAGAAAATATGTGCTAATATATAACGAAAGTTTACTACGTATATTATTAAATTGCTATATTTACATTGTATTTCTTCTAATAATGTATGATATAACTAACTACATAGATAAAAACATGTACACTCTTAATCTTTCTTATGTTAATAAACCTCTTGTCAACTGACACAAAATATTTGAAGCCGTTATTGTAGACTTATTTTTTTAAAAATTATTTAGAATCTTTTCTGTAAAAAAAAAAAAAAGTAACATTACATAATATATAAAGAACTTGGAAAGTAGTCAATGTATACATAAAATGAAAAATACAAAAGCTGTATAAAGGTTAGAGTAGATATAAATTGCGCTTTAAAGATTTGTTGTCTATAAAGTTTGACATATGTTAGATATTAAAACTTATAGTCGTCAGTTGGTGGATGTAGTAGTGTTGGAAAATTTGAAAAGAGTAACGGTCAAGTTAAAAATAAAAATGTGACGATATTGTGATTTGAAAAAAAAAGAAGAAAGAATAGTAATGTAAATACGCATCATGATATTTAGAGATCAATAACTATGGGATCAAGTTTTAAGACCTATTGCTTATATTTAGAAGTTAGGTGTTTAACTAATAGGTAAAACACATTGTCTTGTGTTTTATTTAAAAAAATAAATAAATAAATAATAATTCGAACTTGTAGAATTAATTTAAATTATCCTACCAAACATTATTTATAAATAAATATATGCACTATTGAAAAAAGAATTCAAAGTTTATTTCCTGTGTTATTGAGGTTGTTTAAATTTGTAAACTTACGTTCCCAAGGGCATCCATAAAGTTCAACCCTCATGCAGACAGTTCGAGGGTGTTCACTGTAAGGGATGAAACGCACCTTCTTTGCAACGAAGGGTAATTCCAACTCTTGTTTCACAACTAAGTATGTATTAGTGTTTCCTGACAGAACCTGAAAAAATACATTGAAAAATATAACAAGGAAAGAGGAAATATATATTTACATATTACACCCTTCAGCTTACTATTTGATAAAAAAAAAAAAAAAAAAAAAAAATTATGAAATCAATGTTTGTACTCTTATATTTCTATATTGACAAGTAATTGCTTCCTATCCAACAATATTTAAGTAGCCTTTATTACAACGTATACGATTATTTCACATTTGATAACACCCCAATCCGATATTTGGCTTGGAATTATGTTTCATTTTTTCGCAGTTAAATACAGCAGCTTACAAAATCAATCAAAATAACTTATATTTAAAATTAAATTTGAACTGCTATTATACTCCTACTTGGTAGCTAATAATTAGTTTCACAATTAAATATTCTCTATTTCTTTCGAATTTTAGTATATTTATGAGTTGCTGTTTAAATGATAGTAATAAATTGCTTAAAAGTACTAATAAATTTAAATAGTACAAGTTATTATTAAAATACTTGTAAACTTCAAATGAGTGTATGTATATTATTTATATGTGAAATATAATATAAAGCAAATATCAAAACGTACTTATCAACTATGGATAACTTGAAAATTTTGTGTAAATTTGTTACATTGTAAATATGTTACGTATAGAATGTATTATATTACTATATTTGTAGAAAATATAATGTGAAAGTTAACATTTGGTGACACAAGAATTATACGAAATTTAATTTTATGGAAATCGGAGCTAACCATATAATTTACATTCTCTCTCAAAGCCCTCATGAAAAACTATCTCGTCATATCCCCATTAAAAATTCTAAGTTTGGTTAGGGTACAGGCTTTGTTTAATAATATTGACCATATTTTATTTGTTTTGTTAATTATATTCTTTAGATTACATGCCATTCAATTTGCTTTTATAAAACTGTAGAACATGGAAATAGCATCCTTTCCAATCTGTCTGCGAGGCACTTAAGGCTGTCTACTTTGTATTTGAAACTGAAACACTGTTTTTGACGTTGACATAACGAGAACGTTCGTTTTTTTTTTGTCTTCAGAGCAAAAAACAATTACAGTAACAGTAATAGCTTTTTTTTCCAAATTTGAATTAACTGGAGGAAACTCGGATTTTAATCTGACAAAAGTATTATATCTGTGTCTGATGTTTGCTTAATGTATACAATTCCACGTTATTTGAAATTGGTAGAGTGGGGAAGAAGAGTAGCGGGAATTCGCCGGAGGTTGTAGGATCAGAATAACGCTCCGGGAATATCGTGCTTTTGCAATTATACATCGCTGGCAAGCATGAATACTTAACTGCAATCTCTAATCATAATTATGTGTTTGTTTGTGTCCCAGAAAGAGTTTGTATTTTTTTAAGTGAGCTCTCTTTTAAATTGGAAAAAATGCCTTAACCATTTTATAACGATTTATGTTACATAGAAAAATGAAAAGCGATATATGTAATTAATTAAGAGTAAATATGTTATTTAGGAAGTTTTGTGTTGAATATCCCTAAATAGATTTAAACCAAGCTATTTTACAATTATGCGAATTGTAGAAAATAATACAGTGTGTAGTTTATTTCCCATTTGACTTTATATTTGTATTTTTTAACATCAGGATCAAATATGTGCACAAATTTAACAATACTCTTCACATACGTACCACACATGTACATCATAAACAAACAAAAATCATAAATCCCTCTACTATATTAAAGGCCTTCATCATGTTTCGAATATATATTTTTATTAGTATATATATATATATATATATATTTATTTATTTATTTATTTGCTTATTATGTGTATTTGTGTCTGCATGATTAACGTATATATCTCATCGTTAAAATATAGTTAAGGCATGTTTACAAGAGAATCGAGAGAGACACAATTTTATAAGAAACAGGTATTGTGTTACAAAACATTTTGAGTTTAATATATATTTACGTTATTAAATTAGTTAAGGTAAAAAATTCGTTTGTAAATGTGTATTTGAAGTGACTTCAGAATATAACTGTTTATATGAAGTGTGTACTTCGTGGTCTTACAAACAGTTAAAAACTAGTGAACTTGTTCGTTAGAATCAAATTTTGAGTGAGAGGATATTTCTATCAAATTTCCAGAGGTTTTTGCTTAGTTTTAATTGCATCGATAACTTACTTGTTATCAATGTTGATAATATTGAGGGAATACAACAAGACAAAACGTATTACCGAACGAAAGTTGGCGGTGAAAGAGTGAAAAATTTAACATCATTTCCGACTTTGCCATCCAATGTTTTAAAATATTAAAAAAAAAAAAAAACTTGTTACCAATTACAATGAAATTTTAGTAAATGTAGTTTCGTAAGGTTTATGATAAAAAAAAAAAATAGTACTGAATATCTTGAAAGTAAGATTTACAAGTCCAGATTTGTTAATTTGGAAATACCCAATTGTACAAAACTCACTTGCATTCATTTTGGATTCAATTCCAAATTTGGCTTTTAATTTTTAATTTTAGAATATATTAAATGAAATGTACTAATAAAATTAAATGAAATATTTACTGTGATTATATTTGGGGATTTGTGAGACTGTAAGGAAACGTTCCTTGATCATTTCCATTTTTTACCAATAACTCTTACACTGCTATTATTTTGCCATTGTTTTTGTGAGAAATCGACACTAATTTTGCTTGTCTGTTCTATGGACTTGGGTATTGCTGAGTGGAAAAATTACAAGAATGTATTTAAACCGATTAATTTGTGATCTAACTTTGAGTAGTGTTAATACAAAGTCCAAAGGTCTTGAGATCAGACATATCCAAGAAAGGTACTTTACAATTAATATGAAGCAATAGAGATATATTGCTTTAAAATTGATAGTATGAAATCTGATGAAAAATAAATAGAATTATTTTTTTCCAACAAATCAAAGACCTATATTTTCACAATCATAATATCTAAGATGGATATTCTAAGAAAGGTGACAAGTAAACATATTAAATGTTGTTAAAAGTATTTTATTGCTAAAATATTAACGACATGGTGATTTCTCTATACAGTTGAAACAAAGCATTTAAAATAGCTTCATCAACTAATGAACGCCGAGGAAATTCGATACGTTTTTATTTGATAAAATTTCTTTCTTAATTAACCGTTGTTGCAAACAACGGAAATATTGCTTAATAATTACTGTAAATATAAACTGATTAATTTTGTGTTAATATTATGTAAATGTTTTAAATAACTCATGTTTCAAGTTACATTTTTATCAGGTTGTACATAAATATATTAATAAATAAATAAAAGATATGATTTTTATCATTATAGCAAATTTTATAAAATTAGTGAATTTAACAAAATAAGGAATTATCTGAAATGTTTATTCTATTGTTATTAAACGAACACTTATTTTTATTAATAATGATAATAAGTTTTGTGTTGGTAATAAAACTGCATTTTCTTTTTTTATTAAATTTAAAATTGTTCATGCAATTTTAATTGGACTAATTATTATAAATGTCCATTATTATAAATTATAACAACTTTCATGACAGGGATTTAATTTATGAATTACGAATGCTGCTATTTTAAAAGATAGATTAGTGTTTTTATTCACATAACCTTATGAAAAAATGGTATTTATACCGGTAAAATCAACCTGTCACAGAATTACTAACAATAAAAATATTGGGAAAATAAGATTCATCAAATCAACAGTGCTAATAAAAAAAGATTGAAATATGCTATTAAAACTGTAGAAATAAAAATTATTATAAAATTTGAGGGTTTAGGTATATGAAAATTAAATATTATGTTAGAAAAACAAATTTACCCAATTTGAATATAAATGATAATCGCATCTTCAAAAATTAGAAACCGTTAACACTAGAATAGAAATAATAACGGTCTTCATTTATAGTGATGAACTTGATAATAATCTCATGAAAACAGAATAAATCGTTCAGAGACAACAGCTTCACCAAAATAAATGTAACACACAACTTGCCACAACAACCACTTTAGTATCAAGATATCGTTGCAATCTTCAGTTGTTATATGTAAACCTACTACTGAACCAAAACAGATAAGACCAATGATTTTACCAGATAGTAGCAGGGAAGGAAAATGGTTATTTAGTATATCTATACAGTTCAAAGTAGTATTACAATTTGTCTACTTCCTTAATCAGATTACACGATATCAATACTAAGAGAGAAAGTTGTATGAGGTGTAAGCAAATCTGATATTCAGTTTTTTCCAGGAAATATCCGTTTTGAAATTCTCTAAATCCAAATAGTATCTATACTAATGAACTATGAAATAGGACTGGAAAAAATCGTAAACAAATAATATGTTCTGCTCCATTTCTAACCTGCAGTGAAGGAAATGGTCTGTATTTCCAGTGAAGGAAAACCGTATACAGTATTTCACGTCAGAAACAATTTTTGGCCGAAAAATAATCTTCATTAATTCCTTAATGATCACTTCATTAGAACTTTTTTTTGTTTGTGGGTTTGTTTGAAACGAATGCTTACTAGATTTATGAAACAATTAACATATTCACAACAACCGAAATAAACGGAACTGAGTAATGAATGAATACAATTAGAAATAACCAAAAATTTAACATACTATTTTATGTGTATGTATTTTAAGTAGCAATATTTTCCTACTTCAGTCATTTTAGCCAATAAGTAGGGATATAATTCACCATAAAATAGTTTGACGCTTAAAAAGTATTTAATTAATCGTTACTGCACACATTTTTCCTGTGACAAATTTTCAGGATAATGCGTTCAAATACCTAGAAGGCATTGTTCCTGGAACAAATCTCAAATAGCCGATTATTATTACGACTAAATTATTTTTTTAAAGTTGCGTACATCTTAACAACTTGCCAATTTGAATGAAATTATATACGAAAAAAAAAACTCAACTAGTAACAAAGAGAAACATTTCCATTAAACAGAAATAAGAAATAACAGACATCGAGTTTCTTGGTTAAATCCAGAGAAACGCATTTTAATAGTCTGCCGTATAATTTGACACGATCTCAAATACTAGGACAATAAAAAATCAGTTTTTTATTTCTAGAGTTTTGATGTTGGCTGCTATGTTAATACGTCATCCAAGTATTTGTGTCGTTTGGCTTCTACAACTGTTGCCATATTTTATGGTAATAGAACCCTTTTTTTACCGGCTTTCATTCCTTGCTAACAATGATCTCGGTCAAGCTCTCTGGCGATGCGAAACCAATTCGTCACTGACACCCTGCGACGCAATTCAAATTCAAGAATTCTCGAATTGAAAACAGTTTTTGATATTTTGTTTTACTCAGAACATGCGTTTGTTGGTTTTCTTCTTTTTCTTCCTTTTTTGTCAGTTATTTTAAAATTTATTAAAAGGTGTCGTTTGTGTCGTGCATGTTTTCTTGTCTTGTCTGACTTCGTGTTTCGAACTGTAAATGATCCACGTTTTGCCACCTCCTATTGTTTAACAAGTTTCAGGACAATCAGACACCCTGACAGGAATGCTATGACACCTTCTGTTCTTGTTAAGTAAACATGGGTGGCTTTGTTCTTCACCGAAGCTCCATGTCGAACAGAATTCAATCTGTTTTTACGACTTGGGAATATGTGCGACACATTGGTATTTAGTCCACCTGCACATCTACTGTCCTTCAGGAATTGTATTGTGTCTGGTAAAAATACATTTAAGTCTGGTGTAGTTTAATTGTATTCACCAATATTTATTAGTTGTTACCTCAAATGCTACGTACTATTTTATATATTTTCGAGTAGACTCAATATATAAATATATTTTATACACATATAGATAACATTTAAGAGGAAGACGAAATTTCCAGGAAGATGGAAATAACTCTCATACAGTTTACAGTAATCAAATGTTGTTCTATGTAATACACAAACTGAATAAAATGAGGTAGAAGTTATTACAATGTACAGCACACACATTTGTTTAGAATATATTATATTTATTTTCGTGTAGAATCATTTTAAAAACTATATTTTTACATCAAAATGTTCCATTCATTTTGTTTATATACACCTAATTTATAATTTCACTTAAATTTAAATACATTATTTTTACGAAATATTATCTTTTTAAAAATGATTTGACGTAATTATTATTATAAATAAAAACACCCAAATTATTAATTTGGTTACAGATATATATATATATATATATATATATATATATATATATATATATATATATATATATATATATATAATTTTATAATATGCTTTATTGCATACATTTTTCATTATTTCCTTCTGTATTTTTGTTTTCGTACAATGAAAATCACAACTCAGGAAATGAGATAAGCTATTATATAGTAAGATTACTTTAGCCAATATATTATGTTACAAGATTCTACACTTTTATTTGTAGTTATATTTTTATTTACGCCTAATAAATAAAACAGTAAACCCCCATATAATTTAATTAACATACCTTATTTAAATGAACATTCTTTTCAAGTCCACTGATTTAGTTATTATTACCTACTCTTTTACGAGTACAATTAACTAAAGCATGAAGTGTTTATTATATTTATTTCACGAAGTACATAATATTATGACTGGATTAGGTAAATATTCTATTACCATTTAACGGTTTCCACATTTTAAACAAAGAAATAACACTTTCATATTTTAATTTACTTTCAAAACTTTTCAAAATATTACAAAAATAATATATATTAAAAGAGTTGCATAGTAAATAATGTCTTTTAAAACTACTAAATTGTAAATAGTTTGAGACATAGGTTATTTGAATACTTCACAGTTGTTACATCGTAATTCAATGTATAACCAGGCTGAATGTCGTTCTCAGTGGAGTTCCAACGACATTGATAAATATCATTTAGAAGGAGATACATGTTTCCCGACAAACCTACATAAATTAGACCAAGAACTCATAGCCAGTGCACCTGCTGTCGGTTCAAGCAATCATTTCTCTCACTCTCTCACTCCCGCTTTTATTACTTCTACTGATTGAAACTGTAATGTAACTCTCCGGCTCAACCACTTCCTTAACAATAACCGCACTCTAACGAGTGGATTTCGTGTTCGCTTTGGTTCAACCCTTCACGCAGCAACTCGCATTAAGGAAGAGTTTCAACATGATTCGTAATATTATCACTAACTATGCGTTAGATAATAAATTATTAATTATTTATGATCAATATATTTTTTAATAACTTAGCGCCAACAAAGTCAATTTCATTTTGTGCCAGGTAAAATTAAATCTTTCTTAAAAATTATGAATTTATTTCTAAAAAATCATTTACTATCATTTACATTTTTACTTCATTAAGAGTTTGTATTTCACTTCAAACTCCAAGCTCGCTACGCTTATGTACAAATTTATTTCGCTTGCAATAAAAGGCTGCTTAGGTTGAATTTCTCTAACCAGTGAAGTGTTTGAACCACCAGTGAATCTGATAATTGAACTAATTATCGATTGGCTTCACCTGTTAACATTTAAAAAATAGTTTGTAAAATAACTCCGCAATTGTCTTATCCCCTCTAAAATGTCTATCTTATCTTTTTCTGTTAGAAACTTCTATCATACCCCTTAAAAGAGATATATGTGGGAAAATCAATTGTTTATTATGTCATATTTTGAAAACTAATATTAAAAGTTTAAGCACATAATAAAACGTAGTGTCAGCTTAAGTGTGGTTATAAATCGTCCTTCATGTTGTATTTAGTTTGGGTAGGTTAACATGCCGACAACCAAAATATATATTGGAAAGTTATATCTTATTACTGGAGTTTTATAAATTTAGTTTTTTTTTTAATGTACAAATATTAAAGGAGCTCATATTAGTCATCAATTTTTTGAGAATAGTGTATAGAGTAATAAAATAATAGTCTAATTGGAAAATGGACCCACAATAAAAGTTTTGTCTAACCGAAACTTAACAAGCGTACAAAAGATGATTTATATATAATGACCACTGAAACGAATTTTTAAACTATTTAAAAATATAACTTCTATGTAGTAAAACAATTTTAATAGTAATTAAGTAAGAGCGAATATAATAAAATCAATGACAAGATATCTTAATGAGTGTACACAATTAAATACAAAGTTCGTACTAGAATTAACGTAGCTGAACATTTTTGTAAAATTTTATCCAGTGGAGGGGGTGAAATAAAAAAATGCAAAATGTCAAACCAATACTTTTCAAATGATACGTAATTTAGCCTCTTTCAAGGTAATTAAATTTATCTCAATCTTGAGTTAAATATATAGATATATCTCATTATTGACTTGAGGTTTACTCCAACATCAAAGCATATGCTGTATTTCATAACTTCCTGAATGAACTCTACATAATGTGGTTATATACGTAATTCATTACAAACGAGTATCATCTATTTAAAATAAATCTCTCATTTTTATTTTATTATGTTTTGAGTAAACTGATTTATCTCTCATGAATGTTGATTTCGTTGAAAGCATACAAATCTACATTTCTGTGAGATGAAGTTTGTGTAGTGCAAACTTATCAATTTATCTGGGGGGAGGGAAGAGGGTAAGAAGCGGAGGGTGGGGGTACCACAGAAGGAAAACAATGAAATGTGTCGAGTTGAACATATTGAGTTGGGGACGGCGCACCCAGGAGATAGCCCTTGATCGATTATTCAAATGAGACTAAAACTTTGTACTCAAGAATATTCTTACACAAACAATTCGCTTTTGAAATTGGATCAAGGTTTGTATTGAAGACTCATTTAACTATTTGGTAAAGGCAATTCCGACTAGCCAACTGGTCGTTGTTGGTCAGGGAGTGAGATTTCAGCGTAGTTGTTTCAGTCCTCTTTTCCATCTAGAAATTTTGTTATGTATAATCGTGGAGACCAGAAGATCGTGCGGGATAAATCCAGGGTGAACGACATACAATTAGTCATTGCAGATTGATTAATAATAATAACTAGGTTCATTGTAATTGTTTACATGAATATTGAAAATGCTTTTAATAGGCTGACCTTGCAATTTTAATATTTAGAAACTTCTTTAGGTAAATAATCTTACTTTTATTTATTGCACAATAATAAATCGTTGTATTACTCTTTTCGTTTGCGTCTGATTATATATACTTAAATGTCAGAAACTATTTACTTGAGTAGATTAGATGCAAAATAAATTATTAAACAATTATAAATCTTATGTATGAGATATTTAATAATATTTGTTGAAAAATGAATTACTGAGGAACGTAAATCAAAGTACATAAAACTGAAAATAGGAGGGGAGGGGGTGAGTGTGTACACATCTCGGTAAGTTATGAAAACAAAGAGTGTTGTCTTTACAGAGTGGATCTGAGAGGCGAGGTGAGGGGAAGTGAAGTGCGGTAGAGCGAAGTGAGCCTTAGGCAACCTACTGGCTCAAGCACACACCACAGTGCAAGCTTCACTGAATTAGAGAGTATTATTACGATTTTATAAATAAAACTCGTTTAAAAAGTTTTGTTGGATTTCATTTTATTGCTTCCATGGTTTTAAATATATAAAGCCTAAAACTGTATTCTAAATACGGACAGTTATATTTATTTATATATTGTGGTAAAAAATTTATAAGATAAAAGTTTTCGGTTATAATAATTTAGTTATTATTGTACAAATAAAATATTTTCACGTAGATCCTCTTTCATACTCGTAATCACATGAATGCTGCAAATTAACAGTACTATTGAGTACTATTTTAGGAAGTATATTTCACAAACACCAACTCTATATATTCGCTATATTGACAACATATAAATTTACGTTATAAGTTAATTTTCCAACATTGGAAGAGTCGTTACACAGGCTAACGTAAACTCTTATTTTAAAATTATTAAAACGTTCTAATTGTTTCACTTCAATAATTAAAAAAAAAAAAAACTGATCAAAAAAATTGAGAATGATGAACCATTCAATAAACTGACACACTCAAGCAATAATTATACAACAAAACGCGTGTTGAAAACAAACCAAATATATTGAATATTTAGATTTGTGTTTGTGTATGTGTGTGGGGGGGGGGGTGTTCGCGCGCGTGTGTGAATATAAGGTGATAAGCTATAAGGTGAATACTATGTTATTTTATAAAAAAACAAATTAAATATAAAGAACAGAAAGTTTTATCCTGACAAATAAATTGATGTCATCACTAAGTGAATAACTGACTACTCATAAAAATGATTAGCTTTTCAGGATATGGTACAAACCTCCAGAAAGTAAAAATTCTTCATACCAGCTCATACGGATAGGTCCTACAAATACCTGGTTAAGGTGAGAATACAATACCCTATTTATGTACATATTAAGGAAACTATATCAGACAAAGAGTTAACCTCGGCCTAAAACATCTATAATTTACTTCAAGAAAACAACGGAAAATAATGTTATATTTAGAGCTAAAATAAGTGTTATTTTGATAATATATTATGATTACCTTTTGCCCTCTTGCATTTTTGTACACCACCCACTGACTGAGAGAATCTCTCCAGTACTCGACTAGAAACGCCTCTGCATATTCCTGTCCTTGACCGTTCCCGAAACGTCCTTGCGTTTCTGTCCAGGTAATTAGATGATTCCTGATGAGATCCACTTCTAAATATTCTCTCACTTCACTGCTTATCTGTGCTTTTGGACACCAAGCGCCACCGTTGAGTTCTTGCCGTATCCTGCAAATTAACAGTGAACGAAAATATGAAAAATCAACAAAACATGAGTAAAATACAGTAATTACAAGATTATTTAGAAGTCACTAATCAAGTTGGAGTACATATCAATTTGACAAAAAGACATATAAAATTATTAGTATTTTATAATAAAAGGTGTCTGCTACTGGGGGTAAACAAATATGTCCTTCATAGTGAACAATTGTTTAACCAATCAGCTTGACTTTTCCTGTACTTCCGACCTCTTTTATTAAATATTTGATTAGTTTAATCATTTTAAACGATTCAATAATCTACCTTAAAAAATTAAGATCAAGTTTTTATTTGTGGTGTTGACAAATCAGCACTGATCAGTGCGTCGACTCAAACATGGTGCTCATAATTAGTATTAAGTTGCAGAATAGGAAGAATAATATTACATAAAACCAATGCAATTCTGCACAACACATATTATAACAATAATAATTTATATTCCATGAATATTTATGTGTCATGTGAAGCAATCACCCACTGGAAGGAAACAGACACTACTTAAGATAGTGCTTAGTTTTTAAAAAAAAACATGTAAGATTGTTTTCCATGGGTACTACTCAATTATTGTAGTGAAGGTTATAAAGGATATTTGTTCCAGTGTCTTCACTAGTTGTAGATAATTTGTTTCATTTTATGCAGGGTTAATTAAAAATATAATACATTATATAGTACACATGTTTTCATTTATTAAGTAATAAATCAAATGTAAACATTGTAATACAATTAGCCTTATTCTAGTTCAATTGTAATATGTTTTCGAAAGTACCAACCACAAATTCTATTGTTGTTATAATACTGAAATGACAATAGTTATAAACCAAATTACTAAAGAACTAACAATTCCAGGGAAGGATTTTTACGATATTTTCCTTCAATAAAAAATGAGTTGTAACATTGCTGTATATGTTTTATAGGTTTATGTTGTCATTGCCACATGTACACTTACAATTCTTATTAGAATTGAGCTAACGATTCAAACGATGGAAAAGAAATGAAATAATAGATATTCTATATAAATGTGATTTAAGTATTCCAGTTCCCACCATAAAATTCAATATTATAGTATGTATAAAGTATTATTTAAACACTTTTATCACTTAAACGTATTATTTCCTACAATTATGTGGAAAAAAAAAAAAAACATCATTTTGCCTCTGAGTGAATTTATTGAACATTTTAAAATTACTCAATTGTTAGACCGTACATTGTAAGATTTAACTTAAATTATTATATTCTCATTAATATAAAGAACCCAATGTATTCTCTATTTCAGTATAAAAGCATATCAGGACACTTATGTTTTTTTTTTTTTTTACTGTTCAGAAATATGTTTTCAAATCCTTTATTTTAATGAGCAAATGTTGTGATTGAATAAAAATTTTAAATTATTATTTTTAACCTAGATATCAGTAAGATATTATTATCGTCTTGTCTGAGATTTTGTAAAATCGTAGCATTTTTTTAAACGTTGGGTCTGTTTCCTTAATTTCCACTCTTGTATGAATCGTTCAATTTTCTTCCTTGTGAACTTTCTCCCAGGTCTAATAACTTTTCAATGTTTAAATTCCTGAGCTTCTTCACATTGAAATTGGTCAGCCTGATTCACTAAATTCTTTCATATTTATTCGTTGACTACTTTCTGGTTATGTAATCGTAGAGTTATAAGATCTGGCAGACCTAACCAACGATACCAGCGAAGCAATATTTAAAATTGCAACATTCCGTAATCATTGGTAATGGTTTCTCTACATGTTAGTACTTTGTTAGGCCTATGTTATTTTATAAAAAGTGTCCAAGATATATCAAATGTCCTTGAATTTGATTTAAATTTCACTAATTCGTAATTTCATCATTTTAATTATTAATTTGTTTCAAGAACAAAAAGCAATTTTATATTTAAATTTTATGTGATTATAATCTTTATTAAAAAAAAGCATCGCCAAAGTGTAGGAAATTCCAATTATAGTTGTTTAATTAGTTCTTCCTTATTATATTTAGGAACAAATTGTATTGTAACTATTAATGTCTGTTGAACATTACAGAATGGAGGCCCTGGCCAATATTACTAACCATTATCTTCAAGTAGCAATTAGTTTATTTATGAATGTGTGAATTATTTTTTATATTCTATTGTACATTTTTATAGTAATTCTAAACTTTAAGAATGGCTATTATTATTTATTTGATCTGATGGCTAACCACAAGAAATATTTTAACTATAATCGAATTTATTCTATTGTAAAGTTTGTGCAGTTTTGTGTGTATGTCTAAAAAAAATTACATTAAATTATTTTCCATAACAACTAATGATAAAGGTTCCTTTATATATTACTAGCACAACCCACAGAGTTTAAACAATTTCCCTTAAAATGAAATAAATCTATTTTGCAGTCGTTACCGTGCAAAATGTACTTTAGAGGGCAAAAAAAAGTTGCGTAAGTTTACCAATGGATATTTTGATACTTGTTAAATAGATCTTGTACATCGTTAAAAGTTTGTGTGTTCCGTTATATAAATTGTAATACAGCAGTTGTTTCTCTCATTTTAAATTAAGAGAAAAGTAGAAAAAGCTCGCCGGAAATTCACCTCCAAACAGGAAGTCATTTAAAATTGATTAGTGCCCTGTAAGATAGAAACAACGGCCCTTGGCAGTACGAAACAGTGAATAATTAGAGACAGAGACTTTGAAATAAGTTTATGCCAAGTGAACTCTTTATTAATGTAATCTGATTAATCTCTTTTCTTGGCTGAAATTATTGTTAATGAGAATTATATTTTTTTCTCTTTCAAAGCTTGTCTTTTAAATGACAATTTAAGTTTTGTTTTATAAAGCTACGAAATAAGTTACGTTAGCATTTAACTTTAACATTTTAATATACTTATTTCTGAATAAATCATTGGATTTATAAATAGTGTTCGCTGTAATACGGTTCTTATCAGATTGTAAAATACTCAAATTCACTATCCCAGATGGTTCATATCTTAAAAACTTTGATATCTGACTCTATTATAAATTCAATTATTTTTAAACCAACACTAAAATAAATGTTTGTTTTTAAATATTCATTTAGTTCTTGGGAGAAGTTTAGTTTGTAAGCTATAGAATAAATTACCCAAGATTTATCATAGTAGATATAGCACACATTAGGTTATTTCATCGTTATTTTGCCCGTAAACGTTACAAAGTTGTTTCACAACTTTTGCTTCCCCACGTTTGCTATAATAGTTATAGATTAAGGTTAATAAAATAAAAAATCTTTAACAATCCATCCTATAATCTGTATATAGATTAAACAATGACTTTATAGAGGGTATATCTTGAATACAATATGCTTCAGTCAGATACTGCCAGGAGAAATCGAACTTAGAATCGTTTAGTTGATTGATTGGTGTATAAATCAACAAGATGAGCAGAAACTGCTTCTAGTCATGCCATGAATAGTTAAAACACTAATGGATTGGTGAACCTCTTACATCTCACGCCTGTATGTAACCTTTATTATCTTCAACTCTACTGAAGTGTGTCCAGTAGTTGGCGTAATAATTTTGATGGAATATAAGTACATGATAATTGAATCTAGAGTAATTATTTAAAGGTTGATCGAGATCATACATAATTACAAAATACCGATGAATCCCTTACTTTTGATATAAACAGAAGCTAGTTTTCCAATAAATAACAAACATTTGAAATGAACGTACAATCAAAAATTTTAATTGTTTTTGAAATATTGTAAAAACTATGTTCCAAATATAATACTTAAAATATTTTCCTTTGCTCATTGTAAAACATTAGATTGCTAAAGCGGAAAATTATTTATGACAAAAGATGAGTTAATTACAAAATGCAGGTCTATTTTCTAGTCAAAATAAAATAAATGAATTCAAATAGTCATTGGAAAAGTGAGTTTTATCTCTAAAAATACAAAATTTAGATTTCTTTAATTCCTAAGTTTTTCTTATATATTAATTACAAAAGGAAATATGTATTTATGAGAGGGTATTTTGACAATTATTTGAAGTTTAAAACTTTTAATAAAATCACGGGATTCATTGGAAGTATACTGCTTAACTTTTGTATTTATACAATAATTACTCTGATCATTGAATATAATCTCTTTTGTTTAGTGCAACATACAATTTATTAAAACAAAAATATGAAAATTGTTTTGATTCGCAATCACAGCCCTATATTTCATATCTTATGTATGGAGACAACGTAAAAAGGAATTAAATGTTTGACCAACAATATGCAAATTTTCTTTGACTTCATATCTCTAGTTATATTTATCTGTTAATGACACATATGAAGAGCTACAGGTGTTACTGTCTACAGAGAAATGATTTTAGTAACCTTAGAATAATATATTATTGTACTTTTCTAAAAATGAGAAATAATGCCTTTAATCATTAAAAATTAGTTATTGGAGTGAGTTATACAGCTTTAGTCTCACGAATTCTGTTGTTCTGATGTGCAAACTATGTGTAACCAAATTTCCAAAGTCACCCTTGGTCGTTATTTCTAATAGTACTACCGGTTTATTTCTCTGTTTATACAATCTTCCGTTTCGATGACTTTTATTAGAACAATGATGATGTAATGATGTTATATGTACCGTGCATATGACGGAAATTGTAGTAAAACAAGTTTCCTTCTCTGATTTGGTTCTACTATAAACCCATATATCATTTTGTAATAATGTCCTGATATTCTAGTCCTTCTAATAAGGTTAGTCCTCTTTTGGTCTTTTCTTCCCCCCGCCCTTTTTTTACTCTTCTGTAAGCACTGCTAAAACAATTGAAAGTTTAAGACAATAGTCTTAAACAATGTTATTGAAAATTGGTTAGGCATATTGTCAATAACTATATATAAGAGCAAATTAACTACCACAATATTTATATTTTTTAATCAATTAATTTATAATACACTATTAACACTCTTTAAAATCACTGAAAAGGTTTTTAAGTTGTCTTACTAGTATATATTGCTACGGTAATTTCTATTGTACACAATTATTAATAATTTATATTCGATTAATTCATTTCCCCAAACTATCAACTTATTATTATTTGTACGCACTTTTTTTATCATATGTAATTTGTATAACACTCCATTTGGCATTTAAGGAATTAAATGCAATGTAAAGATGATTAAAATATTGATACATTGTGAAATGTATTGTTGTTAATTTCACATGTACACACATACCAATTAAAGACCTCAATAATTTTTTGTTTTTTGAAGAATAGAACTTGCTCAGCAAATGTATCTATAGTAGATTTTATAAATAATTATTGGAAATAAGGATCTCTATACGTTAATTAACAAAATAATTTATTTCCCGCCAAGTGTGCTTTATGTGTTTTGATAAATTATTAACTAAATAGGTCTTTAACTAGTTTTATTTTTAAAATAAGGTCAAATAGAGATTGAAAGCAAGCTTTTTACTGAATAGGGCTATTCACTTGAAGTAATCGCTTAGTCCCAAGAGTCCAACGCTATAGTGCGTCATTTGTTATTCTATACGTCTTATCAATCCTTTATAAAGAAAGATGGCGGCACTATTGAACAGCCCGTAAGTAAAGTATCCACCTTATCACCCACTGGAGTAAAATACCCTTAAATATTTTATAATTCAATTAGTTTCTAACCTCTATCGCTTTCTGAATTTCTAAAAAGAACACATAACTAACCCTTTACTAAAGTGGAATTTATTAATATTTATTGATTCAGGAGACTTAATTTTTTTGAAAATATTTTGCTTCAGTAGATTTTTAAATTCACCTTTGTAGGAAGAAACGTAAGTTGATAAAAATTCACTTTTTTTTTGTTATTGTCAAAAATGTATTACATTTTTATAGATTGCTATAACGTTTAAAAAACATGCCAAAAGTAGTTTCAAAAGAATAAATATAGTTTTAAGTGTAACGACATATTTATTGGAACTATGGAAAGTTGATTTTTTTAGTGAGAAAGTTTGACTTTTGAAATAAAACAATATATACAATAAAAATATGTAACCTTTGTACGTCTGGAAAGGAGGTATTTTACCAAACCTGATATGTAAATAATGTGTTTTATCATTAATGGCTCTGCAACATAAATTGAATAGACTCAATATATTTCTGTTAAAGTTATTAATAAAGTGCCATTTTTTTTATAATATACAGGGTGATTCAGGAGGTGATTCAGCAATATTTTAACAACTGATTATAGAAGATGTTCAATGAGCACTGTGGTGAATGTAAACAATTTAAAACAATGAAACCCCTACAACAAGTTTGGTACAATGCTACACACAAACACACACACACACACACACACACACACACACACACACACACACACACACACACACACACACACACACAAATAAACTAAAATTAAAGTATTTATTTGCACTATGTTATTATAGTTCATTAGTGTACATTTCGGTTACCAAGTTACCATCATCGGAGGGATCTGAAATAAAACTATATAACATAGGGCAAATAAATATATTATTTAAGTTTGTGTGTGTTATCAAACTTATGTTGGAGTTTCTGTGTCTTTAACTGATTCTAGCGCTAAAAATAACAAAAAACTCGAAATAAACATTGGTCCGGAAACGTTTTATTTTCGAGTTACAGCTAGCGAAAGATTTTGCTCTGATTTCTTCTCAATGGGTCAAATTGTGTCATACTGAAATACCAGGGACTCAAATATAAGGGTAAGTTTGATGTTTTCATATTGTTTCGTATCTGAGAAATAAAATAAAATGGGTGTCTGAACTGTATTTTATGCAGTTTTCGAGAAAATTAGCATAACACAAACATTTTAGTAAAAAAACTCACTCTTTTAGCTTAGGCGTAAATTTACTTTGCTAAATTTTCAATAATAAAATAAAAGTTGTAGACCAAATTTTAAGATAATTTATTTTGAAAAAAGTGATCTAAATAAATTAAATAGAAAATAAATAAAAGTTGAAAAAAGCCGACTTTAATTAACAACAAAACAGATTAATTTTTAAGTGATGGAAAATATTTTTTTCTTTATGTAGGAAATAACTGGAGGAAGCAAGAAGAATATTCACTGCAGTTATTGATAAAATGCTGCTTACAAAGTAGTATTTCATGGGGTCTATAAATAATTTTTTTCCACCATTGTGATCAATACACTTTTCAACTAGTTTTGATAGATTTTGTGTTGCCAGTCTAACGGTATCTTTGTGTTCCTTGAATGTGGTTGGCATCATTGAGAATACGAGAAATCAGTTCATCAAGTGAGTCTACTTTTAGCTTGTAAACGTCATTGCATACACCTCCACAAACAATAATCTAACGGAGTGAGTTCTGGGGATCTAGGTGGCCAATTAACCGGCCCTCCCAGTCCTATCTGTTTACCGGCAAATTTTTCATCAAGCCATTGCCTTAACTTCATTAGTGAAATGTGTAGGAGCTCCATCAAGTTTATAATATATTTCAATTCGTTTTGTTAAGGGGATGTTTTCCGGCAACATTATAAATTAGTTACGTAAAAATTCCAGATAATTTATCCCTATAACAGGATATTATATTATGAAAGGACCAATTAATTGGTCATTTATCATACCACACCAAACATTCAATGAAAATCGTTGCTGAAATAGGCCTATTGTTTCCACTGTAGCATATGGATTTACATCAGACCATCGATGCGCACTCCGTCTGTTGTTTATTCCTTTACGAGTAAAAGTAGTTCCGCCCGAAAATAGTATAGGCCTAAATGGAATCAAGTGTTTATTCTTATTAACCGATTGACAAAACTGCAGCCAACTGGCGTAGTCAACAGGATGGAGATTTTGAACATTATGAATATGAAAAGGATGCAATCCCTTAGCATTTATTGTTCTACATATTCTACTTTGTGGAATATTGAGCGGTGTTGGGTTTAATCGTGTGCTCGTTGCAGGACTACGTTGAACTATCTGCAGAATGTTTACACCTTCAACAGCATTTTCTGATTGTCGTTCATATGAAACATGATCTCTGGGATGTGTACCATTCTTACCAAGATTATGAAAAATTGTAATAAATACTATACGATTTGGTTTAACACGTCCAGGATACCTATGTCGTTATATCGTCACCACTGCTGCAGCAAAATACATAGATATAAATCATGTCGGCATTATTGAAAATTCTCGGCATTTTTCAAAACTAAACTAAACAGAATTTCACTTTTCTTAACTTATACTTGTTTTTTATACACCGTAAAATAAACATAAATTTACACTTCTTAAAATGTTTATGATCAGAATTCATCGTAATACTGTAAATACGATTGAACAGCAAAAGGTTATTTAAACACATTACCACAATTTAATGACAACAATGAATAGTATTCAAACTAATTTTGATGCAAACAATTAGTGTTGCCAACTTGTTTTCCGTAGGCCTAAAATTATTGTACCTATTTAAAACATCAGTTTTGAACGTTTATAACATTTTGTGCTACGTTTTCGTCGGTTTTGTTGTTATTAAATGTCAAAATTCATCAATTTTAATTTAATTTGTAACGTCCTACCTAATTTAGAGCTCCCGTGAGCTGCTACAATCTAGTGGACTAGTCTGAAAACACCCTCACGTGATTCGACTCTGGACTTGCCCCGAGGCGATAGCATTGAGGTAGGCTCTGTTCTAGAGATAGCGAGTGTGATCAGAGTTCAGCTTCAATGCACGTCGCAACCTTTTCAAAATTATAAAGAGTTCTTAACTTTACTTCACTTCAACATGAGTTCAAAATTTTCTTCTAAAGGCGTGCGAAAACTCATGTTTTCTAAATTCTATAGGTAATCGTGTTAAGTTTCAATGAAGTATCTAATTTATCACAATCAATCTCATCTGAGCCTTACAAGCGTTCGACTCTGCTAGACCAGGTAAACCCAAAATTTTCAGTTTAAACCTTATTAAGTTAACCATCTTAATGTATGTTAAATATGTATTGTATTTTATAAATATAAAATTTTGAAATGTGTTTTCAATCACAATTAAACCTTAAGTTGTCTGTAAATTCTTTTTAGAGTATAAATTTATATAATCTTTTGAAAGAATAAAACAAAGCTTTATTTTTAGCAATTATAAAATCAAATCATCAATTAATGAATCATTCAATTTAATTACACCTAATTTTTTAACTGTCTGTAAATTGTACCAGCTTAAATTCAAACAATCTTTTAAAAAGAAAAGAACTACTAATCTATGTTATATGTTAACTTTCTGTAAATGGTTAACTTAAAACCCAGAATCGCAAAATTTAAAAAAGGTTAAATAAATCACCAGTCAATCAAAATTATCTAGATCTCTTTTTTTTAAACATTACCATTCCTGGTTCAAAAGCATCTATTTGAGGATTTCATCCTTAAAAATGGTAACAAATTTTTATTGAATATATTTAAAAATACTTTTTTAAAATAAATTCCCTACAAACTTGGTCTATAACTTTCATTTGATTATTGACAATTTAGCAAAATAAATTTACGCAACTTAAAAAAGTGAGTTTTTTTTATTAAATTTATGTGTTTTATGCCAATTTTCTCAAAAATTGCTTAATCCACAGTTCTAGGACCCATTTTTTGAATGGTTCACTTCAAAAACTATATGAAAACATCATATTTGTCCTTACATTTGTGTCCTTAGAATTTCATTATAGCAAAGTTTGACTTTTGGAGAAGAAATCAGGGCGAAACCTTTTGTTATCCGTAACTCGAAAATAATGAGTTTCCGGACCTGCGTTTTTATCAATTTCTTTTCTTATTTTTAGCTTTAGAATTAGTTGTCAAAGTATCGCCCTTTCCTCCTGAATCCCTAGGTATTTATATGTCGTAATATTATTATTAAATTTTAATAAAATTAGAATATGAAGTGTTTTATTATTTTTTAAAAATTAAAATAGGTTAAATAAGCCTTTGGAATTTACGAATTATTTTCATGTTTAATGTTTGTGTTTACATTTAATTTCCATAAAACCCGGTATGTTATATTATTCTTTTCTTTTAATATATTTGAAGAATTTTAGTTAACCCTATGTTCTGTTGTAGTGTACTTCAGTGTAACAAATATATAATTGTTGAATGTCCTGAGATCAAACAAGATGTCTTAATAATTCAAACTGTTTGACTCTTTAATCTTATTTATAAAAAAAGTCAATCTACAGGGTAATTCAAAAAGAATGGTGCAAAAATAGTGTTAATTTATTTGTAGAAGAAGAGTCAAAAATCATGATAACAGTTTGTTATATTAACAAGTTTTTAGGTACGTTACAAAAATTCGCTTCAAGTGCGTTAATGCACTTCAAATGCTCGATATGAGCGCCATTAGTTACACTGCAAATATCCAGGCGATATTCCAACTCTGCCCACACACGCTGCAACATTTCTGGTATTATGGATTGAACTGCTTCTGTTAAGCCCTGTCTTAAGTCATGCAGGTTTTGAGGCTAAGTGCGGGTAGTAAACTGTGTCTTTAATGAACCCCACAAGAAAAAATCGCATGGAGTTAAGTCCGGCGGTCGTGGTGGCTAGCGCAACAGAGGTCTGTCTTCATTTACAGAGCGACCAATCCAACGGTCTGGCAACGTAACATTAAACAATTAGCGTTCCTCAGATTTGTCGTGTGTAGGAGCACCATCTTGGTGAAAAACTAAGTTTGGAATATTTTCTATAAGCTAAGGAATGAGCCATTCTGACATGCTATCTAAATAATCGATGCCAGACACAGTGCGTTCAATAAAGAAGAAGGATACACATTACGGTTGTTGAGAATACAAAAATCCTTTAGTTTGAGTGTATCCCTTTAGTACTCAATAAACTCTTTTGGCTTTTCTGATCTCCATATTCTTACTTTGTGGCGATTTACATGTCCACTGAGCTGGAAAGTAGCCTGATCGCTGAACACTAGTTTGTCAATAAATCCATCATTTTAAAACTTTTCAATCATAGCAAAGCAAAAATCTTTGCGCCTCGGCTTGTCAGTAAGCCTGAATACTTGTAACAGTTGTAGTTTGTACTTTTTAGGTATCATCCGATTGCGCAAGACACGCCATAGTGTAGACTGAGGTATCTGAAGTTTCATACTAACTTTGCGAGTTGATGTTTTAGGACTACGTTCATACTTAACTTCAATTCTCTCTACAGCGTCCTCCGTGGTCTGTGGACGGCACGAACTTTCTTTGGCACACTAACACTCAGTGTCTCACCCAACGAGATATGCAGTTCTGATGAAGAAGATCCTTTCTGATTTTTTTTCGAAAATTCCATTGAAAACAAACAACAGCATGAGTTCCAGTCAACTCCAAAACACGTTTGTTCTTGCTTTGTGGGAGTCATTTGATAAAAGGTATAGCGTTAGTCACATAAGCAACCAAGACAAAAGATAAATTTATCAAAACAAACTTATAGACATGCCCTTTCCATTGTTGCAACAATCAGCTGTTTTAATTCATGCAAACAGAAGAACCAACTATTTATTTTTGCATCACTCTTTTTGAATCACCCCGTTTTATTTGTCGCTCGCCATTTTGACAAACTATTATTTTTATAGTACTTTATTCTTAATTTTCAATGACCTGTTATTTTAAATCTGGCTGACAATGATAGAGTGTATACAAAAATATACATTTAGAGATGAGTATTATACATAAAATAATTTGGATAAAGGAGTTTATAAGGGTCGTTTTAATATTGTTCAAAACATTGAAAAGGGTAACATTTAGTAATTTGGAAACGAGAAATTAGTATAGGTCAATGCATTTCCAAATAGAATGAACTCAATTATTTGGTAAAAATAAATAATGTATTATTTTGAAATTTTAAACTTTTCCATTAAATACATTTCCGTAGAGTTTGTAATTTTAATAACCAGTTCTATATATCGGTAATACATAAATTGATGAAAGTAAAGCCAAACTGTCCATGTATTTTGTTTTTAAATAAATGCTAAAACAATGGAAATATGCTGGAATTTTGCATGTAGAAAAATGAATAATGAGTTTGAAGTAAAACAAAGAATCTGTTTTGTTAGAAACTAACCTAACGAGCTCTTCATTCCAATCACGTACGTAGTCTAAACATATTTATATACAGCCTAGATGTATTTGTGCGCATCTTACGTTCAATGGATACCAGTTCATCCCCTTATTTAATATAGAAATTAGTCGCTAAATGTTAACAATTTACATTACAAGATAAACAAATTTTGTTTAATTATAATGTTATCTTTAACTAAATATAACAAGAAATAGTTAGAAAATTTACTTTAAAGAGAAGTTTTCCTCAGTTTGTTACAAGTTTCCATTATTTATTTTGAAATCCGAATAGATAAAGGAATACTTACACACATGATTAAACCCATAATATCAGAATACGAAACTCTTCAAGTGGTTATACTCAAGAAATCAGCGAAGTGTATAAAATCCAGTACACTGCCCAAAATACCTCTGGTTACATGCAAATAACAACTTCCCCCTTCAATAACCCCAACCAAAGCAGATGTTACAAGGCTTGAAGCGAAGCGAGTGAGATTTCATCATTGTATTTTCCCTAAGGTGTGGTTTGCATAATCTACCTTCTGCACAACTTCAATTTCAAACTTGGCCGTCGGCTAGATGATATTATGTGTAGAATATGATTACGAAAACTTTATACTATTGGAAAAATTGATTTTGAACAACTGATAATATTATAAATAATTAAGGTGCGTCTATATTACGTATTTAATTGGCAACATTTATGAATTTATTTCAAACACAACATAAAACAATTTAAAGTATAATTGTTCAAAATATATGCTTACATTTGAAACAAATGAGACGATTATATTTAGACTAAGAAAGTAAGAAAGGATTGTGCTATAGCAATAATTTAATAATTTAAATTAATGAGTGTTTGTTTATTGAAATACTTATGTAAAATCAAATTAATGTTATTATTATGCCAACTAGATTGAGAAGTAAAGCAAACGGATCGAGTTATCAGATATCTTTTGTAAATATATGTTCTTGGTTGTAGAAGTAATATATCATATTTACCCAAAATATAATTGCGCTATCACATTCAAGAAGAGAAAAACTAGCCATAAAATACAGATTTTTGTGTTTTTAAACAACAAAGTTTTCTTCTTTAAGTTAAAAAAATGGAGGTTGTAGAGCTGAAATTCCCTAAAAAAAAATTCCTGGAACTACTAGTGGTGAGAAAAAGAGCCACAGAATAATATAATTGACTGGGAAGAACGTTCGGGTTAAAATATGTGAATCAATGTTTGTTGTAGAACAATGTATTTTGGATAACTTTATAATTTGTTAAGGATCATGGAAGTGAAGGTTATTATTTGCTTATATCCCTTATAAAATTACAAATGTTTAAACTTTGGAGACTTTGTTCATCAGCATATTAGCAATTACATTGCTGATATTTATCTGTAATCTGATAAAATATAAATAAGTATTTATTACTTCAATTATCAATTTTATTATAAAATTGTATTATTATGTATAAAAATTACAATGTAATAAAGTAAAATCTTAGTTTTTATTCCACTTTTAATTGGAGATATTATTATTATTACTGAACTGAAATACAGTACTTGTATTCGTGAGTAGTATTAGGCCTACATAATCATATTTGAATCACTGTCTTGTAAATTCATTATATAAATCGTAAGATAATATAAGTTTACATAATAATTTCCCTATTTCAATAACACCAAAAATTAGTTGATATTTGTAAATGTTACTTTGAAACAAACATATTTCTTCAAGTAAAAATTAACTGAAGTATTTAATAGTTTGAGTGCAACCTCTTCAATTAGTGATTTTTTTTTCACCTCTATTCCTTAGTACTTTTTTCCCTGTAGTTAAAGTAAGAAATGAAAATGTTGATCCTAAACATGTAAATTTTGTAGGAAATGTTATATTCTATAGCTTTACGATACAAAAACTATACTTAAACATTTATTAGTCAATAGTCTAAAAAATTTATTTACAATTTATTTGGCCAATTTGTAGCTTCTATCAATTTTATGTGATTTACAACAAAATGAGGAATTATATTCTATCAATTATGCAGAAGAAATACGTATATTATATCTAAAAATTCGTATTGTAAATTAAATAAAAAGGTAATGGCATATGATAATTCTCACCAGAATCTCACATCTAGTAATAAGTTTGTGTAAAATAAAACTACATTGAGAATTTGTCTTACTTGCAGAATAAATATAGAAGAGTAAAAGTTATATGTGACATACAATTATAACTCATATAGCCATAGCCTACTCAAGTTTATACCAAAACCTAAGGTAATTAAATTTTAAAATTTGTTATGCACAGAAACATGTAAATGATCAGTTGTACATGTATGTTTAAATTTTATTGTAATTTTATTTTGAGATTCTCAATTTCAACAGAAAACATAAAATGATAGTTTTCATAGTATATTTTACAATATTATTATGTTTTAATAAATCAATTGATCCCTTATTATGCAAATATAAATAAAGTATAATTTACCAACTATTTGAAATAAATCATATCCTTTTAATTGTAAGGTTCATCATCTTAGAAAAAGAATTTATTAAGGGGAAAAAATTCATTATCCCCTTCCCATAACATTATATTAATTTTGTATTTTTAATATTTAAAATAAGTTTTATAGATAACATTATTTTTTTCATATAAAACATAAATTAAATGCATTCTTACAGAACAGGAATAACCATAAATAATAAGAATTTTGGAAATGGACGTGTTATTTAAAAAAAATAATTTATACACTACTCTTAATCAATTTATATTTGTACGATACACAGTTTATATGTTCCCAATTGTGTAAACACGATTATCAGAAACGGAAATTGTGATAGTTTTCAAATTTTGATAATTTATTTGGTCTAACGCAAAGAACATTGTTGTTTCACAATTTCACATTATATAGTTTCAAATTTAGGAAATGGGAGACAAAATTGAATATTTCAAGTTATATATATTTAATGACGATAACCTCTGACTTCAGTGTTGTTTTATTTCACAGAATTTTTTATCCAAAAGCCTTGAAACTAAAACAGTAATGTTGTTTAAAATAAAAACATTTTTCAGAAAGCTTATTTAATTTTTACTTCATTTACGAAATAGACTGGCGTTTCAAAATACAATGAATTTCATAATACAATTTTTAAGTTGAGATAGTCATTTTGTTTATACAATTATTTTAATTGGTTTTATTATATATTTTTAGTTCAAAAGCTACAATTAATTAATACAATCAATTAAACAAAAAAACACGTTTTGAGTCAGTACGAATTTTTGATTTTACTGTATTATATACAAGCTATTGTAAGTAAAGGTAGGGGGGCAACAAAGCCTCAGGTCTTCACAAATGATGTCGGCAACATGGAATCGAGAGGGAACAAGGACGATACATCTTCCTTTTCTCTCTTCCCATCTACTCTGACGACAATAGAGAAAAGGGAATCAATCCAGGCTTTGCTCCCTAATTCCTTGAGTCTATACTTCTTACAGGACAAAACGCCTGGAAACTCTGATAACTCCAGGTTTTCTTTCTTTGTTATTTAATAGACTCGACCCCTCTTGTTTATTATTGTAAGAACTTCCACAATGATAACGAATAAGAGCTATCCTTCTTCTTCGTAAAAAATATCAATACAAAAATAAAATGTAATTTAAATTTTCCACGCAATTCACACATTGGGAGGTAAAATGATAACGTTCATCACGTATTTTCAGTGGAACATACATTTTAAAAAGTAATAAACCGAACATGATACTTGTATATGTGTATGATTAAAGTAAATTTATATTTAAATCTCAATCTTAAATACATAACTTTATATCTTTATTACCAAACTTATACGTAAGTATATCTTGATTCATGTTTTTACAATCTTTAGTACAATTATTTCTAAATAAATTAATAATATATCACGCATAAAACTTTCAAGCTTTATTTAAATAAAGTGAAATACAATTGATAATAAATCTTGGATCTAAGTAGTGAAGAAGTTTTAACTTTAGTTAACACGGGGTAGATACTATCGAATTTGTTTACATAAGGGACCTCTATTTTAGTCTACGTTAAACCAAGTCATTAATGTTACAGCTTTCACTGACCTATAAATAACAAATTTCCTTTCACGCATGTATTAGCCAACCAACTAATATTTCAACAGAAGATTTAAGTCATTCATTAAAAATTAAAGAGATAAACACATATAAAATTATTAATAAAAAAATATCATAATAAACCATAATTATATATATATATATATATATATATATATATATATATATATATATATATAACTCTATTTTTGTATAAAAGTCTAGTTTTAATAAAATATGATCAATTTGGCATTGAGTACAAATATTCTTTTCCTATTTAATATAATATCCAATGATTGTTTATTTCGATTTATTATTGTAAAATTGTAGGTAGTTTTCTTGATTGGGAAATTAAAATATTAGACTATTTAAAGTTAATATATCTTTAGTTTTCATATCTAATATGTAGAATGATTTACTGAATATTTCAGTGCTACTGTGCACACCCTAAATACTGCTCCGCTGTGCTACATTTCACGGCAATAATATGCACGATCGTAGGACTGCAGGGTTTACTGTGTAAGGCTCAATAAATTTCAGCACCAAGTTATATGTCTCAGCTACTATGCACAGTTCAACACATTTTATCACATGGTTACAAATGTCAACGTTTATTTAGTACTGTATTAAATATATCAGCACTATTCATCACAGATCAACAAATTTCAGCACACTGTTTATCTCAGTGCTACTGTGTACAGCACAACACATTTCAGTACCACATTACAGGTTTCAACTCTACCGTGCACCATTCAATACATTTCAGCAGAGTAAGTTCTTATATTAGCGTTAATGTGCACGCCTTAAGATATTTCAGTAGTGTTCTATATATCAGAGCTCCACTCCACAACAATATACATCTAAGCACCTTAATATACGTTTCAGCGCTATTGTTTATCACGCAACACATTTCAGTTCCAAGTTTATATATCAGCTCTACTGCTCACATTTTAACAAATTTCGTCACAACACTTTGTTTTTTTTTTCAGCGCGTCCCTGAACAACGCAACATATTTCTGCACTTTATTATACGTCTTAGCTCTACTATGCAGCACTCCTTACCTTACTATGTTTCCTTACCAAGTTTGTATCGCAGGGCTACTGTTCACACTTAGGACATTTCATCACAATGTTATATTTATCAGTGCTACACTGATAAATATTTATCAGCAAATCTCAACACTGTTCATTTCTGCGTTACATATATCAGCACTACTGTGAACGGCTCAAAAGATTTCAGCATTTCGTTATATATTCAGTGCAACTGTGCACATCTGTACATATTCCCTTCCCTACTGTACATGCCTAAACACAATTCAGCACCATATTTTACAGTATATATATAAATATATATATCAGAACTACTGTACACGTCTAAACACATGTCAAACACACATATACATTAAGTTAGTTAATCATTAAACTTTATGACATTGTATTTCAAACTAAAAATGTGAATTTCGACACGCGCCTCATCGTTCGTTGTAGTCATGTACCGTTGATGTAATCACGATAACTGCCGCACAAATTATGATAAGAACATGAATTTGGAATATGGTACTACTTCAATAGAACCATTTTAAAATTCTTTTTTTTTTTGTTGTTCGTATCTCGTGTGTTACTTGCAGATTTCAATTTCTCACACTCCCTTACAAGCTCCACCCTTTAACAATGTCAGATAGCAAAGTTATTGTCAACATTTTAATTTAGAACCCTGTCTTCCCACGAAAATGAGCTACTTGTACAGTTTAGATTTCCGCAAGAGACAAATAACTTATATAAACAAATCGAGTGGTTAATTTTTAATATATGCACATCTACGAGTTTAGTTAGTGCCTACCCAACGTCAGGAAATTAGTTATAGTCTACATAATTACGAGGTTCAGAAAACCTGTGTAACTACTGCATTAAAAAAAATAATAAATACTCTACTGGGAAAGACGCCTTGATCTACCAATACAATTTCACATTAACAAACAACGACGGGTTTGATATCAGCTATTGAACATTCGATTCAGAGAATCTCTTTGAATTACATTGTATGATGGTGATGAGTAAATACCATGATCAATGTATTTAGTTATTTATTGAAAATGTGTTCTTTTATTATAGTTTCACCAACCGATTAATTTCATATAGTTTAAAATGACTAGGCAAATTATCAGAAACATATTTTAGAAAGTTATAAATATCTGTGTCTGTTATATTTTGTAATTTACATGATAATGGGCACTTTATATTCATAATACAGTTTATTGCAATAAATAACATTATATTTGAATCAGATATTTATATTTGTCTTTTATGGAGTAACATTATAACCTGTGTTTTAAAAACATATAACACGAACATTTTCTAACACTTTTTAAATGTCATTTATAAGTTTACATAACATTAAATTTTCTATCTTTCTTAAAGAGCGCGGAAGCGTTACTTATTATCAGACCTCATTGTTAGTTTACATTGTATAGGTACCTTATAAGTTATAAATGTATATATTAAAAAATAATTACTTTAAAAAGAGACGTTAAATATTTTTTTCAAATTAATAAGAAAATATGTCCGTCAATTACCATTTTATAATAAAAATAAGCTTAGGGTTTGTATATAACAGATGGAAAGACGCAGTAACACAACCCTAAATAGGAAAGTTAAACGAATCGCGTCAACTTTCCAAGTTAGTCCGGCGGATTGTTTCCAAGTTGTGATGGAATTTCACATGCAAACTGCTTCTTCAAACATCCGACTTAAGGAGTCATATGCATGGAAGCGTTTTGTGGCCGTAACAACGCTCGCAACTACTTAAAGTATGTTCCAAAACGGCCGCCCTAACTTTTATGTGAAGTGCTGCTGTTACTTATGAATGGAGAAAGCTTCCCAGGGATATAGAGTCAGTTCCATATCTCCAGGCTTAAATTTTTAATAAACCTACAGAGGAATAACCTCACTTGTGCACATTTATATTGTTATTTTACTGTTCGTTTTAAGGCTCCCTTCGATATAACTTCTCTTCCTTTAAAGTTGCACGAGATTAAGACACGACCGTAAAGTAAACAGTGTAGGCTACTATGTTGTATATAGAAATGTATTTCAATACAATATTCATAAAGTTCTAACCTTAAATTATTTAAGCTTTCTTTATATATTAATCATAAAGCTATACATAAGATTTGGAGTTTTAAAACTATTGATTTACAATTTTCTAACAGATAATATTCTATAATTTTATATAATAGTTCCAATTCTACAACGAAAACCAATACTCATGTTTTTAATTAACTGATTAAGTTGTTTAATTTATATTTGAACTAATGGTATAAAAAGGGACAAACTTTCTCACCACGCTACCAAAAACAAATTTAAAGCAACTAAAAGTATTTGTCACTAAAAATATAGCTCGATAGTGTTAATTATTATAGACGATTTTATAAATTACATGTTTTAAGACAGATATTGCCAATTATCTTTCATTTTTTAAAGAACCACAACCTGCACTTTTGTTGCGATTTCGATCAACATATTTTGTCTGGGTCCTTAGAGGCAAAACCTAATAAAAATCGTTATACCTTAATTTTAAAAAATCTATATTATTTGTGTATTTTTTTCTTATTACAGGTGCACCCAAACAACTGAATTAAATAAATACTGGGATATAGACAAATTATGCCCACATACCTAATTTGATTATAATCTATTCTTGCGTATGAGCTGTATAAAACTTCACATATGACGGACAGACAACAGACATCACGGACATCATTACAAAAACCACTTTATCAACTTAAATCCATGTATATTAATTATAAGTGTTAGGTCTATTCTAACACATTCTACACAATTTTTTTAAAAATATTTGACAAAATATGGTTAGGAATGCTAACCAAACTTGTAACATACCATTTATTAGAAAAAGGTACATAGAATTAACGTATGTAAAAAAATCAAATGTTAGATGTAAACAATTAGGAGCTAGTATGTCAATACTATAAGACATTACTCTAACGGGAGGAAAAATACCACATAAAAACCTAAATATACAATACGAACATATATATATGTTCGTATTGTATATTTAGGTTTTTATGTGGTATTTTCCCTATATATATATATAATACGAACATAACTTTTAAGACATATAAGATAGGTTTATCTATTTGTGATAACGAGAGTGTTATAAAATTATACATATCTTTACAAAACTCTAATCGACCAATTGAGTTTTCTTGAAAAAAACTGCAAAGCATCTAAATATTAGGATTACATTTCAAAATTCACAAAAGACAATAAAATAATAATAATAATTAGTAAAATATCATTATTTAGAGAAAAATTAATAATATTAATCTAAGTTGTAATAAAATGTAAGATATGGACATTTTGGAGTTAGTATGTCGGAAATCAAAAAGGACCTATGTGCAAAATTCCAAATCAACAGCTAAATACAAAATACAATAAACAATTTCATATTTCTTCATGATATACAAAATACGTGTGGTCTATTTTATGGTATATTATTTAAACAACTCATAACTACGCTAATAAAATATTAAATATCTGTACTTAAATTCAAAAAAAAAATATAAAAAAATGTAGGATCGATTCTCCTTCAAAAAGGCAACTTTCTAGTGAAAAAACAAAGAGTATTGAGATAAACCAAATACAAAAGAAAGCCAGGATGTCTACTTTTAAGCTAAATTGTTACGGAAATCCAAATACTAATAAACTATATTTGACAACTTCTGACGTCATTTAAAAAAAACAGTTTATCATTGATTTAATTAACACATGGTAGACCCATAGAAGAAGGTCTATAGTAACAATAATTTTTAAAGCATAAATGAAATGATGATAAAATGTGCTTTGAAATAGTGTGAATGTTTACGTAATACAACATAAAATATGTATTTGAACAAAAATACAAAAAAAAGACATATTTTATAACATGCTTCTACTGAGTTTGGCGTTTCAAAGTGTCACGACCAGACAATATTTATTAATTATATTTATGTAATATTTCACTATTATTGGTAATTTAGATATATGGAAATTAAACTAAAGATAACTAGCTTTACACTGGTGATAAACTTATTGTGATTAGAGATTGTATTTATTGGGCAAAATTTAAATTGGAAAATGTATGTTGAGCATAGTTTATTATAGTGGAATGACATATTCGGGACGGACATTGAAAGAAAGTGTCTAAATCCAAAAGTCATGATAATTTGGAATGGTTATGAAAAGAGGAAGAAACTACTAAAAAAGAGTGTCAATGTAGAGTAGTTGCCCTGAAATCTCGACTTAAAAAAATTCGTTTGTTTTGGACAAAATGGATACGGTCTATCGCTAGCAAAGGTAACGAGCCGAGATACATTAATCGATTTTAGCTCTTTTACATATACTATATTTAGTATTTTTTGAAATGAACATGAAAGGTTAGATCATAAACTTTACATTGGGGTCAAATTTATTTCAATATGACTGGTTTTAGTGGATGAAATGATGAATTGTATAATATATGTTGAGTTACATAGATGCATTTACTCAAATCACATCAAAAGTTAAAACAAACATTAAAAATACTATGAACATCTCGGTATTTGCTTTCAACGTAATTGTAATAAAAAGTGAAATTGTAATATCGGAAACATAACATTTGTTATAAATACAAAAAAAAAAAAAAAAAAAAAAAAAAAAAAATTAAAAATCACTTTTGTATGACATAAACAGAAATTTTTCGTTCAACTTTAGTACAACCTGAACCAAAATTATGTAAATAAATGTAATTTAATAGATGTCTATAAGGTTATGAGTCAATTAAATCAGATAAAGTAGTGTGAAAATCCGGTCTTTATATTCAAATACAGTATGCGCAAAAAAACTTTACAGGAATTGTAAGATTTTATTTACATAGTTTTACCAACATATACAAGTAAAAGGAACCAAAATCAGTTAGACTCGGGTAATAATATGTTCACAAGGATAGTACATGTTTAGGCAACACTCATACAGTTTTTGAAGGTATTTAATCATTTGGTGATGAAGGGTTGTTTCTATCTCCTTATAATACACATGGTTATTTTTTTCTGCAGTTGGACGATTGTAGATGGTGGGTCTTTACAGAAAATCTTCTCCTTCAACATTCTCCAGACGTAGGCTTCAATTGATGTAAGATCGGGGGAATGGGCTGGGTAAGGAAAGTTTGTTCTAAGGGAGATGAGGCGTTTGCCAAAATTTTCTTGATTGAAAACAATGTTGGTTAAAGGAGTGTAGCTGGTTGCGCCATCTTGGTGGACCCATTGTGAATGTAAGACAGAACGACAAAATCTCCTGAGCTCTCCTATAAAACGATCTTGATTGACCCATTATCGGTCCTGATTTACAATAAAACGATTTCATTATTGTCTTCAATAAAGTATGTACCAATTAGTGCACCAAATATTACATGCTTACTATGCTGTGGCCTCTCTACAACACTGTCAGGACGTTCAAACACAAGAAAACGTGTTGTGTGTTCTGCTCGTTTATTTCTCCTTATGAGATTCATCTGAAAACTATACGTCACTCAGAAACTCAGGTTCTCCATAGTGCATCACTAATATTGAAGTGCAGTACTGAACTGTGACTGCTTTGTTTATACAGTTCAAAGATTGTCCGGTTTGTATATTGTAGAAAAACCACCATTATTTTTAAAAATTCTTCTCAACGACGTATTGCTTATATTCAGTTTCAAAGATGTTCGGTTTAGGCTTCTTTTCGGTGACTGTAACACTGCTGCAACACTCTTTCATAGTTTTCATTTGTACAGACAGTAGTTGGGCGACCTGAATAGTCTTCGGCTGCGTCAAAACACTACCTGTCCTTCGAAATTTTTGTACAACACTAATAATCACAGCATAACTGTGTTGACACATCTGATCGATAAGACAACTACAGCTGATTCAGTTTCAGTACTGTTCATTTTGGAGCATACCGTATTAATAAACTATACCCAAACTTTGAATTTATTATTTCATAAAAAAATAACAATACAAATATTTTAAATTTCAACAAAAAATACAGGTTTGGGAGTTATCAGACAATAAGTAATAATATGTGGAATGCGTCAACACCAGCTAAAATGATATCATTGAATATTTTATTAAATGTAAAAGTTATGAATTGAATCATTATCAGAGATTATTTCAGTATTTTCTAATTAATTTACTCCAAAATCAAACTTCCCTTTTACTTGTTGTTTTCACATTTGTGTAACTATGTGAAAACGACAAGTAAGTATGTGAAACGTCCCTATTTAACTAAAACTTTATTGATATAGTGTGAGCTATTTGCTTTAATGTTTAATTTTCTCCGTTTATATTCAAGATTAATTTTCACTTTTACAGAAATAAAATTTGAAACTATGAAGACTAGTCCGTTTTTTAGGGGGAAGGACTGATGGCAAGGGGATTATAAATTATCAAAATTAAAACAAAATAATTTAATGAAGTATTTGGAGAATCTGAATATGGTGTATTCATCTAAAAACAGGTAAACTTAAATTTAAAATTTCAAAAAAAACGCCTACAACCAGTACTGTAACAGTACAAAAAAATAGGTAAAATTTAAATAGTTTTACATTTTTCCCGTTGTAGATGTCAAAAAGATAACAATAATTACAAGAAATCAGTTTGTCTGATAAAAGTATAATCAAATAATCTGAAACCAGTTATGCCAATTGATTTTGAACTCAAATGTGGGTTTAGCCATCTCATTTTTCTGTGTACTATTTATTTGTAAGAAAGATTTCGAGAGTTTATTTATACATTATATTTTATAATGAGATTATACTTTATATTTTCAACAGATATAAGTAGCTCTATTATTATTTCATAATAAACGGAACACTATTCTATTTGTTATAAACACTACTGTAAAATAATATGCTGTCTAAAAAGATAAAATAAAATATAACTGTTTACTCTTGTTTAGGATTTTAAAATGGTGAACGATGGCTGTGAAAGAGTGATAAAAAGTTTAAGTTTGTCATATTGCGGAAAATGTTATTGGAGAATTAACTAGGACAGACCATCTGGGAGCCCTCTTCAATTAGTCCAACATGATTCCATCTTGTTTTAGCTACTCCCCTTCTATTCTATGGCTTCTGTGCATATTGAATTCATTTATCCTAAAGTTGTAACAGTATATTGTTTGTTATTGCTAATATTGCACCGTGTTACTGGGTATTGTTACACGGAAAACCATGTTATTGTTGTCCATTTAACTGAACATTGACGGCTTATTTTACAGTTATGTTTCTCAATACAAATAGAGAAATTTCTCTTTCAGAAAAAAATCTATAGTTATCAATAATAACTATCAAGTATGGTATATATTGTAATGATTACATTTAATATTAATATGTAAAATATTGTTTTTTTTTAAATATATCCTACTTTTAGTAACCATTTAAGTACTGGTATAAGTCGAACTTGTACATAAAACAAAACCAGTTTAGATCAAAAAGTCAAAGTAACTTACATTATATAGATGTAAAGACTCAACATTTATAAGATCCACATTGAATGTATTTACCTTTTATGCACAATGAGCAAAAACAAAATATGTTTAAGGAATATTTTATCTTAAGACGAAATTGTACGGAGTTATAAAACAGTATAATCATTGAACTTAAAGGTTTACAATATAATAAATGTATTCCTTTTATGTTATTGCTGTTTCTTTGTTATTAGTGCTATGTTGACTTGGTATCGCCACAACTTGTAAATATTTATGAAGGACTCACATCAAATATCTTTTAATTAATCATTTTATTACTTTTTACCATATTTTACTTAGCTTTTATTAATATATAATTTTAGTTACATTTAAAATTATTATTGTTACATAAAATAATAACTCATTTGTGTGCAATTAAGGGAATTAAAGAAATTATTGGTATTAATGACTCTTTCGTAAAGTATTCTTAAATGATGTCAATATTTATTTATTCCACGCCCTTATAATATTACTGATAATACAAGTAATATATTTTACAGAAAAAGACACTATAATTGTGCTACAGTTATGCAAACCTATAACAAACTTTTACAGGTATGTAATATTAATCAGTTCGAAATGTGGAGAGAACGTTTACAAAATGGCACAGTTATGATTAAATGAGAGGCTAACACTTGGTATGGAGATAAGGTATGAGGTCGCCAGAGCGGGTGGTTCAAGTGAAACCCTACGTGACGAGAATTGAGTGTAAAGGGCAGGCTTCCTAAGATCTAAAACTGAGACAAAACAAAGAAACCGCCTCTTTTAAAGATTGTTTTATATTATAACAAACTTTCATGAGAGAAATCGTTTTATGATATTGAAATATCTTCATTTTACAAACCCCTAAAATTGATTTAAATAATGTCAAGGGAAATTTGTCAAATATAATAAATGGTTTTCGCAGTGGGATATTTATTTTACTTTTGCTTGTTGTGGTATACTATAGCAGGAGAAAAATAAGTTAAACCATTTGGCTATCAAAAAATGTTTTAAAACTGCCACAGTTATTAGTTATCAACATTCTTTTTTGGTAACTTCCCTAATTTTTTAATATAATATAAAAATATTGTAGCATTTCTACTTACTGTACTGTCACAATCGTTTTTTTACTTAATTAACTAACGCTTTTCGACATTTCGTGGCGCCATCTTCAGAGTTATCAATAATCCATCTTTTTTAGATGTCGTTAGGCACTTCAAAATAGTGTTTAAATATTCACTTTACAATCACACATATAGAAAACGTAATTAAACATTCACTAAAAATTTATAAATAAAAAAAACGCTGTACTTATACTTATGGCCCTCTTTTTGTCTGTTATATCTTAACACTGGCATATATCCTTCAGATTAAATTTCATCTTTGGTGTCATATCAGTCCTTTTTTTTATATCTTCTATTGAAATTATAGTGTTATATGTTTCATTTGAGCTGAAATTGAGTTTATAATTTAATATTGAGTACGGCTTCAACTTGTGTGATCTGTATATTTGGCATTGTTCAAAGGTGTAGATGACTTGTCCTTTGTTGCATCTATTTATTATATAGAGGTTATCTTGTACACTTTTGTACAAATGGTTTTTTTTCCATTACGTTTTTTGCAAAGTATGATTTTTGCTATTGTTACTTTCAGTATATGCTCTTTAAACCTTGTTTTGCCAATATCGTCCGGTTTGACCTATGTAGAATTTGGGAAAATCTGTGCAAGAGATTTTATATACACCTGAAATGTCATATTTATCTTTGTTTACATTGCTTAATGTCAAAATTGGTAATAGATTTATAATTTAGTATAATAATTTTATTGTAGAACACATTTTACGGTATAATTATACTCCAAACCCTTTTACAATTAAAGATTTCAGGCACTTTAATTCGATCCTCATATAAAGGTAAGATTAGATATAATTGCAATGGATGTAATATATCTAAATATATGCATTATTATATACCATAGCAATACCTTTAACGTATGTAATAATTAATCGATAATATTCTAATCATTGACATATATTCATTCTATCGTTTTTGTTGACTAATTCAAGAGTTTTATTAACATTATCAAAAGTTAATTTATATGTATTGTTTGTTTACATACTGATTTTTCGTGCAGAAATAATTCTTTTGGCCCCGTTTGAAAAATTCATATTCCAAATATAAATTATGAAGGAGAGAAAAAAAAATTTTTTTTTTTTATTAAGTACATTTTATTTTATGCTTAGTTAATTACATATTTAATGACAAACTTTCGTTTATAACTTTGCCATGATTGTCATATTGAGAAATGACATGAAACTGGCCAATGACGTCAATATGTTTGAACACCTGTACAGTACAGTAGTTAGCCATAAAGTTACAACATTGTTACTTCAACTTTATAGTCGAAGTAGTAAACGGCAAAGGAAAGAGTTTGTCTGTAACAGCAGAAGATATCCAGTTTAAACTGTATTTTCGTAGAGTATAAGGCATTTAATGCATATATTCCTGTTTATTGTTTTATTTTTATTTTTATATAGAAACATATATTTAATAATTTAGATATAATCTTGGGTGGTAATAACTATCAATTTAAAACACGTCCTTAGATGTTGTTGACTATATTATAAACAATCGCAAATTGTTTTCTCTTTCTACATAATTTTCAAAGCAAATGAACAAGTTTAGAAATTCTGTATACTGAGGACTCTATAGAGAGGTCAATCAGCTTTAGTAATAATTGAACTCAACGCTGTATGAATCAGAACTATGTTAAAAGTAAATAGTTATGTAAGATATTTTATTTTATTTCTAGACTAAAGATCTTTATGACCCTATAAATAATATTAGAATAGGAGAAGAGAACTTAACACGAAATCTAAGCTGTAGGAAATAGAGCAAGTAATAAAAAAACAAGAAGTAAACATTTATATTATAAGAGAAGATAATCCCACAAACAAAAAATAATAATTTTTATATGATGTAAAAAAAATTACGATATCTATGTATTGAAGCATATTTTACGTCTTTGCTATCTCGTTATTAAATTACTCTTCATGTACAAATGGTCATATATTGACTGATGTATTGAAAGGAATTCGTTTAGTTTTCATTTTAGTTGTCTTACTTTCAAACATTAAGGGAAAAAAAGAGAGAGAAAATATTTTTCAATTTCGTTTGACATATTATAGCTTTAAATGAAACAATTTTATATGTAATAACCTATTCTTTAAATACATAACAAAATGTATTTTCTTGAAACGCCTGCTTGAAATAATGACTTTCAACCACTCATATTAAATGTCATATTTAAAGAATTCTATTATCAATGGAAATGTCATATTTAAAAAACAAACCTTTGTCTAAAGAATTATAAAAATATTTCTCAACTAATCTAGCTTTGGCGGTTGTAGCAGGTGGGGCGTAAATTTCGTGGGTGGCGAGATCACGTCCACTATATGACGTAAAACTGCAACACCGCACTTTTTATCGTCGACTAACACAACCCCTTTTCAAATCCCACTGTCTACTCTGGGTCTTAATAAAAATATGAGCCTCATTTTAACTGTATATCTCTTCTATTTATACACACAATATTAAAAAAAAAAAAGAAGATATTTTAATCATCATATTTTACTTTATCAACGAAGATTACTAATAGTTTATCATATTGTAATCCTGACCAAAACTATATTCATCGGCCAATTTACTATCTATTGAATGAAACAAGTAATTGGCTATTTCAAGCATCCTATTGTTCAACATTAATTAACGATTTAAACCTTTTTCAGTGAGCTCTTCAACACTTCGTTCTTTGTAACAGGTGTACTTTTAATTGACTTTATATTACAAAATTCTAAAAAGAGGAACTTTGAAGGTATTTGAAATTAGATTTGTTAAGATGTGAAGTACAAAGAGAGTGAAGTATCGCTCTGGCACAATGAAGTTCTTATTTCAAGCACACGCACAATTAGTTACTTAATTCCAAATACTTAATAAGAAAAAGATAACATTCATAATTTTCCTGGCTGTTAGTTGTTTATTAATCTAAAACATGAACCAATGAAATAATCCCAATCCCCTGATTCATAGATTGATTTATATGCCAGTTTTGGTTTAGTGGGTGTTACTACAACCTCTAGCTATAATAATAGTTTTTCTGCTTTATTATAATTTACCAAATATCATTTTAGTCTTTACAAATCGTAAACAAACAAATTACTCAACAAAAATATAAGCAGTGCAGTTTGTAATTAATACAAAATTGGAAATTACAGCAATAAAATTTCAATATTCGTTAGATATGTTTTCCGATAACATATAATTTAAAGTATCTAATTGCTAAAGTGATGGACATTTAAATTTATAGGTCCTACATCAGTCAAAAAGTAACAAATACTGGTACTGGGAAACAATCTAAGCAAATTTACTTTCTGAATCCTCTATCAAATGAAGCTTTAGGCAGAATAAGTCAAAGAATGGAACTAATTTACATAGTAAAAAATTAACTTTCATACTATCGCAAGTTTTTCCATTATTATATTATTTCAAATCTATTTAAGTCCTCTCGTCTTTAACATAAAAGCCATTTAGACAAAATAGGGGTACAAGGTTATATACAAATTTTATTGATGTATAAAATGTATTATACTAAAAACTTCATTCATTAATTTATTAACTATTAAATGGGCATACTTAGTGGATGATACAGAAACCAATGCGTTTTAAAATAATATTTTGTATATTTCGGCTTTACAATATTGTATGTTTTCAGGTGATCGTTTATCATTTAAGTTTTCTAATAAAAGTAACAGAATTATTCACAAATATTCTTGCTTGCATTATGGTTTCGGTAGCACTAACGCCGCGAAATATTAAAGGAAAATGAAAGTCATTTATCATGTAAGTTACCTCTTTATGTTAGTCTTCTCCTAAAGAGACGCATTTCCGTCTCTCCTCCTCCATTACCCAGATTATAGCAGGGGTTCTGTAATATGTAAGTCACCCCTACAAGTTGAGTTATATCTGCTGACAGTCTGCGCAACATGTGGATACATTTTACCACAAATTTCTATTGTTTACATTTTTAGAAGATTAATGATATTGGTTCAGAAGTAAAGGAAAGTTGTGCAAGAAAATAAAAGGCAATATAAAATCGATAATTTATCTTTTAAACTTTTCTTAAACTGCCCACAGTATAAAACAAATGTTTTTATAATGACAATATAAGTACTGAAGGAAAACGATTTGTACCATCTATCATCAACTGGATTTATATTTAATATAACATATTAAAAAATGCATTTCTATAGTATATTTTGTATGTGATAAGGACGACAGCTATAATATAAGTTCACAATGTTGTTAGTAAAAAACGTACAAAACTAAATTTAAAGCTAGATACAAATTTATATACAACTGACAATTATTTCAAAACGGTTATATTGACGCAAAACAAATTTTAGGATCTCCTAACATTAAGTCTTAGAAATGATTAGTGTTCAAATTTTAAGATTATACGATATACAGTGGATGATTTACAAACTTTTTATGTATTTCCTGCACGCACAAAATATTCTCCTATATTAATTCTCTGACAGACATGTGAAGTTAAGATCGTTTAGATATCTTATCAAATACACCTTTTTATTTTATTTTTTGAAGGCATTAATCAATTCCGTATATCCAAAGCAATGATAAACCGATGACGATGTAAGTGGTATATTATCTATCTCTTTTATCCAGGTTATCGCTTACTTGATTTACAAATCTCTGAGAGGAGGGTAGTGTTTTAATAAGTTTTCTCTAGAAAAAAAATACAATTTTAGACATCTAGAAAAAAATATATATTCACGGTACTAACTAAATTTTTTAACAATATAATCCTACGTATTTTATAGGTTCTCTACCTCTTTATACGTATTTGTCAGGATTGTAAACCTTAGCAGGTTGAAAGCACCTCCAGACAGACGAGCCCCGAAGTAGTATAGTATTATCTATCAATCCTTATCTAATTGTCTGGAGCGCTACAATTAATACAGCTTCAAAATATTGTACTTGGAATTAGAAAATAGTTGAAGTGGTAAAGTTTTAGTTCATAATGTACCCCCCTTTACCAACTTGTATGTAAGCGCCATTATTTTCTAAAGATTAAGAAAATTCTATAATTAATCTCGAATCAAAAATAAAAGTAGATTTCAGTGTATTTATAAATTATCTTTAACAAATTACATTGTCCACGACTTGGTAAATTGTTTTTACAATATACTTAAGTCATGTTCTGTAAAGCAGACTTATATGTTAATAAGTTTTAAGCCTTTATTGTTGTTGATAATATTCTGTTATGTAACTTTGTCGACTGCTTTCTAATGCTGTGTGTAATCCATTGCTTTAGTTTTAATACCAGAGCTTTAAATAAACTTTTATCTTTTGAGAAGTAGTATATTAACAAGATAATAATCCACACTAAGGGATACTCCTTCTATTAATAACAACAATATATTATTTTAATATCATGTAATTTAAAAAATATAAATATAATTGTAAATGTTGTCTATAGTTATAGAAGTTTTAAATAAACAAATATACTGATGCATGCACTAGCATGATTAAAGTTTATTTATAGCTATATTAACAAATGACCAAATTTCACAAAAATGTCGTGCAATTTATAGTATTTTGATTTTTCTTAAAAGTAATAATTTATTGTTATAAAAATAGAAAATGAATGCTAAACTAAGTATGGTAAATATAATGCGAAAAACATTTCATCTCTAAATGCCAATATATATATATATATATAGCCTATATATATATATATATATATATATATATATATATATATATAATTTGTTGATGTTACTTAGATTAAAGTTATAATAGCTTTCCACAATTTAATCTCATTGAATGTACTTTTATATCTGTGTTGAGAAATGGTTAAAATCTTAAGCCGTACGTCATATTTGTGAACGAACATCAGAAATCTTTTAAATAGGGTTGTGAAACGTTGGCTAAGGCATTGTATGCATGGAGCGATATCTGTGAGATTGTATATATGAATACCAGAGTAGACATTTTTAAAAGGGCAAATTTCTGCTAGGTTGAAGTGAAAACATGACTTCTCCATCAACTGGATCCCTTCTCTCGGACTCAGACCCAGCTTCAAACCTTTATAATTCCGACCCAACCATTGTATATTGGGTTTGCTTATAACACTTTATGCACATTAAGTCAAACCCGTTCTTAAAACGGACACAATTGTGCCAATGTTATTGTTTGATTATTTTATTCAATTGTGTTGTTATAAATAATATATATGTACGTAGCTTATTCAACTACTGTATGCTGTAACTGTATACTGTGTGGTTGAATATCAATCATTATGTCTCAAAATAAAATAAAATCCCCTAAACCGTAAATATTAGATTTCAGAAAATACTAAGTCCCACATTATCACATTAAAATTGTTCGTTTAATGATAAATAAATTATACTTATCATACTTTACTCTACAAATATACTTTTAATATATGGGTGTCAAAAATGATTGAAAAACATGATACTTTTACATCTAACTTGGATATATGAACATCCGTCTTTTATGATATGAAAAATAATAACATCTCATATATGTTAATCAACGTTTTAATTTTAAATTATACGAATTAATTTGTATTATAAACGAAATTGTGGAAGCTTCTAATTCATTATTTTGAAAGTATATTGTAACTTAGAATATGGAACTAATATCTTAATAATATGAATTCAGTTTTTAAAACATCTGACTTGGCTGGATTAAAGGAAGTATGATTTTTACATGGTAGTTTCAACAAAAATAAATAGGACTTTGTGTAAGCCTCTACTGTAGTTTTGATATCATTCGGAAGAAGACAAAATTCCAAAAATGTCAGAACCTTCACCTAAAAGAAACCTTATGTATGTTTAAAATTTATGCTTGATTATAAATATTACAAAACATAGATATTTTACTACCTTACCGTGACATCAAGTTTAAAAATGGAACTGTTAATATGAGGTAAAGTCCACATTTCATCTGATATATGAGAAATGGAAATTACCTTCAAGTGAATGTAAAATTAATTTATGCTTCTGTATTTTGTAATTAAATCATATATTCTTAAATGAGCTAAAATCTGTCAGTGATTTTTTTTTACTTTGAACGTCACGAAATTTTCAAATCAGTAATAGGCTATAGAAATCTACAAATGAAAACTAAAAAGACAATGAGTATTACTTGTGATTTATATATTTAGCTGAGCCATACGTCAGTACATATATAAGAGATGGATATTTTGTAGACCTAACAAAATGTAAAGAAAAGTAACAGTATAAACAGTAATTTAATATGAAGTAAAGGCATTAATTTTAATTTAAAATCAGAATGTCAATAATGATGTAGAGAACAAGAAATATTATATAATATTCAAAATTCAAAAAAATGGTGGGCTGAGAAAATATATAAAGAAAAAAATTGACATATTAAAGATATTACGGGTGGAAAGCTGGAAATAGATCAAGGAAATTGTGGCTGGATGATATTTAAAGAGGAAGTTTTGAGAATGTGCTTTCTGATTATGGAGTCAAGAAAAGTGCAGATATGTTCTTCTGAGAGATGGATATAGGGTAAGGATATGTTTATGTATATACTGTACTGTGAAGAATAATTTTATTATTTCGAAATTATGAGCAACCAGTTTCTTTTATCTGAGACAAAACGCCTACTAACACGCATATTGAGAGAAACTATTTCGTTATTAACTATTATGTAATTTTTTTTTTCTCAAATGACCAACTCTTCATTTTTTATCGATTGGATTTCAGCCTAAGTTTATATTTCTCCTTTTTAAGCAACACTCGTTTCTACTTGTACTAATGCTAAGAGGTGGTAAAATATACTGTACGTTAGATTGTCTTCTGGGCTTTGTGGTTGTGTGTGTTGATTTTAAATGTTCATGAATTAAAGTAATTCTCAACAGTTGATCTAACAAATATTTTCAACTCACTAATGGAAAGTTAATTTTCAAAACTACGTTGTAAAAAATATATATTTAATAAAAAATATACAATTGTTCAAAAATTCCATAAAAATTATTTTAAAATAAACCGTCAGAAAACGTTGTGACTCACCATTGGTAATAAATCACTCTAATTAACACAAAATAAATGTTATCATCTGGCTCACTTTAAGGTTTTAAAAATAGAAATAATTTTTTATTTTGTTAAACACACTATATCGTATATTATTGTTATTATTAGACAGCTAAAAGCAATATTTATAACTAAAATAACAAATAAATTTCCAACGATCTTTCTCTTTTCACTAACACATTAAAACATTTATCACATATACATATCATATCCATTATATTATAATACTCATAGGTGTTTAATTTAAACATGTCAGTAGTAAACTTTCAACATTATAATATTTTCTTTGTTACTTTGAATATTTAATGAAGGATTAAGTAACTATGTCATTTTTATGGTAATTGTTTATTATTTTAAATTGAATGGAAATCATTTCACTATCTTTATTCGGACCTTCAGTTACGATGATGTTCAAGCTAAGCTTGTATTTATTTATTAATTTTTTTATTCCATCAAAGGAAAAATTAATCATATCTATATCTTTATTATGGATCATTTAAATGGGATTGTATTGCCTTCATTGGAATATTACCTATATTAGAATAAACAAGGCCAGGAAATGTAGATGTATTGTAACAAACAAAGCTAGTCGATGATATTATTTTAATATTAAACACTGTTCGCTTCATTACCGCTACACACAACATGAGCGATGTAATTATACGTCATATTTAGTTATGAAGATTATAGTGCCCATAAGATCATAGCTAGTGGAAAAAAGAACAATTTTATTATCTGATGGTTTGTGCATTATCACATACGGTTTTCCTGGAGCAGGCCGCTATCTTCAAATATATATTATAATCTAAACATTTATTTTAAAGACCTTGAAATTTTAAAATTTATCCTCACCTACAATGAAAATTCTCAAAAACTTATAATCTAACGATGTTGAATATTTTAGTAAATTTTTATTTTTCATAAACATAATTTATTTTCTTTAATATATTATATTATTTATTTGTATGATTACATTTAATTTTAAACATATTTTAGCATGTTTTTGAACAGAATAATTAGTTTAAATAACTATGACTATTACAGATACTTTCTTTAAGAATACACATTCATTTGTGTTATTTTGTAAAAAATATTAAAAAAAAATGATACTATATTATTTATACTGAAATATACAAAATAAGTTGATAAAACACAGTAGTAAATTCCTTCCTTTATCCATACACCCCTTTGTTATAGCTTTCATCTCGAAATATATAATAGAGTGAATCATTGCTCTAAATACGAGAACAAAAAAATGTATACGCGGTGCTAGTCAAGTCAATATCAGTTGTAGGGGAACGAGTAAAGCTTTATCAGTACTGTACCTTTATACATACCTCTCTCCTATTCATGACCTGTGTTATATACGGTTATAAAAGTTGGTTGCCATTGACAACGCATGCCATAGCTCGTTTTAGAGTTAAAAAACGCCAGGGAAGAAATATCAATTTTGATTAAAAAATTCCAATGTTGGGGGTTCTATACCACTAGGTAGTCCCAAATCTCTACACCCAGATCGCATGCCTACACTCTACCATAATACAAACATATGTATATATATATATATATGTAAAATTGTTTATTCTGTCATACGTTATTAAATTTATGAAAATAAATGAATTCAAATAATTTTCATATTTAGAAACCGTGGAATGTGTTATACATTGTTCATCTCATCTATTTCAGTAACGATTATATTTAGCTTAATTATAGCTTATGTAAAAGGGAAGGAATTATATATATTGATAAAATATAAAAAAAGTTTGTAATTATATATATATTATTTTACAAAGCGGTTGCTTCTTCAAGTGTACAAACTATTGAGCACTATCTTGTTTCAAACAAACGATTCGACTATCAGGAATGAAAGTTTTGAATTACACCGTACTGTGTTTTAGTATTTAATCCACCTTTGACAAAGTAAGTTTATCGCTCTATTTCAAATACTTGTTACATATCAATTTTCTCAATCTCTTTATATTAAATTTTAGATTTATACTTTCGTTTCCCTTTAAAATCCGTAACAAGGAAGAAACGCTAATATAAAAGCGGCCGCAGGCGCTCACACACACACACACACACACACACACACACACACACACACACACACACACACACACACACACACACACACACACACACACACACACACACACACACACACACACACACACACACACAAATAAAAATGTATTGCACTGTTATAAGCCTGAAACGTTACAGGGTTACAGGCCTAACTCAGTTTGAAATAGTGACCCGTTATAGGTTAAGTAGGTTTTAGCCTGATTGATGGCGTTGCGTTTTTCTTTGTATTATCCACCCCTCTGCACTAGTCTAACAGGCATAAAGTCGTTAAGCAACAAGGAAGAAAGAAGAATCTTAACAACAGAGTTCTAAAATAAACATTATTGATTAATAAAAAACGAGAGCACTCAGAGTTATAATAGTATTGGAAATTGTTCCAATGGGATACCTAATTTTCATTTTTAGTTTAAAGCTGCCATAATACTAATAGGTAATTGAATGTCAATGGAGGAAAAGTAAACATTATGTAGAAAATGTAAAAATTTATTTGTCTAATTAAATACTTGTATTTACAGTATGTTAAATTCAGTTTTTTTTGTATTTAATAAAGATAATTTTTTGTTTGCAATTTTTATTGAACATCTACTGTCAAATATTTGCTACGTACATCTTTTATAACACAATTTAAATTTGTTTAAAATAATAATAAATATAACATCCAGTAAACGGTTAATTTATAAAACATCATGTTTACTTATCTGTCATTGTAGGTGAAGTTTGAAAGTCGAAGTAAACAACCGAGGATATAGTCAATACTTTGAAAAATAATAATAGATTGCTTCTGTGTCCACTAGAATAAGAATTTCAGCTTGTTTTTTTAGTTACATATATTTACACCAGAATACATTTATTTTATTTTGAAGTATCAAAATGAGACTATCTCACAAAATTTAATTATGACTTCATTTATAAAATTTGTTCGCATTATAGAACAAAAATACGGATATGCACTCAAACAGAATTCGCAGAGTAGGAACATGAAATAATAAAGACTGACGATCCGTGAATAGTAAGAAAAAAACTAATTTACTAATCGGCAATATTAGCATTTAGTAAGAAGAAAAATAATCATCATAACCTAAAAACATAACAAACTTATGATTTACCTCACATAAACCAACAATACCAATCAATAATCATTTGCCATTATATGTTCATTATAGTACAAGCTGATACCTGTTTAAACACCACTTTTTTGTATAACGTAACCAATATAGGATAGTATGCAAATATATAATTTTTAAAGTTTTGTTTCGTGTGATGAAATTTGTGTTTGTAGTTAATCTAGAGGAGATGTTACAATTTCTTATTCCACTTGCGGAAATATTTTTGAAGTGGGCGATGAAACGTGGTCTTGAATTTAAATGTACTCTAGTCCGCGTCCTTGGCCCTGTTTCAAAGATCGAATTTTGATCTCGGAGAGACGTTCTAGGGGCGAGTATAACTTTCATCATCGCTGTATGTCTGTTGTAAATCTCCCTAGGGGAAATTCGAATACTTTATCCTCGCTCTATGTTTCTGTCTGTAACGTTTAATAAGCAGCTTATCACTGTGGAAACCAACTGGCCGCCTTCATCAATAACTCCCCTCACGCAGCAAAGCCCTTGATACCCATTTGATTCTAAGAATACTTTCCTACTTTTACCCATCCACAAGTTTCTTTGTTTAATGTACCATTTTTACATATTTCTATCTAATTTATGTACATACTGACATCGAAGAGATGTTCACCCAGTTTACCCATAGAACCATTTTTTGCAAACCGATCTAGTATAGGTTTTAAATAATTAAAACTCCATGAAACTTTGAATAGTTTTCCTTATGTGTTTTAATTTACGTCTAACTCAAGTTGTTTCCCATTTTATAAATCATTTGTTAGCATTTATGAATCATAATTGTTTTGACAAATAACATTATTGTCAAAAACTATATTATTCGTATGAGACATTTATGAGTATGAGACATTATGTATTTTATATAAAATATGTCACAAATAGATTTAATTGAGAGAATTCAATTTCATTTTAGAAACGTTTGTTAGGAAATTAAAGCTTATTATTTATTGAATTTGATTTCTACTTTAAAAACAAATGTTTAAATGATTATAATTTTTAAAATATAAATATTTTAAGTTCCTCTTTATATTAGTACTGCTTATTATTGCTTACTGTTTTAGTCAGGCTATTTAAAGTTATTAATAAAAAGACCATGAACTTGCAGATTTTAAATAACTAACAAAAATAATTCTTGCCATAATACCTTTTTTGTTTAAAACTTTATCGCTCAAAATCAAATAAAATTTTCCAAAAGTTGGTACATTTCGCCTTAATTTACTACAAACTAAATACATAATGCTTTATTGTTACAAATTATCTTGTTAAAATAATTAAAATTTATTTTGCGTACTTGTAAGTAATATTAGTGTAATATAATATAAAGTTATTATTGATTTACCAATTTTTATAGTTCAAATACATCTACCGGAATCGCAAATTCTATAATTGTGAACAACATTCAGAGATCCGTTCACGTACTTATACTTAAACCATTTCTAAATTATTTATATGTGAAAAAATATATACTAGTCAAATTAAAGTGTTTAATAATAAATAGTAGATAGCTAACAATTATATTTTAAAATTATTTCTTAAGTTGTTAAAATGACTATATGATGTCATTCCAAATCGATTTATATAAACTGCTGAAACTTTGTGATTTATATATAAAAAAATAAAAATTAAAAAAAAAATTATGAGCATTTTGTTTTTAAAGTTTTTAATAAGCCGGTATTTTGTAAAGGGTATATCAAAGTTTTAATTTTATTAACAATTCTGGTAGTATAATTTATTATTATTAATAATTACGTTAACTACAATTTAGAAAAAAATTGTAATTCACCTATTGTTGATATAACAAATTGGAATCACGTGATCGTCATTTACAATATAAAAAATCAAGATGGCATTGTGGTATTACATAGACATAAAGTGATGACTAATTAGTTCGAATTTACCATTTTTTGCACACAAAAATATACAGTTGATTTTTAAACGTCGCACATTAGAATGATTTATACAATTGATAAAACGTTTCGAGAATCATTAAGAATAAGATAATACCAAAATCATTATTATACTTTTCAATTTTTTTAAAATATAGGAAACCATTCTATAAAGTAAAATAAGTGGAATAACTCTTACAACAACAATACCTACTGTTTTTATCATTAGTTAATCATTTTGATAAATTTTGTTCTTAATGAAAACTAATTTCTACTGAATATTTAGATCCATTATTCTCCCCAATTATCAACTCCAATTTAAAGTATAACTAATAGTAACTAAATATTGTTGCAAAACATTTATTTAAGTACTACCTTGTAATCCTTGTCTAAAATAAACCCACTTGTATTTAGACATTTTATTTTCCATTGCCAGACACAGAGACAAGGAAGATCAAAAGCCACGAGAACAATCCCCAATAAAGGAAGGGAAGTTTAGGGGATGAGGGCATTGTGCTGCCGACGTTAATTAAAGCTCGCAGGAAGGAAGCACTAATAAGATGATTTTTGCTTTCTGATGGCATTAGGAGATTGCATTAGACTGGAGCTTTGATGGCTGACACTGGGGCAGAACAGGAGATGTTACAACTGACTGAGGATTTCCGTAACGTCCGATTCGGGGGTAATTAAACCATAGCTTGAGTAAAAGGTGTGATTATTAACGTTTGACTGCGTGAGTATAGATAAAGTATATCTTTAATATACAATAAATGTAGGCGTTATACTTCGTTATATAATATACGTGTCACAATACACCATGCAAGTTTACTTGTATGTCAACATTAATAATGAATATTTTTCTGAAATTTATTCGTAATCGTATCTTTGATACTTATGTATTTCAATAACTTTTTTCTTTAAGTAAGTTTGACAACTGTATGTCAACATTAATAATGAATAATTTTTTTTAATTTATTCGAAATCGTATCTTTAATACTCATGTATTTGAATAATTTTTTTTATTTAAGTAAGTTTAACAAGTGCATGTCAACAATAATTATGAATATTTTTCTAAAATTAATTCGTAATCGTATCTTTAATACTCATGTATTTGAATAATTTTTTTTATTTAAGTAAGTTTAACAAGTGCATGTCAACAATAATTATGAATATTTTTCTAAAATTAATTCGTAATCGTATCTTTAATACTCATGTATTTGAATAATTTTTTTTATTTAAGTAAGTTTAACAAGTGCATGTCAACAATAATTATGAATATTTTTCTAAAATTAATTCGTAATCGTATCTTTAATACTCATGTATTTGAATAATTTTTTTTATTTAAGTAAGTTTAACAAGTGCATGTCAACAATAATTATGAATATTTTTCTAAAATTAATTCGTAATCGTATCTTTAATACTCATGTATTTGAATAATTTTTTTTATTTAAGTAAGTTTAACAAGTGCATGTCAACAATAATTATGAATATTTTTCTAAAATTAATTCGTAATCGTATCTTTAATACTCATGTATTTGAATAATTTTTTTTATTTAAGTAAGTTTAACAAGTGCATGTCAACAATAATTATGAATATTTTTCTAAAATTAATTCGTAATCGTATCTTTAATACTCATGTATTTGAATAATTTTTTTTATTTAAGTAAGTTTAACAAGTGCATGTCAACAATAATTATGAATATTTTTCTAAAATTAATTCGTAATCGTATCTTTAATACTCATGTATTTGAATAATTTTTTTTATTTAAGTAAGTTTAACAAGTGCATGTCAACAATAATTATGAATATTTTTCTAAAATTAATTCGTAATCGTATCTTTAATACTCATGTATTTGAATAATTTTTTTTATTTAAGTAAGTTTAACAAGTGCATGTCAACAATAATTATGAATATTTTTCTAAAATTAATTCGTAATCGTATCTTTAATACTCATGTATTTGAATAATTTTTTTTATTTAAGTAAGTTTAACAAGTGCATGTCAACAATAATTATGAATATTTTTCTAAAATTAATTCGTAATCGTATCTTTAATACTCATGTATTTGAATAATTTTTTTTATTTAAGTAAGTTTAACAAGTGCATGTCAACAATAATTATGAATATTTTTCTAAAATTAATTCGTAATCGTATCTTTAATACTCATGTATTTGAATAATTTTTTTTATTTAAGTAAGTTTAACAAGTGCATGTCAACAATAATTATGAATATTTTTCTAAAATTAATTCGTAATCGTATCTTTAATACTCATGTATTTGAATAATTTTTTTTATTTAAGTAAGTTTAACAAGTGCATGTCAACAATAATTACGAATATTTTTCTAAAATTAATTCGTAATCGTATCTTTAATACTCATGTATTTGAATAATTTTTTTTATTTAAGTAAGTTTAACAAGTGCATGTCGACAATAATTATGAATATTTTTCTAAAATTAATTCGTAATCGTATCTTTAATACTCATGTATTTGAATAATTTTTTTTATTTAAGTAAGTTTAACAAGTGCATGTCAACAATAATTACGAATATTTTTCTAAAATTAATTCGTAATCGTATCTTTCTCATGTTAAAGGTTTTGTAAAAGTTTTGTTTTCTTAAAAAAATTCATAAAAAATATTATTTTTATACAAAACCAAACTTATAAGATATCATTTTTCTGAGAAAGATGCATAGAATTCATCTATGTAATATATATATATTTTTGAAACGGTTTTGGAGTAAGTATGTTAGATGTCAAAAAATGAAGGTATCATTTTTCAGAAAAACCTGTATCATCCAAAACCAATAGCTTACCACATTTTTCTAACATATACAAAAGTTTTGTGTAATATTTGTGATTATATTTAGAAAAAAAATTGTTACATTTTCAAAATTAAAAAAAAATATTTTACGAAAAAGGTAAAATGATAATTTATTTTTCGAAAATTCACAAAATATAGTAATATTTATGGAAAACCAACTTCTATATATCATTATATAAAAAAAGTTCATAGAATTTACTAGTGTAATGAAACAAAAGTTTGAAAAATAATTTTGGAGTCAGTATGGCAAAGAACAAAAAAACAAACAAAATTCGAAGGCTAAATGTTCCTTGAAAGTCCATTTGACCATAGAAATACTTGTTTTACATTTTTTAACAAGTATTACAAACAAAATATAGTATAATTGTAATTAACTATTGGTAACAAAAAATCAAATTCTAAAATTTTCAAAATAAAAAAATCGTTTTCCCCTAAACCTCGACAATTTAGGCATAATTAGTAATTATATAATGCTAGGCCTAAGAAACAATCACTAGATTTCACTAGAACAATAAACGTTACAAAGAATAACACACATATACATTTGTATAATCAATTAAAACACTCAATATAAGAAAATTTGCTTTTAGGCCTAGGTTTACAACTTACCTCTTGGTTAGTTCAAATATAAACCATTTAAAAACTAGAACCTCACTCAAAAATATAAACTTTAGAATCAAAAACACATATTGTAACTTGTATACACTATTTATTTACAATTTCTATACACAAACCTTCAAAATAAGAAATATCTAACCCCAATACAATATGCACCACACCCTTTATATTTCAATGTATGTCACACAGTTACGTATGTTGCGAGTTTAAAACTAAAACCTGTAAATATCTGTTGCCTATATCAAGTACTACCAACTTGTAGAATGAAATCTCCTCTACAACATACTATAAAGAACGATTACAAAATATCGATTCAAAAATCGATTATCTTATTTAGTAAACTGCACCGAATGCCAAGTAAATTTCGTTTCGTTAGGTTTCTACTATGTTCAATTAGAAATATCTTGCGATCTATGAGACACAGAACAATTTGTAAACTACAGTTAGAAAGAGAAAGATGTGATCTATAGAACAGTGTTTTGGTCGACCTGTTTGACAGAAAATAAGATTTGTAATCGTATGGGAAACAATGGCGTCGCTTTTACTAAAAACTGCACAGTTCAAATCATTGATTTTACGCATAAAAATATGCGAAATTCACCAATTTTTGGAATAGTATTTATAACGTTTTGTGGTTTTTTTGCATGATTTTGCATCTACGGAACATTAGCTTTCCAACGGTATTTTATTTATTGCTATAGGACGATTCTAAGTGGACGTAATGTTGAATTGCAAAATACATGTTTTAGAGTCGGTTATTGAACTAAACCATGCGAAAATTTATTCGTAATCGAATCTTTAATACACATGTATTTCAATAACTTTTTTCTTTAAGTAAGTTTGACAAGTGTATGTCAACATTCTTAATAAATATTTTTCTAAAATATATTAGTAATCTTATCTTTAATACTCATGTATTTCAATCACTTTTTTCTTTAAGTAAGTTTGACAAGTGTATGTCAACATTATTAATGAATATTTGTCTAAAATGTATTGGTAACCGTATCTTTAATACTCATGTATTTCAATAATTTTTTTCTAAGAGTGTCTACTTTGATGGGACATAATTTAAATTTAAACAATAGAGTAAGTTTTAGCAAGCATTAGCAGTAGCTAAAAAAAATATATTTTTGTTTTTTTTAAGAAGTTTAATACTTTGGAAACATTATTCTAGGGTCTCGTTTAAATGGGTTTCGTATAAACTTGACATAGTTTTCGTGATTTAATACTAAAATAACAAGAATAAAGAATTAAATAAATAATATGTCAATATATTTATATACACTAGCTGAAACTTTTTTATATTTTACATATTTTGAGATGAGAACAACATTTAATAAAAATATTTATCTGGTAGAAAATAAATATGGTTTAAAACCTATAAAGTCCAAATCATTAAAAGATTTTTCAAGCTATTATAATTATAAAATATTCAAAATAAACTAAACGAAATAAAATTTACAATTTGTTTTTGTTTCTTGTTTTTTAAATGTGAAAATCCTCTCAGTCGTCATCGCATTCTAAAATAAAAAAAGAAAAGAAAAGTAAAGACCAATATCCCTAGAATACTTTAATAACGTCCTGTTCGGGAAATAACAGGATGGTATAAAGAGACCTGATAGGCAAATGATATAAAAGGGATCTAACCCAAGACAACATGATAAATATGTATCCTCAGCTACATTCCCTCATGATTGCTAAACCCCTACTCCCTGTACACAGATTTTATTATTAAATTTATTATATTAGTTAAGAAATTAACATAATTTAATACGTAAATAGTCCATAAATCCAAATAATAATAATAATCGAAATAGTATGTCACTTTGAAATCTTAATATTGCAGACCGAAATTTGTCATAAAAAAGAGCTACGAAATATTTTAAACGTGGCATTTTAAACTAGACAGACCGAAATGTGCGATTCTATATACGTCCTATCTATGATGTTTGAACACCAAATATATATATATATATATATATATAACATGTTTTCCAGAGATAAACATACAAATTTTCATTATGGGAAGTTGTGTTTTGGTTTCAATGTGTCATTTAGTGATAATACTTATGACAAGTGTTATTAATTTTAAGTGAACAAAGTTGGAACTCTAAAACGGCCAGGTCCTGCGTACATTATCCTGATCATATGATATCAAAAGATTTGAGGAACCTAAGACAATTATGAAAAAATATTATTTTAAGTAAGGAAATGTTATTTCAAGAGGTTGTCACTTTATTTACAGTGATAAATATCATGGCGTGATGTTTTGAACACTACATAGAACATTTCTTTGTTGTCAGCAGAGATATGGTTTGTAATAGAGAGTGTGAATTATAGTAGCTCATAAGAGTGGAAGCAATACCCCAATAAAGAAGGAAAGGAAACCAAGTGATGTCGAAAGAGTATTTTTGGGTAAATAAATTTACAATATTTTCGAATTTTGAAATATAAATTTGTTGCGAGTTTAAACTCCAATATTTCATAAGTCTCAAGTGCCGTTTTACAAAATGTGAGCGATTCAGTTACCAATAACTATTCAGATAATACAGCTTTAAGGGAATATTTTTATGAATTATGATTTCCTCTTTCAGTACTTCAAGCGCAATTTTAAAATTGGGAATTCTCACAAATGTCTGTAAATTTTTTTATAATCAGAAATAAATTGTTTATATGAAACATTTAAAAATCTAGTAACATGTTAATAATTATATCATACAATATTTATTTAGTGAATAGTTTAATTTTTCATTAATATAACATACTAAACGAAAAACAATTATATATATTATATCAATAAATAATATAAAATAAGTATTTATCTTTTTAAAAACTATAAGCATATTATATAGTATTGACAGAAGCTGTAGTTTAAATTAATGTGTTATTTGTAGTAGGCGTTTACGTTATTGAGTAAAAACTGTTGTTTTTGTGACTTTCACCTATACGTCAGTGATATTATACATTTCAATATAAAAGCTTTATTCCATTTCAAGGAAAACATGTTTGGAGAAACAAATATTTTCTGTAAAATAAAATTATGTGGAATATAAAAACGCGTATTTCAGGCGCTATACGCCATTGTGTAGAAGGTTTGCTACAAAACGCAGTTTTATGAAGTCTAAGGTGTTGTTTCAGTTATATAATCAGGTTGGTGTTTGTGCGCAGAAAAGGTGCTAAGCTACATAAATTGAATATATTAAATACATAAACGTCTTTAAATAACAATCTACATTCTTACTAAATTTCAAAATTTAATTAAAATAAAGTCAGTTTTTTTCTGTTTACATACCCATAATTTCTATTATATATATACGAATAATTATTCAGATATTTTATTAACATGACATTTTTTGTGTTCAGGTATAACAATCACGTACGCATAATTAAAATAATTCTTGAAAAGGAAAAGAGTTGTATTATAATTAACACTGTACGTTATTATTCTTCCGGTAAGTTTTCAACGTTTTTATTTCCGGTTTTGTTTAGTTAAAAGTTTGTGTTTTTCCGGTAAGTTTTCAATGTTTCTATAGTTCGTTTTTTGTATAGTTACTAACCTGTGTTTTTACGGTAAGTTTTCAACGTTTCTACAGTTCATTCCTTGTTAAGTTACCAGTCGTTATTTTTCCAGTAAGTTTTCAAAGTTTCTATAGTTCGTTTTTTGTTTAGTTACTAGCCTGTGTTTTTCCGGTAAGTTTTCAACGTTTCTATAGTTCATTCTTTGTTTAGTTAACAGTCTTTATTTACAGCACTAGGTTGTTTGATATACTTATTTTAAAAAAATAGCATATATTTTTAAGAACTATATATATATTAAAATACTTTTTTGTATTTTTTTTATTAATTATTAACAATAAATAGTTTTGATTTTAAAATTTTCTTTAAAAAAATGATATGTAAAATCTTTTCTTAACAGAGCCTGTAAGAGCAATAATAAAACTACTTTCAAATGAATCACTTATACAAATTAGGTGTAAATTATATATGTATTAACTATTATAATAAATAAAGAGAACTTTCCCTTGAACGGTACGAAATAAGCGTCACAACATATTTATTCAATACTTGTCTAGGTACTTGTATACATCAAATCGTACAATATTGGCTGCTACAAATAGTTTTTAAATAAGTCCCTAAGTAACCAACAATTCTTTTTTCTAAGCTTAATATACATGTATGATACAAAAATATGTTGTGAAGTAGGAGTTATTATTTACATTAATTTGTTTGCTTTTTAAAGGTGTAGCATTCATAAAATAAATCTGCATTTTGTTATCGGCAGTCCACTCGCCGTGCCTCTTATCTTCCGTCTCTATCTAAGTACAGAGTACAACGGCTGGTTAGCGAGCCGATCTAAATCCGTTATCTAGTCTACCTGTAGCCACACAATGCCTGACCTTTTCTTTACATCGTACGTTAGATATAATAATCTCTCTTGATTCTCAAAAATTCTGCTTCAACCTTCAACGATGCTTAATCTACAGTTTCTGTGCGTTTTAGTCTATAATGTTGGTTGAATTATTATTTTTTTTACGGCACAAGCTCACGTGATCTGCGACAGGATTTTCCCAGGTACTGAACCTTACAGATTTTATCATACTTTAAATTTTTGTTAATGCTTTAAAATAATTTATTAATTATCATGTATTATTTAAAATATGTATTTCATGTTTTGTTTAATATTCAATGTTCTTTTGAAACTGAGTGATTATAAAAATTTACTTTTAAAAAACATACTTTACAAAACCTTGTAAAGGCACATTTTGAGTTTTGAACAATTATGTGAAATAAGTGCAAACTAATGTTGAACTTTAAATGATTAAAATATCTTATTGAAAATGTCAAATATAAAACAATTGGAGAAATCTGTTCTAAATCAGAAAATTTCGTTTTACAGACTTTGCAGACCTTGCAAGTCTTATACAAGCTTTGTTTCAAACAAAATTAAAATATATATAAATAGATTTATAATAATCTAAGAAGCTTTTAAGTACCATCTTAACGAATTTCTGTTATACCATCAATTTTCTTTGATTTTGACAAAAAACCAGATATTTTCTTTAATAATGAACATTAATGCTAAAACATGTCTGATTTTGTACAAGACGCTAAAAAACATGTTTTTTGCCATAGCTAATATGCTGGTAGAAGAAACACGGCTAAAGATCTAGACATGTTTCGTCCTGTTAACAAAACACGTTTTATCCAACTTAGCTTCAGTTTCATGTGCACAAAAGTGATGTAAAAAAAAAAAAAAAAAAAGAAAAAAAAACTAACTTTATTGAACTTTAATTAAACTCATATTGTATATGTGCCTAAAATTTATTTCAGCGAATATGTTTTCTTAAAACATTCTTTTAGATGTAGACTTGTGTAATTAATTATAAAATATATAAAAATTATTTGGGTGGAGCCTGCATGCAAACTTTCGGTCCCAACAACCTCCCAGAGGTTAGTTTCTAAATTAAAACAATTGACGTCAATTAATAAAACTTAATATTCAAAATTTTCTTTTTAAATAAACTTCTCTTTTTTATAATAAATTCTTTATCTAAAATATATATATATTTATTGGCCAATATAGCATTTAAGTAATTTATAAAATAAGTAATATTATGTAACCTTTTTTTTTTAAACTTATCATTTCATAAAGTTAAAAAAGGGGGGAAATAAATATCAGTATCTTTTCATCTTTTTTTATTTTTGTAATTTTTACATTTAAGGGCGTATTATCTTTTTTTTTGGATTAATTATAATCCAGCTAATTGTTAAGCTGTGCTCATTGTCTTTTGTTAAATTTTGTAACTATAAAATATATAAACTAAAAAAGGGGGGGTATAAATTTTCAGACTCTATTGATTAATTTTTTTTTAATTATAATATTTCACTTTAAGGGCATATAATCTTTTTTTTTGGATTAATTATAATCCAGCTAATTGTTAAGCTGTGCTCATTGTCTTTTGTTAAATTTTGTAACTATAAAATATATAAACTAAAAAAGGGGGGGGGGATAAATTTTCAGACTCTATTGATTAATTTTTTTTTTTTAATTATAATATTTCACTTTAAGGGCGTATAATCTTTTTTAAAATATAATATTGTTAATCATAAGGTGTTTATGATAATTTTGTCTCAGGATGTCTTTCTCAGTTGTAAATGATAAAATCTGAAACGTCGAAATTTCTTTTTTTGTTCAATAAACTTGATCCTTGTTAATTACTAAATTTGTCTTTGTCTTTTTTTTATTTCTATTTTCAAACATTGTTACCATTTGGTTCCGCCTTTCTTAAATTTAAGTCCCCTGGTAACATGTTTCTGGTAGCAGAGCGTGGTTTTCTTTAAATTCTAGTGTGTTTTTTTTTCTAAATTACAGAGCTTGGTTAATTTTAAATTCTGGAACCGTAGTTAATTTTCAAAATTTTGCATTGGAACTATCTAAATTTAAATTCAAAATTATCTTTGTTAAACAAGGCTCATTTTTATGTTTTGCAGCTTTTTCAAATACTGCACAACTGTTGCTGATGAAATTTTTATTTTTTTTATATATTTAGTTAAAATATTTAGATGTCTATAAATCTATAGTCTCTTTTTTATTATTTATTTATTTTTATAAACACTTACACAAAAACTTCTAAACCAATTTCGATAAAATTTTTTTTAATTATTTTGTCTGCTTAAATATTTTTTTTATATATATATATATTCACATACACTTCACTCTAGTCATTCACTGAATTTGATCCAGACAGCGGGGTCATTCGGGAATTCCAAAAAAAATTTAATAAATAATAAAACCCAAAAATAGTTAGAAACAAAAAAAAACAAAAAATATTCAAAATTTCCTTCAAAAAATTTTCTCGAGTTTTCTTTCGCTTGTCTGTATTAATTCATACTTACACACACACATATACACAACAACTACACTACATATAATTCTTGAGTCTTTCTCTCGCTCTTTCACTTCATTTTTATTTTTGCATCATCTTAAAAGAAATTTTTTTTTAAATTACTTGGTTTATTTTTTTTTATCTATTATTATCAGCAACAGTTAAAATGGCAGTGGATTTGCTGCGATTAGTGGACCCGTTAAAGAACACGGAGCTTGCTTTTGAATTTTTTTTTGTTTTCGTCATCTTGAAAGGAAAATTATTTTTATTTATTTTTTTTTTAAATTTTATCATCATGAGCAATAGGCAAGATGGCGGTGGACTGGTGGATGCAGATGGTGGCATTTGTTTAATAGTAAATTGAAATGTTGAACTCTTTAATAATATATCTTGTGTGCTAAATTTTCTTTTCCAAATTATAGGGGCCCAGTTTTTGTATGTAGGACAACATGGTTGGCCTGTTTATTCCTTTCTTTAAATTATTCGGTTGTTTGTCTTTTATTATTAGCAGGTCAACATGTTGGTTCCTTATTTAGTTTGTTTAGGGTTGAGAAAACCGGAGTTTGTTTTTTTTGTCATGGGTCACCTTTTATATACATTCATCTTGGCACCATCTCTTTTGCTACACCTTTTTTTTTTATACACTTCTTTCTTTTGTACATCTTTTTTTTAACACTTAAAAATTTTGATGAAATTTTTTTTTACACCTTTTTTTTTGATTAATTTAATTTCCTTTTCTTTGGGGCACATGATTAAAGATACACATATAAGACCTTAAGTCAACTACAAGCCCTGCTTTGCGCAGCAGAAAATTTTTTTGACTCCCCAATGTTTCATACTGCTTCTTTGTTTGTTTTTCAAATGGATTATTTGTTTAGACCTTCAAAATTCTTTTTTTCTCACGGAAATTGTTAAGAGCCGTGAATAGTTTAAATTTCTCTTCGTATGGGAGAAGAGGAATTTAAAAAATAACGACGCTGAGCATGATCTGACCTTAAAGGCTTCAGGAGTTTTTCTTTTATTTTTATTTATTTTTGGTAATTAAATGTAAGGGTCGGTTCAGAGGATTAAAATTGCTCCTCCCGCATGTGAGCTTCCTCTGAGTCCGGCCTTTTCCTGAAGTCCTTGGTGCCATGCACTTTCCCTCCCCGGTCCCCGGAGTGGTCACCTCCTCTTGGTGTCCCGAGGTGCCACTCCACCCCTTTTCCCCACGTACCTTAGAGTACAAAGTCAGTTCATGCACAGCAATGTCGACCTTTGCGTCATCCTTCAGCTCTTTCTGTCCTGGGCTTATCCCAATTATAGGTGGGAAGAGCTGAGACGCTATAGAAATTTCAAAATTTAATAAGTAATTGCCGAAGGAGGCTACACCCTAGAGTGGTGAATAAAAGCATTATGAAGCGTTGTTTCTATCAGGTGCCCCTGATTTCAAAATTTTGTAGGAGGCCCTTCTGGCCCCTTTCTTCTATCTTTTCTTGAAGGCCCTTCTGGCCCTTTTTCAAAATTTTGCGGGAGGCCCTTCTGGCCTCTTTTCTGACTCCACCCCAACTCCGTCTTTCGGGGGGGGAGAGCTGTAGCATTCATAAAATAAATCTGCATTTTGTTATCGGCAGTCCACTCGCCGTGCCTCTTATCTTCCGTCTCTATCTAAGTACAGAGTACAACGGCTGGTTAGCGAGCCGATCTAAATCCGTTATCTAGTCTACCTGTAGCCACACAATGCCTGACCTTTTCTTTACATCGTACGTTAGATATAATAATCTCTCTTGATTCTCAAAAATTCTGCTTCAACCTTCAACGATGCTTAATCTACAGTTTCTGTGCGTTTTAGTCTATAATGTTGGTTGAATTATTATTTTTTTTACGGCACAAGCTCACGTGATCTGCGACAGGATTTTCCCAGGTACTGAACCTTACAGATTTTATCATACTTTAAATTTTTGTTAATGCTTTAAAATAATTTATTAATTATCATGTATTATTTAAAATATGTATTTCATGTTTTGTTTAATATTCAATGTTCTTTTGAAACTGAGTGATTATAAAAATTTACTTTTAAAAAACATACTTTACAAAACCTTGTAAAGGCACATTTTGAGTTTTGAACAATTATGTGAAATAAGTGCAAACTAATGTTGAACTTTAAATGATTAAAATATCTTATTGAAAATGTCAAATATAAAACAATTGGAGAAATCTGTTCTAAATCAGAAAATTTCGTTTTACAGACTTTGCAGACCTTGCAAGTCTTATACAAGCTTTGTTTCAAACAAAATTAAAATATATATAAATAGATTTATAATAATCTAAGAAGCTTTTAAGTACCATCTTAACGAATTTCTGTTATACCATCAATTTTCTTTGATTTTGACAAAAAACCAGATATTTTCTTTAATAATGAACATTAATGCTAAAACATGTCTGATTTTGTACAAGACGCTAAAAAACATGTTTTTTGCCATAGCTAATATGCTGGTAGAAGAAACACGGCTAAAGATCTAGACATGTTTCGTCCTGTTAACAAAACACGTTTTATCCAACTTAGCTTCAGTTTCATGTGCACAAAAGTGATGTAAAAAAAAAAAAAAAAAAGAAAAAAAAACTAACTTTATTGAACTTTAATTAAACTCATATTGTATATGTGCCTAAAATTTATTTCAGCGAATATGTTTTCTTAAAACATTCTTTTAGATGTAGACTTGTGTAATTAATTATAAAATATATAAAAATTATTTGGGTGGAGCCTGCATGCAAACTTTCGGTCCCAACAACCTCCCAGAGGTTAGTTTCTAAATTAAAACAATTGACGTCAATTAATAAAACTTAATATTCAAAATTTTCTTTTTAAATAAACTTCTCTTTTTTATAATAAATTCTTTATCTAAAATATATATATATTTATTGGCCAATATAGCATTTAAGTAATTTATAAAATAAGTAATATTATGTAACCTTTTTTTTTTAAACTTATCATTTCATAAAGTTAAAAAAGGGGGGAAATAAATATCAGTATCTTTTCATCTTTTTTTATTTTTGTAATTTTTACATTTAAGGGCGTATTATCTTTTTTTTTGGATTAATTATAATCCAGCTAATTGTTAAGCTGTGCTCATTGTCTTTTGTTAAATTTTGTAACTATAAAATATATAAACTAAAAAAGGGGGGGTATAAATTTTCAGACTCTATTGATTAATTTTTTTTTAATTATAATATTTCACTTTAAGGGCATATAATCTTTTTTTTTGGATTAATTATAATCCAGCTAATTGTTAAGCTGTGCTCATTGTCTTTTGTTAAATTTTGTAACTATAAAATATATAAACTAAAAAAGGGGGGGGATAAATTTTCAGACTCTATTGATTAATTTTTTTTTTTTAATTATAATATTTCACTTTAAGGGCGTATAATCTTTTTTAAAATATAATATTGTTAATCATAAGGTGTTTATGATAATTTTGTCTCAGGATGTCTTTCTCAGTTGTAAATGATAAAATCTGAAACGTCGAAATTTCTTTTTTTGTTCAATAAACTTGATCCTTGTTAATTACTAAATTTGTCTTTGTCTTTTTTTTATTTCTATTTTCAAACATTGTTACCATTTGGTTCCGCCTTTCTTAAATTTAAGTCCCCTGGTAACAAAGGGAACCGCAAAAATTTATATTTATATTTTATGTATACAATAATAAGACTATGACCTATTGTACTACTATGTTTCTAAAACCTCAGAGTTTTCAAATTAAGTCCAAATGCCTATTATCAAAATTTAAAATAAGTTACATAGGGCTATTAAAAAAGATTCTATTAATTTATGGATGTTTTAAAATGTTTCCTTATGTCTAAAAGCATCTAAAATACTCTCGAAGATTTGAATGAATTGAAATTAAATCGTCATATAAAGAAACAATTTAACATTCGGTAATACTGATGTGAATACAATACTTGTGAGTATGAAATATTTTATTTAAGTGTAATTAGGTTTTTATTTTATTTATTTATTGTGAGCTTAATCTTCTATATCCTTAAAATAAATACAACATTAGACAAACTATAAAATTATATAAATGTAAAATAAAATAAATACTGGTACCCTCCTTGAAAAATATGTAAATTTAAGTAGTGACGCAACGTTTTTATTTTGGTTAGTAGTGATAAATGTTTAGTTATTAACAGAGTTAAATCATTTCACATTCTACCAACTAAATATAAAACACACAATAGTTTCCAAATATATATAAATAAATATAAATAAATTATATATATATATATATATATATATATTACAGTGCAATTAAATTGAGTTTTAAACATTTTGACAACTCTTCTCTATCAATTAAGGTAAGAAAATATCACTAAGCTCTCTCCTAATTTTAGAGGGCCTATTACAAAAAAATAAATAAATAAACGCTTAAAAACCCAAATATTTAATTTAACGCTATTGAAAACGTGTTTATTGTTTAGCATAGTTTATGGTGCAAAAAAAAATAGTATGTAGTTTGTGGTGAAGTTTAACAAAATTTATTTCGTTATAGCAGGAAGTAAAACATTGATATAAACACTACATGAACAGCTTTATTTTGTTTGAAGATATAATATATAGATAACATATATTATATGTTGAACGGTCTATACTTTTAATTGTGAAATAAAGTCATACAAATAGATTAATATTCATGTACAGTATAATATTTTACTAATTTTTAGATTTGGTCTACAACCTCGCATATTTTGCAACATATTGCAATTATATATTTTGTTATTAACATAAATACAAGAAGAAAAATTAAAACAAATCTATGATAAAATTGAGTTGTATATATAATATGTAATAATATTTTTAAAAATTACGTAACTTAATTAACGCAATTATTACGTTTTAATTATTTTAACTTTTATATATGTAATTACTTTATATTATATGTAATATATTTTAATACGATTTTACAGTCGATCAATTAAAATGTTGTCTGGATGAAATTAATTAAAACGCGGATGGCGTTTTCTCTCAAGAGAGTTTTCCAGATACGCATCGGCGGACAATGGGAGCTTGAAACCCGCACCAGCAAACATCGCCTTGGGTTAGTTATTATTTGTCATTAAACAAACTTTTTTATTTCCATCCCTGTCCAATTCTGATGGAGATTTTAAAACTGAATTAGAAGACTTAGAACTTTGTTTAAAAAATGACTATAATGACATTATATAATAAAGGAATTATTTACACCTATTGGTAAATGTATAGGAAAGGTAACTATTTGCACCACAAATCAATATATTGAAAGTATTTACATTGATATATTTCACGACAGGCAGTTTCCTGATGAACAAAATTGTGAATAGTTTATAATAAATTTTACTTCCTAATCTAATTTAAAAGTATTTTGTAAGAAAATGTTTAAGAATGTTATTGCATAAAGTTCCTTTAATTATTAAAGTAATTTAAAACATAAATTATTTAATATTAACAGTTTTTCACTTAGAATTATATAAAATGTTATTTGTTGAGAATAAATGAAATAGTATATATATATATATATATATATATATATATAATTCTAAGTGAAAAACTGTTAATATTAAATAATTTATGTTTTAAATTACTTTAATATTAACAGTTTTTCACTTAGAATTATATAAAATGTTATTTGTTGAGAATAAATTACATAGTATATATATATATATATATATATATATATATATATATATATGTATACAGTAGTTCCCACTTCTGCTTGGTTTCTGACCAAAGCAAACGAAGTTTCTTAACGTTCTTTACTTCTAACTTCATTGTCTTGTTTAAACGTTCCAAACCACTTACCAAGATGAGCTGCAGATGAGACTCCTTCCACAATCGTGTTACCCTTGTTGGTTAAGTCCATAGAATACTGAAGTATATTATTTTTCTTCATCACACTAACAGTATTGCTACATACTTTATTATAATTAAAGTAGAAGTAACAACGAGTCTTCAAGTTGTAAAGGAGTTACATTACATGTTGAATTAAATTTTATGCTTTATGAACCTTTCTAGTCTTAAGTAGGACAGTGATTGACTTTCAGGGTTCCAAGACAATAAATTTATTTAATTCCAATTTTTCCAGGCTAAGACCGGAAATACATGGGATTACCTTTTATTTACTTAGTATAGAGTAAGTTTGGCAGTCGCAAAAATGTCGTCCCTCTCCACCTTTCACATATCGTGGCTTAAGGAAAGTTATTTTAGATATGTTGTCTATTTGTTATGGCTGTTGTTATCTGTAGATAAGGATGATAAATATTAAGATAGAAAAATGAAAATTGATATAATGGACTATGATGAGTTAATGATATCAATGCCTGTATTGTAATTTTAAAAAATCGAATTTAATATGTCAAAATGTCGGCCATTTATTTTAAAAAAATTGTGTTCTATAAAATTTGAATTAGAGATCTTAAATTACAGAGAAATATAGAATTGCGTATGATAATACTAAAATCGTCTCCTTACAATAGTAAAGTTATTTTCAAAAATCTAATTTATAACGAAGATGTTACGTGTGCAGTTACGAAACCGCGTCACCGACAAGATGATATTGAGCGGACGCTTCTCAACATACATACTAGGCCCGTATACATACCACACACACACACACACACACACACACACAAAACACACACACACACACACACACACACACACACACACACACACACATATATATATATATATATATATATATATATATATATATATATATATATATATATACCCACAGTACATAATCACATAATCTACGCTTAATACATAATATTTATTATATGACGTGCGTTGAGGTCTAATGAACTTCAAAAAAGTAGAGATATAAGAATTAAGAGGTTCAGAAAGTAATTGCAACAATTGCTTAAACAAACTGACACTACTGGGTAAGACCCTTGACCTACAAATTTAATTTAACATTTACTTCAAGCCCAAGAGGTCATCCAACTTTTGGGCATTACATTGTATAATGTTGCTAAGTAAATATAATCAACCTCTTTTGTAATATATCAACATTCTATATTTTCCCACAACCTAGATGTTTTGATGTTAATTACATCTAATTATTTGCTCAAATATCTTGAAGTCAATTATATATTCCACAGTTGAATACATGTCCCAAGTTGTTGACTGTTAATTACACACTTCAAAGTCAACGGCAACATTTTCTTTTTTATCTAAGAAAGTAGAAGTGAGTTGATGTCTTGTTATAATAATTACCTAATTTATGTACCAAACCAAATCATTATAGTTCTATTTTACGGGTATCAAATACTTCAATAATAGATTTCATTTTTAAACGATCATTTCTGACATATTTTGTAAATAATTTTATATTCTATAGCATAGGTCATTTAGGTTTCAGTCATCACACAACATACTATTTTCACATTTTTCAGAATTAGAGAACGAAATATTTTGTTTAACGATTTTGTAGTAGATCATATAAAATCTCCAAACTATATTTTAAATAATCACAGAATTTATGTAGCAGATTCTAAATGCCTGAAATCTTATTTAGTTCTGCACACTTGCCTATGCGTATTATATTTAGTTATGAAAAATTCTAAGAAACTTTTCAAACTGTTGTATACTTAACACCTGCTTTTTGTTGTTTTATCTGTGAACAAACGTTTATCTATTACGTCTCTGTTTTTACACGTTCTATAGTTGTGCACAAGTTTATTTTTAACTCACTTTCATGTGTTTACATTTTCTATAGTCGAATATAAATTTCTTTTCTATTGCTAATGCAAAAAAAAAGTTCGCAGTTAAAAACTCATGGGTCACTAAATTATTTTATACATATTTCTCAAAGAAACAGCAAATCACATAATTCATCGTCTTGTCCATTAGATATTGTAACATCATGTTTAAATAATATTGTTTCCCTTATTACTATGGAGTAGATCTGCCACACTTAGCAACACATTTCATCCAATTATAAAACAAAATTTAAAATCACAATAGTTTTTCGTTTTGTAATGTAATTCTGGGAATGTATTAATCATTCTTAATTCTGTAAATAATAACACAATAAATTGTTCATCACCCGATTGTTTTACATTTTTATTCTAACAAACATGGTGTAGTATACCTTCTATTATCTTGTATATTAATGTAAACCTATCTAATATATTTAGTATTTACCCTAAGTAATATATATTTGGATTTAGTTTCCTTACAAACCACTCGTTATTATTACACATTTTACATTTGAACATGAGTTTTGTTTTTTATGTATATTGAAAAGATTGCACATTCTGTAGTTGACGCACATTCTGAATAATGTACCCCATTAAAACATACTTTGCAAGTTCTAAAGCTAATTATAAATTTGCATATTACATCTTAAGTGCACGTTCTTATCTAAAGTATTTTAAAGTTAAACCAAAGGTCGTACATTTGGTCACAACTGTATTTAGGTTAACCACTATTTGTATATGTGATAACAAATTTCCTTCACAAGTACAATTCATGACATTTTAGATTATATAAAATATCTCAAAATGGTTTCCTATACTTTATACAGTATGTAACGATATCTTACTTCTTACATCCAGTCTTTGTATATACAGTAGTTAACTGTAATTTCACATATTACTTTTTCCCTTTCTCATATAGATCACAAAACATTGTTTTGTTATATATATTATGAAGTTCGTTACACAGTCCATATTACTGTTTGTTCGTCATATGGCATTCATTAATACAGGATTCAGCAGTATACTGTCAATCACAAATATTTTTGTTATATTTATACGTCCTTACCAGACGTTTTTATAATTTCAAAAGTCTATTTACTAGTTGTATATCTTCATTACAGTACTATTTTACCATTCTTTGTTGAACAATAAATAATTTGGGTTTCTATAATAGCATTATACGTTTTAATTTTTTATCCAACCCCGTTTTAAAAATTGAGAATATAAGTAATGAGAAAGTGACTCTTAAAAATATTATCTATCTTAAATGTACAACTGTAGGTTTGATTATGGAAGAAAAGAGATGCCGGTCACATTTTACCACACGAATATTTATTTTCTTCAAACCTTCTGGACAGAGAGGGATAAATATCAGAAAAGTGGTATTAAGGTTTTGTATACCCCAAAAAATAGAGAAACTAATGTAGGCGTCATTCAAAAACCTGTTAGATTATGTCTCCCACACTTCCTGAACATCTTACCCATATCATATTCAAAAACATTCATTTACACATAATATTCCATGTAAAGCCACCAGATAAAAATGTCCACCGACAGTGAAAATATGATAAAGAATAGAGAAACACTTATATACATTATAAAAACAGCAATTCGAAGCAGCTCAGTTTAATTGCTTGGACTAACGCAACTTCCAAGTTTTAATTTCTTAATACGATTATAGGAAAAACACTGTCATTATGGTTAAAAGATAGTTAATAAATAGGCTCTTCACAAAATAACAAGAATTAGTTGCCCTGTTAAGTCTTTTATTTTTATATGTACATTATGTACATTTTGATAATAGAAAATTGTAATTTTCGTGCTAGATTATTTAATTAATTGCATTTAAACAGTAAAAGATACTTTATTTAAAAATATATCTATAATATTTTCAGATGATGTCTAATATGTCTAATGAATATCTAATTGTCTAATGTCGGATGCCACTAAAAGACAAACATATTATATTATTGTAATATTTACACAAATTATTATTATTGTATGTTTTTACAATAATTCAAGTTTAATTTTGAAGTCTTTTGGTATTTTTTCATATTTAGTATTCGTATAACTTCCCAACTGACGTTGTTAGTTTGCAAGGAACTTGTAATAACTCTAGGCACCCTACACGAGACACGTATTTTGGTTATCTTGCACTCCTGGGAATATCTTCCAGGTGTTTAACTATAACCTAAAGATTTATAGTGAACATTATTGTTATGGTTTGTCTGTTTAAGGAAGTATAGGAATTGTTCTGAAGTTTGATAAATTGTAACGAGTGAGTAATATAAATATATTTTATTAAACACAATTTAAAAATAATAATATTTTGAAGTAAATCTATAGAACTGTTGAACGAGGTTTTATGTCTTTTGTGATAGTCTCTCTAATATGTACTCGTATATATATATATATATATATATATATATATATATATATATATATATATATATATTAACTTATAACACTCTCAGTATGTATTTGTTATCTCACAACAGTTTTTTAAAACAAAATTCTACAAACACTTAACAATAAATTAACTCTGATTCATTTTAGAAAACAATATTTTTAATCATGGTTATAAAAAAAAACAAAGAATAAGAATGGTAAAACGAAGATGTAAATCTATATATGTTACTAATAAATAGTTACTCCATTTTTGACATAAACTAAAATTACTAGTTTATCGTGACGAATTTATCGTGGGAGGGTTTGAAAATATTACTGTCTAAAATAGTGATTAGAGCTATTTTTCATTTAACAAACAAATAAAAGCCTCTACAATTAAATGTTTCTCTAGATCTTGGAAATCATATTCCATAAGGTTTTTCTACTGTTTTTATTTATTTAACAGTATTCGTAACTATTTTCAATTTAGTTTACTCTGGCATTGTTTGTAATTTGTGAATGAAAAGAGCTTCATCGACTTGAGCTACTCCGTACGATTGAAACGATGTGTATTGTTTTATATCACTACTTATAAAAACGTCACTCTGTTTGTAAGTACTTTTATTATTTTCATGGAATTGTTTTCCTTTTGTGGATACGTTATCTGATTACGTTAAAGTCTATGTTTGTTTAAAATTGGTTCAGTAGTTCTGTAGTTAAAATATATTTGGAACCATAATGAACACTTTCGAAGTATTTCATACTTTTTATTACAGTTGTGAGTGATAACATACATTTTTTAAGTGTCAAATATTGTATATGAATTGAATTCTAGTTGTAATTGAATACTTTTTTTTTTAATCTGTGAAGTAGTTAAAATATATTTTTGCTTATTTGTTGAAAATCTAGGTAGAAAATTTAGATTTACCTAGATTTATCTAGATTCACAAAATATGTCACTCGTTTTGTTGAAATATTCAGACTGATTTTTTGTTTTAAACAAAGATGACACATTAGTTTTAACCCTATAGTGTTCCTATTAATTGGCAATTAAAACATTCTTCTTCTGGCTATTATAAGAAAATATACATTCTCCAGTCAATTTTTTACATTTCAGCGACAAGATGAATTTTATAAACAACAAATTTGGAAAAATATTAAAATTTTATTTGAAATAATAAAAATGTTTCCCGGTTTTAAGGTTAAAAGTAGTTTTAGTTTGAAAATCGCCTTATTTTAAAGTGATACGATTCGTGCCAAACTATAGGGCGTTTGTCTTGGTACATCCATATTACACATGGGTTGTTCACATGCGTGTACTAGCAGCCATCATTACAAGATAGCGTCAAATCTTGAAACTAAAAACATTGTTCACAAAGTGGCCCTCAGATAAAGACTATTCTATTATGTCTACTCAATTTTTCTTTTTTCTAGATATTGTAGTTTTGTAAAGGCTACATAAATAATAATATTTTCAAATCAAAAACATGTTTCTACATTCACTAATTAAACAAAAGTAAAACATTGATTATAACTAAAGGTATCGTGAAGTTCACAAACTCAATATTACACAGCTTCACACACACGCATAAATACCGAATTTAAAGCGGGAGTAGTTAAATAATTAATATCTATTATTATTTAATAAATTTAAAACATTAATTCTTAGCCTTTTTATTATTAAGAAAAAATGATGTTAACATTAAGAAAACTTAAATATATGCATTTAAATAAGATCAATTTAATTACAAATTGTTGGACATTTTAAAGTTGGATCTAATAATTTAAGTCTAATATTTTTAAACTGGATAAACTAAATCAATCCTGTTTAAATTTTTTTATTAGAAAACATAATAATATGAAGTTATGAAGGGTCAAATAATAAGAAGAAGAATTCTGAAACTTAAGTTCATCCGACTAGATGTATTACAAATTTGTCCAAGAAAAAGTTATATCATTCTTCGGAATATAAATTATTCCTATGAATATCCGAAACCGTTCTTAATTTTCTTTATTCCTTATTATTGTATTACAAAATTTTGCTTCACAATATATAAAACTCGTTATTTCATTAAATTAGAAACATTCACAATACAGAGATATTTATTTTTGAAAGACAAACTAAATACTGAACGAATTTCGCATGCATCAAGCGCATCCCCAATCCAGACACAATGAACGAGGCTTTGAATATAAAAGTATCAAGGGAAAAGTTTTTCACAAATTAATTTTCCTCCTTACGCGTATCAGAACGAGTTTGCCGTTTCGTTGTCTCTTGGTTTCATTATTTATTCCTTTAACACGGTTTTCTTTCAATCGATATTCAATGCAATTGTTATCTGTTTTTTATATTTTTTTCTTTTCGTTGGAAATTTCTAACATAGCTGGGATTGCGAATTATAATAATTTATTGTAATAGGCAGCATTTGTAGCAACCCCATTCCTTTCTTACATCTTTTACGGTAAAACATTCGAAGCTTAATAGGAATATCCTTAATCGAATTATCTCAAACCATTTGTTATTCATGAAATTGTAAATAGGTATATCTTTCTTATTACCAGAAGAAATATTATTAAATTTGAAATATTTTTTAAATTAGTAATCATATTAGGCCTATATGAAACATTGAAATTATATATTTTCTTTTAAAGGGAATAATATAACATTTTTATTTATCCTAGCCTTTTTCTTTATGTACGGGAATGCATATTAAGCAAATATTAAGAAAGCAAAATTTTCAAATTTTGAAAAACGAAAAGGATAAAGACAGTGTTTGAAATGTCAACTGAGAACGTTTCAACTCCAAAATGCATTATAACACAATGTAGTAAACGTGAATAACAGATTCATTAGTACTGTACGTCTTGAAATACGAATTTTAACAAGCATATTAATATGCAATATATATATATATATATATATATATATATATATATATATGTATATGTGTAGAAAACAATACAAATAAAACGAAGAAGAAAAATAAATGCTATTCAAAGGTAGAATCAAAATAGCAATCAGATTATGCGAGATTAAAAATGACATTTAAAAACTAACATGTCTTTAGTTATTCAGTAATAAAAGAAGTGATAATGTCATACAATGTTGGAGAAAATAAAACTTTGCTTAGAAGATATAATACACACTATCACTTTATGAGCGTCAGTTCAGAATTTTAATTTATCAAACGTATAAATGTATAAGTTTTTTTAAGTAACAACTGCAAAACGCAGGTGATAAAATCAGAATACAACATTTGCTCATAGAGGTATTTGACATCACATAGACTAAGTGGTCTCAAACAATATGCAGTAGTAAGTGTTAGCTTATGTTTAAGTGTGACTGTACTTCAAAACAGTAACAACTAAAGGTATGCCTAATTGTAGGTCTATGGCATACGGGAGAGTATGCTCTGAATTTAACAGCGTTCTTTATAAAATTGTAGTTAAATACAATAGTTTCACTACTGTTAGAACATTTCACCAATATAGCATAAAAATGGAATGTATTTTAATATTTGTAGAGTTTTGTAACATTATTATCACCTATATTGTTGTAACTTATTATTTCAATGTTTCTTTCATTCGACTAAATCACAATATCAGAAAATGTTGCTAAAAAGTACTAAAAATAACCTCAATTTATAAAAAGTTATTGAGTTCCACGAGCAAATCAAGGGAAAATCATTAACGGCTGTCACTGAAGGTCAGATTTAAATACATACAGTCGATTACGATGTAAGAAACAAGTATTGAAAGACAATTATATTATTTTAAAACTATAAACTTATGAACAATTCACAAATATAAGACAAATTATTTTCACGTCAAAACACTAAACGAAAAAATATTTAAGTAAGTTAGGAGTATTGGTCTTCTTCTCACTAAAAATTTAAACTATCTTTAACATAAAGTTGGAATCTAAGTAAATTATGATTACACATTATACAACTTTATCATTCGTAAATATGATAAAAAAGGAGAAAAAATAATATGTGCTTTAATACAGCTCTTGTGTGTTCTTCAAACAGACTCGCGTGTTATTCGCACAACCAATTTCGGAATTTTGCATCTATTAATCAACGTTGTTTAGTACTTGATAACGTAGAACGCGCCGCGTTGTTTAAAAAACTTTAATGGCGATTATTTTAAATGATTGAAATCGGCAGTTAGTACAACAACTGAATTTGAAAGTAAAAATTTGTTTTATAAAAGTCAACAAAGATAATAAAGTTTTTTAGTTCTAAAAATGACAAACAATGTGTTTTAATGTACGTAATTAAAGTGAACTTTAATATAGAAAATGGTACAAATAATTAAATGATTAATTCTAAAGAAATTTATGTTTTAATTATATTTAGAAAATACAAAAACAAATCCAAGTTAAGCGTAAAGCATTCACAGCTACTTAATCAAAAATCTCGATTCACCACTTATAGGTTAGATAATAAAATTAAAATGTATCATAAAATATTTCAAATCAATAATATTATAATTTGTTTTCCGAAATTGATTTTCATAACCAAAATCCATGTTCTCAGCAGCGATTGAAATAAATGTCCAATGTGTATGTTAAGTGTGTTTTTAATTTACTCACGATCCGAAATTATTGTACTTTACATGTGGTTAATTTACGTTGTTTCAGTGAAAAATATTGTCTGAGTGAAATGAATTTTATAGAACAACGTGGTGGTTCTTTAAAAATTTTAAGTGGATAACTCCCATACCAAATATTTTGAGAAAATTTGACTGTTTTATCGTTTTGCATAATATAGCCAAGTTTAATAAGGTTTTCTGTTAGTCTTCTATCACGTAGCCATATATGGAATAGAAAAAAGACGAAATCTAATAAAATAGTTTCGGTGTTTGACCAAAATAGATCACATACCGAAACGTTACAAATTGGAAAAATAGTTTACATTACATTTACAGCACATATAGATTTAGTAAAATAATTTTAACACTTTTAAAATGAGTTATTCTCAAAACTAATTTATTCAAAATATCGACGACTTAATTGTTTTTACTATATTGATATTTTCTGATTATTTTATATTTCCAGGGACGAAAATTTATCACGTACTCCGTCTTCGAGTAAGTTGATATTACCTCCAAAAATCAACTATTGGTTTGTGTATATTTGTATATTTGGAACTTAGATAAATAGTTTTACTATAAATATTGTATTATTTTAATATTGTAGTGTTATGTCTATTGATTACTAAGTACTATTTCATTAAAACAAAGCAAGGAAGTACCGTCACATTTCAAACTTTTCATCCGTTGAACAAGTAAAGAATGGGATCACGTTTCTACAATAGTTCTCCATTTGTGAGAGGGTGATTTATACATCATTTGCATTGTGCGTGTCAAGATGGAACTAGGAGTGTTCTGAGGAATAAAATGGCATTGTTACAAATCTCCTAAAGGAATTTATTCACGCCTTTGCAATATTTGTTGTATTTCATTTTCAAAGATAGAATTGTTCCAATAGAATATGATTTTATAGTATAATATTTTACAATGTATTTTAAAAAAATTATAAACATGATTTCAGTTGCAAAATTGATAGCATAAATTGCATTTATACAAATTAATTTAAAAAACGCCTATATAATTATTATATATAACTAATTTGGTAAAATTTAGAATAACATATTATTACAATAATAATAATATATTTATATTTTTCATGTTTCTTAAACACAATATTTTATTCTACATATAAATGAATAACACACTTTGCATAAACAAAGACAACAGAACACCACCTGTAGCGTTCTATTGTTAACGTCTCTTGAGAACAAAACAATGCTCTGTTGTCTTTCTCTGGCAATTATACTCGACACCGTTCAGCAATTTGGCTCAAAAGCTTTTTGAAATGAAAATTATTAACGAAAAAAGAGTTGGCATTTTAATTAAATTAGGTGTCACGAAATAATAGAGTCTTTCTAAAAATAATGGTTCCTCTATTTTTCTTCTTAATATTGTTGTTTCGGGAACAATTGTCTAGACAAATTATAAATAAGGGAACATTAGTCGACACATTATAGATATACGATATACAAATTCATTTCTCATAAATTATAACTAATAACTTTAAAAATTGATCAGACAAATAATTGTGATATACAAACAAATATTCAATTCGTCAATAATATCGAATTTGTAAAACAAATTTAAAATATCACTTGTAATGTTAGAAAATAACTTGACCAATAGAACATGTCTACATATTTGTTACATATGTCAGTTACAGATTATAATATTGTAATTTAACTTATACATTGTTATTAATTTATTTTCAGTTAATTTTTCTCGGGTCCTAAATTTAAAGTACATTAATAAATTGTAATAAACATAATAAATTAAATTAAAATACAAATCATAAATACATTTTTTCTTCTTATTTTATTTCAATAACTAAACACCTATATTATGAAATGTTTGTAGTTTCAAATTGTATTTAAAAGAAATAATGAAAATAACTAAAGTTCATAATATGGTACTTTCTATAAGTGTTATTCAATCCTATTAAAAATTTTAATTGTTTCTTAGTTTCCAAAATTGTTGTTGTCATTTATTCATAGCGTCATATAATAAATTTTAGTTTAGAGTAAATTTTTTTATACATGATAATAAACTTTTATAATGAAACTATTTATCAGTATTTGAACTATCATAAAACTATTAAAACTATTATAAAAGGTCAAAAATTATCGTTAATGTCACATATAATTTGAAAACAAAGATTAAACTTTTTTTAACAGCATTTAAATCGTTCGATTTAGTAGTACATTAATTTTAAAGTTTATTGCTTCGTGTTACTTTATCCTCATCAAATGCAATTTTGCACAATGAGTAAACTGTTTATGTTTAAAATGAAAAGGGGAAAAAAAAGACTTGGAAACGTAACCTTCCTTTACATCGTGCGGCCACGTACAGGGTGAGATTGCCCGCAAAGAGATAAATGGTCTTGTGAAACTAAATACAATTAAACTCCCCGAACTAACCCACTCAGATCCAAGTCAGGAAATAACATTAGTTTTACTTGAAATATAGAAGGTATTATTTTACAGTTACCGTAAAATACAACGTTAAACTAACATCTGCTAGAAAACAAAAATAAAATTGTTCATACTGGGTGTTGACTGAAAGAAATACATTATTTCAATTGTTCTATTGTTCTAAATTACAATTTTTATGTATTCATTTTTTAAACAAAATGTCTATAAAATATGTGGGTTTCTGTCCTTATCATATTTCACAAACTGATTTATTATCATTTAAACTATTTAATCAGTGTATAGAAGGAACTGGAATTATTATATTGAAATTACCCTACAATATCTATTTCATGGATGAAATTTGTTTGTACTCCATAACATACTTTAAACTAGAAACATTATTATGAGGGTTGTAGAACTGTATCAGTCTTCCCATGAGACTATTGTTTAACATCACTAACATGCATCTACCATAAAAAGAAAAAGAAAAAAAGATCCAATACACAAAATGTATCGAAGGTCCAGTTCTGATTCTCTATAATTATAGCAGAACAATTGAATGGTTGACAATATCAACGTTAAAGTAAATGCTGCCGGGATGTTGCTGTGCTATTTCTAAACTAAGCATGATGGTGTTAAACAATTGTTACAGTTCAAGCATTTAAACAGTTTCTCATAAATATTATTGGTAAACATTTTTATTACTGCCCTTTTATAAGACTTATTACTTAAATTAATTTTACAAATTAATGTTGTAATATGCATATTTAATCGAAATACTATTAGCGTAGAGGGTTTTACTACTCATACCAGCAATAATTTTTAATTTATAAACATAATTTCGGGAAGGAAGTAATCACCTCGTCTTCATTTAAATTTTAATCTGAATAAAAAATCTGAATAAAAAAATTGTAAATATATCCAAATCAAAATAATACAATGGATCATATTTAAAAACATTTTCTAAATCGTCGTTATTTTGGAATGTTAATACCAAATATATTCTTTTTAATAATTAAATGTTTCTTGCTATGAATTAAAATAGTAAAAAATATATAATTGAAACAAATTAAATTTTATTTCATATTTAGGCAATTGATTAAGCTGGCGTAGTGCTGACATTTGTTCAATATGTTTTTTTTTTTTGTATTTAGACCCTTGTGTATGAAAATTATTATATAAATTAAAATAAATAGTCCCGCGACTTGTTCGATTTCTTTTACTTGATTGATGGTTAAGCAATGATTGATGGAGTGGTATTCAACTCCAGAACAGCTTCATTGATATTCCAGCTTGGCTTTGAACTAATTACTCGTAACCGGACTAATGGCACGCCGACAAATCCCTCTGTGTATCACATCTTTTTGTAAATACCACTAATATGTTTTTAAAAACTGGGATACAATTTGTGGCAGTGGAAATTTAGATCGTTTAACAAACGTTCAACCTTCAATAATACTTTGGTTTCATGTATTTGAGACTTTCGAAGCCACTGTGTATGTCTCTTAGCTCCCAATGTAGATGAATTCTTATAATTTATTTGCTTTACAGAATTACATTGTGTGTACTAAAATAAATCTGGTTGAATTGAAGGTGTTTTCCAGCAATATATGTTTGATTGGTTTCTTCTGTTTTATTTGCATTTCTGTTTATTTTAATTATTTATATTGAAACTATAAAAATTGACCTATATATAGAATGGAAATTTATTTTAATTTTTTTTAAAGAATAGTCTACACACAAATTTAGATCCGTTTTGGTTTTATTATTATTATTATGAATTATAGTATTACAGTCTTTAAATTTTCTACCTATAATTGGTCTTAGATATTATAAGCTAAACATTATTGTGCTATAATTATGAAATCAGTAATCTTCAACCTTCTCAACTGTTTCGGTTATACGAAATTTGTTATACCTTTTAGAAAAAGTTTTAACAAAACCATTATTTTTAATCCAGCACAATAGTTACCGAAATCCAAGTGTCAGATCTGGAGATGGTAGCGGTGCAGCTATCATGCCACCATGACCAATTCAAGTAATCATACTCTGATTGATTCGCGATTAAAGTTCAAATAAGAAAACAATAATAATGATATATACTACTAAGAGTGGTATATTGAATCTAAAATTCAATGCCTACGATAAATAATATATTGGACAGACTAACAGAACATACAAAGAAAAATTTAAGTAATTTATACTTATAAAGAAAATACAAAAAGAAAACAGTCCGCATATATGCAAAACATTTTATAGATAACAAGGACTTTTACACCAGCATTCAGGACAACATGACGGTATTACATGGATCAAATAAAATTCATACAATAGATGTAATAAAAGAATACGAAAGTTACATGCATCACCAAAAACACGGACCACTTATTTAAATGAAAAATTACATTTTACTTAAAATTGCGTTAATGAAGAACACTAAATCAACAACAATATTAAAATGATCTTCAATATTTTCTCTGTCTAACGTATCAAACAGATCCGTTTTTAAGTCAACCCCCCCCCCCCCTAATCAGTATTACTGCTACAGAATGTATTACAAAAGTTATAACGCGAAAAAAATATGTTTAAGATATGTTTTAGTGTTGTGAAGTATTTTATTCCTAATTGACTAGCCTAAAGAAGCTGCCTGGGCTATGCAACATAACTTGTAGCTAATAGTTAGTAACAAAATGTCTACAATTGACTACACAAAAAATATTGATTTAATTAATGTTTTCCGATAAACCTTCTTTCTATCTGTCGCTATTGCCACCTGAAACTTTGTATGGGTGACCCTTGGAAAACTATACAGGAACATATATACATTCATAAAATATTCTAAACATTTCAAGTGCAGCATGTTTTTAAATGTTTAAATTTGTAGACATATCTTCAGAGTAATTCAACTTTTATCACACTACATTACACACAAATATATTAGTTAATGTAATCAACTAAAGTTTGTTAAATAGTTTTAGTTCCACAATATAAACAAAATATGTATAAAAGCATTAATCATAAGACGTAAAGACGGGTTTTCATAAAAGTAGCGTACTCCTCTCGTGCTTTAAATATGCTCCAGTCATATGACGAGTTTTGCGCAATGGATACCGTGACCGCCCCCCCATCACTAATTAATTTTTGTATGATTATTCATGGATTAGAACGGCGTTCGTTTGAGTTAGAACGGCAATGTACAACAAATGTCAAAAAAACTGGTTCGTTCGAAACCGTTCGATCCATATATTTAAGAAAAACGTATCTAGACTTATTTAAACTACTTCTGAGATACATTAGTTATATGTAACTTTTACATGTATTTGCAATTACGGTAAATGTACAGTTAAACCTAGAATAGGTATCTCTGTATTTTTTTTTGTCTGAGATATATGTTAAACCAATCATTTGAAATTAATTCTATGAACACACTTTTCAGTGGTAGATCTCAGCTTTAGGTGCGGAAACTTGTATAACTTTATGTATAATTAAGTTATATCATAGATACAACATCATTTATATATGATGACCGATGTATATATGTCGTATTGAATTTATAGCCTAAATAAATCCTGATCTATCGGTTTATTGGATACACAGAACTTATAATCAACCTTAAATAAAATAAGAAATGTTCGGTTATGCGTAAAATTAGTATTCAGTTATCTATGCCAAACAGACGGCTAATCAGCAGCAAATCATGTCATGTTGACGAGTCTTCTCTAATATGGAGTCTATTGGGCTTTCAATATGTCTGCACAAAACCTCTCGTGGTCCTAACTTGCGCCAATTGTGTTTCGGATTCACAGCACGGTATTAGGTCAAGTAAAAACGAAAAGTCTATTTTATATGTAATTTCAATTAAAAAATACTGCTTTGCCTTCTATACGACACAACAGACACTACACAGCATAAGCATGGCATGATTACGGACTCCTACTAGAAAACAGTCAATAAACGACACTAGGTAGTCGTTGGTGTTTATTATATAGGCCAGTCGCCGGTACAAGAACAGCCATATGTACAATTACGAGATTCAAGAGACGAGAATACGTGTTTGCTTCCATGTCATGGTAGGGTATGTAGCAATGAGTACAGTATCCTCAAGGTAGGAATGTGCCTGGGGTGGAGAGGAAAAGAAGGGCCCCATACTACGTTTGTTGCGTTGGCTTACAGCGGTACAATGACAACAAAAAAAATATAGAACTCAAATGTTTCTGTGTAAATGCCTACTCTACTTTCGTTTCTTTTATCGGTGTAAATAAGAATAAAACGTTTGAAACCGTACAGACAGGTTCATATTAAAGAGATGGACAGACATATTAGAGCTAACCAGTAAAATATGTACCTAGTTTTCATGGAATGGGTTGTACCGTCAAGTCAGGCTAAGGAAGCAAGTAGAAGGGAGGACACGCCTATTATACCAGACACACTCCTAGTCTAAGGATATATATATATATAAAGTTAATTTAGAAATTATCCCTATATTACACTTATGTTCTTGAACTATTTATAATTGCATACTTCTTTATAAAGACCAAAGAATTACAAACTTTCAGGCACCACAAACATAATCCACTTAGACCAGTCAGGAAAATGTCTTTTATGAAATAACATTAATGCTTCGCAAACCGCACCACCTGGTTCAAAACTTTAATGATCAGCTTTGGAGTTTATGCTTTGGTGAAAAGTAATAAAGGGGCTTTTAATTCTTAAGCAAGACAGATTAGTGCGCGAGGCACCCCGAATGGGAGGGGTGCTTTGAAATTCTAGATTTAAATCCTACTTTAGGGACGAGTTTTGTAATTAGCTACATCTCATATATTAAGATTTTACTGAGCATCTATATTAAACTCTTACAAGGTAGAATTCAACATTTAATACCAATGAAACTTTATTTTGTATTTAAAACCATTTCTAAAGTAGGTGTATAAGGAAAACAAGTGAAAATTATGTTACGTCAACAAAATGTATAAAATGATTTTATTACAAATTCATATATTGTATATTTGTATTATTTTAATTAGAATAGAAATTCCTGAAATATTCACATGCACATGGACGTGCATCCTTTTTCGATGGCAGTGAAATATATTATATGGTTAAGGTAGAGGTAGAATGGGGGTAAAAATTATATTTATCAATAAATATCATATTGGGATGAGTATTAAAGGGTAAATAGAATAATAATAACGTTGTCAAATACAGAGTACTATATAACAATAATTTCTATTTAAGTGTTACATGATAATAATAATAATTTTTAAAAATATATTAAAACAAAATACAGTATTTAAAACACAAATGTATTAACACCTTGCTTCTTCTTTTACATAAGCTTCAAAATTTAATGGAAAACATAGTCGTCTTTACGATCCATGGCCCAGATCAAGATTTACTATCATTTTTATATTTAAGAAACGAAAGAAAAACAGGAGATAAATATAAAGCTTCACACTTGTTTTTCCAATACACATAAATAAAAAAAGACATATTTTAAGGCTGATTGTGTGTAATCACAATATAGTGTACAATAAAAATTATAACAAAAGACACCAAATTTGCATTATTAAAAGAAATTGAAAGTTTACACAAATTCAAGATTTTAGCGTGTGCATATGTGTAACGTAGTTCAAAAATATGATGAGTGTCTTCTTGAAAATGCCACCAGTGAGTGGTGAAACAGCTATCGCCAATAAGTAAGAATGAACTGTTATCAACTACGGAATTTGTACTTTTAATCCCACAAAAACACTTAAGGTGTAGAATGGAGATTAGAATGCAGAACGAAATGGTTTTGTATTAGGGAGTTTAAATAACGTTCTTATATATAAATAGTTTTCTATTTATTAATTATTTGACTTGATATTTATTTATTATTTAAAAGTCGACTGCCAAATTAAAGTTTACAAATATATTTGAACAATTAACAAACTTGCCCAACAGTTCCTAGTCTACGTAGCAAGTATGATAATTATCACACAAATAATTACTGTCCCATTTTTAATTTCTGTTGTGTTGACAAATATCTTTATTTTGTCTGCCAGACCAATGAAGACAAAGGAGTAGGTGACATGCGGGAAAACCCAACATCATCAACTGGGTACGAACCTACTTGGATGGTTCACTAGTTCAAATAGGAGAGAGGATAGACTGCCTAAAAGACCTGACTACACCATTTGCTTATCGTACAAATATATACCTATAATTTAAAAAAAAATAGTTTATCTATGAATATGTTATAAAAAGTGATTCTGAACTGCAAGGTAGTTTTTGGGGAAGTAATTCTACAGCTAAAATAAAGATTATAAGATTTTTATATAAACAAGGGTGTAAAAAGGCTTGGTTAGCGAGTTACTGCTAGGGAAATATTCCACCCGGATTTCATGAGAAATAAACTACGACGAAAATTTGGTAGTCCTTTAGGTTTTGTTGATCCGAAAAATTGTAAAAATTGGTCCCATAACCTTTTCTTTTGTAATTTTTTAGGAATATATTTAAAAAAAAAACTAAAATAATTAAAAATCTATTCCTAACGCCTTTTATTAAAATTTTAAAGTAGTTTGGCTTTATCTTGCCTAGTAAAATTATTTCTTACGTGTTTACGTGTCTAATTCTGCACAGTATGTATGCGTTCAAACAAATAAAAACATTAATTTTTTTGTCATAAATAGCAATACAAATAAGGCAACTTTTTCTTAATTTTCAAACATTTGCATTTGTACTTGATTTAGAATATACCTGTCTAATACACAGTACAGTGGAATTAGGGGGAAGTGGGAGTTGTGAATAGAAATAGTGATGTATCACATGTAATAATACAACAAGGTTAGGTTGATTCATTAAGGGTGAAAGCAACTAGAGAGATGTATGAAAGGACTCTGGAGGGTAGAGAATGTGTTTGGATTTAGTTTGTGTGGGTAAAGGCATTGATGTTGTGAATAAGACAAGACTCTTGACTTCCGGCCGCAAGCTACGAGTGGGGCCTTTTATGTCGACTCTCCTCGTCAATTTACAAGATGGGCAAATATCTCGAGGCCAAACTAACAATACGCTAATCTTCTAAAGTCATTTATATTTTACTCCACCCTACTTCTACTCTACCTCGCAACGCTTCATGAATTTTAAGTTAAGGAGTTATGCCTTGCATAAAGCTATATGAACAATAACGGAAGGGTAGAAACTCGTAAAATACAACACAAGATATTCCAGTTTATACTTGCATGGTAAAGTTTGGCAAGCGAAAATGAACCGTAGTTCCATGACGTCACAGAGTCTGTTTTACCTTGTGGCATTGCAATTGACTTAACCCCTCCTTCTTCACACCTCCTACCTCTCTCTAAAGATGCACTTCGCTGGAAACATTACTTATTCAATTTACAATATTCTTTCCACCTCCAACTCTCAGTTTAATCTCAACTCGCACATTGATTGTTCGAGTGTCTGCTTTTATTCCTTTGTTTATGAACCTCAACACAGTGTTTCTTTCAACTATGTCTTCCCGCTATACTAATTAATTTAAACAAAAGTGTATGTTTATCGCCTTCAAAAATAAATAGGACAACATTCATGCGTTAAATATAAATAACCACTTCACATGAGAAAGATATATTCATAGTTAAATGCCGCTGAAAAACTAAATTTGAATACAAGATAAGTGATTTATTTTATTTTTTTAATTTCTTTATCGACATGTACTTAATTCATAGACAATTTGGTAGCCTGTTAATTAAAAAATTGCTAAAATTTATTAAAACAATATAATCCAACTCTTTAAGAATACATTGTAATAAAAATAAATTAAATCTTGATAAAAAGATTTCAACAGCCGAAATGGGGAGGAGGAATGAAAACAATATTAGAACGTTTCACCTAAATCATAACACAATAACGTAATAGTTTAACATTATTAATTCATAAATAAGTAATAGAAAATTGTCCATAAAACTTAGAGCCGATTTCCACGCATGAGATATGTATAGATTACATTGATTTAATCCGCCTCCTTTTAATTCCACTTGCTTCACTAGGAAACTACTCCACATAATTTTTGCTCTAATTAACAATTCATTCGCAATTTCATTTAATGTTGGCTAAAATATTCTCTTTTGTCTCAATTAGTTAATAAATGTAATTAGGGTTTACATATTACTGGTCAAATTAGTTTTAATGACTTCGTAGTTTATATTAGTTTAAAACACCATAAGAGATAGTGTTTCAAATATTATTTGGGATGTAATAGTCCGAATTCTGTGAACGGAAAGAGCCGTTGAGACATTATTTTACAGGCTGTTTACTCATTTTAAGCTGAGTTTAACCAGAGAAAGGTAATAATAAAATATTATTTCCGTCAAAACAATGTTAACTTATTGTCTATAAAACACCTACCCCACAATCTATCTCTTTTATTATATTTGAACATTTAATTAATAGAATCAATCCCTCTTCCTACTAGTTTTTCAAAATTAAAATGTAAGTTCTGTATTAATTTTTTTAACTTTTTTTGTAGTTATCATTTTCTTGGTTGTCTTTAAATGATTATTCTGTCCGTTCCTATAATATATATTAATATGACAATAATACACATTTAGTTATGGTAGGTATATAAATAGCAGCAATGAAGTAGTAAACATTTAAGTTGTAAATATTCAATATATGAACACAGTGCAAATAAAAACAACATAAAACACAATACTAATAAACTTCCAAAGGCTACATGTGAAGGTGCTCTTCCTCCGAGCTAAATGACTGCTGAGCGGGGTGACCCCTAAGATGATTTTAAGTTTGTTAATACAAGACACCCACTTTAGGCTGTACTTACTTCTAAAAATCTAAAAAGAGATAGCCTTTCAGAATAATACAAAAAGTTAACATTTTGAATTTTTTTAACGAATTTCTGCAAAATTGCCGATATTGAAAATTTAAAAAAAATATTATAATTTACTTTTGAATACAATAAGTTTCAACACACTGCAATTGGTAACATCCATATGATATGTAATAATGTATAAAAATATGAGTGAATAAAAACTTTTTTTTAGATTGAAATATCAAACTTTAAAAAAAAGTTATAGGTATGCATATGTTACGTCTCCTTCAAAAATCATATAATATAGTCGAAAAGTGTCAAGTCTTTAGAAAGATGTCAAATATTGTAAGTTTAGGAATAGTAGATTACCACCATAATTTATTTTAGTTCTCCTTGGGACATGGTTCAAAATATAAATATCCATAAATTCAAGAAATCAGATTAAGGACAATTAGTTGGAAAACTACTATTTACTGCTGGTGAGATCGACTGGATAGGTTTTTTTGTTCCTATGTTACATTGGGAATTTGTATTGTCAGAAAGGCGTGGTTTATTCCTTGTTAGTACGGTGCAGTGTTATTTTTCTCTTTATTATGTCATCAATGTACTTTAAAATATTATGGTCAGTATTACATACTTTTCAGAGGATATCTGGGCAGCAAACCCTTTTGATAATTTTACTTCGGTTTATTATTTGAAATCCTCTCTGGTTCACATGACAGATTATTTCTTATCTATAGATCCAAAAACACATAAAAAGTGAAATATGTATCACTGATAATTCAAAAAGATTATTGTATAGGCATTATATGGTAATATTTTTGTTTGTTCATAGTTATTCTGTAACTATACCACTCTATTTTTTAAGCTATCAAAGGAGTGCCTACCATATAAAGTTGTTTATATTGCACTAATAAAATATTTTAAAATATGGCTAATTCATAAAAGACATATAAAAATAATTGAATAAGTAAAAAGTCATTGGGTGTATTCTTTCTGCTCAATCCTTAAAATAAAATAGATAAAATTATTCTTATTATATACTTCTAGTCGTATACGAGCAATTAATCGTGTAAACATTCTTGGAAGTCCAACAACAACAAAATATTCAGAGCGTAAACCGGGATGTGTATACACAAAATTTGTTTTGAAAAAAATAGCTACAACCCATAGTAATTTTTTTCCTTTAAATTGGTACACATAAATTGTAAAACTCATAATGTTTTACTATATAAGTCACGTAAAAGAAATGAGTATTGTTGATTTTAACTGTCTAATGACATGATTAACTTGAATTGGTAAACACATGACTAGTTTTAGACGATATGTTCCGTCTTTATAAATGTATTACTCATAAAATACATTAATTCATATTTATTGGTCAATACATAAAAAAGGAGACATCATTGTTTAAAATAGCTACTTATTAAATCCACTTTTGAACAAATAATTTTCACATAATAACAAATAAAATGTACACGTAAATAAATTTAGTGTCACTCTGATCAATGCAAACTGAATGTTCACAAATATTTTATGTAAATACTTTTATGACTTCTTACATGTGATCTACTTCTGAAGATGAAAAACGTGTTCCAAAACGTACCCTAGTGGGACGTATAACGAAGCCAGAGGACGGAATATATATATATATATATATATAAACTTTTCAATATTTATCGAGCACTCATTTCACCAATATCAGAGAATAAACTCTTTTAATCAACAATTCAATTGCAAAATAGGCTTTTTTCCATAGGATTTCGAATATTATATACTATCCTATTATTTATAATCGCATTATTATAATATTATTAATAATATAATAGTGTTTCATTATTGAATATAACAAACCGAAAGTACAAAACTGCGAATATAAAGGCAACTGTGTTAATGTTCTAAGTATATAAAGTGAATGCATTTAAAATATAACGTTTTTCATCAATTTAAATGTAAAAACTTAGGCGTACCTTTCTATTGACTATCATTGGTCGTTTACATATAAATGAATTGGTTTCCGAAAAGTCCCTTAAGGATACCTCCATTGTGGGAGAAGTGATCAGCTCCAAGCGTCATTTCAGGAAATGGGCCTATCATGACACGGAACATGTGATCTTCAGGGATCCATTTTCAACCCTTACCTAACATATAGAGTTCTTTCATTTTTGCATATTGAATTGCAATAACTCCCCAACTCGTTTGCGACTAGATCTAATATAATACTGTATTCATATCTTATCTCTTATCTTTGAAGACATGAAATATATTAAGAAAAAAGGTTTTTTTTTTTTTTTTTTTTTTTTTTAGTGATAACCTAAAATTACGAAAATATTCTGAATGATATATTTTTGGATTTATATACACGTTATTTTTACGACAAAATGTAGCCGAAATTTAAAATTACCTTATGAATGACATGGGTCAAAATTTGGTTGGACAAATTAAATTACATTCGACTTCATAAAATGTAATCACATTTTTATAACAGATGTTAAAATGCACATGGCCGTGGTAGATGTAATTCAGAAATATCACCGAAATCAAATATATGTTTTTAAACTAATTGTGATTTGTTGAATAATTTGAAGATAAATTCCAATTTTGAGAAGCAATTGACAAACGTGTCAGTGATTTTTCGTTATTCATTTTCTCATTACAATGAAAATAAATTCCTTACTATTTGTTACCTCCATTACTCATATTTAATACTGTGTAATAATTGTGTACAGTTTTTGAAAGAGTTTTCTTTTCCAGATCTTAATATGATCTAGTTTACATGTATAAGGTATATAAATTTTATTTCGGAAAATTAAATTTTTTTTTGGATATACAAGAATCTCGTAAAATTTTGCTCTATAAAACGTAAATGGAAAATGTTTTTCTCCGTATTCCATCCATATGTAAGCAGTACTTTAAAAATAAGTCGCATGATTCACTGAGTTACCAACACTAGTAAATTTAAATGGGTGCCTTGTTAAATAATAATTCCTACGAGGTCCTCCGTGTCTGTTTCAAGTGTACTGAGGTGAGAAATATTTAATTTAAATAAAACTATATGTCCGATGACGTATATTGATTTTAGTCATCAATAAAAAGAAATAAATATACAATAGGGTCCTATTATATTTGGGTAAAAGATAGGAATAATTTTTAACCATATTAAAAAGAAAACTGGAAAAAATGCTAAGACCAAAGAGCAAGGCTTGTGGATATGAATAACGAATAGTTACAAAAAATACAAAACTTATATTTTAAAGTGGGGCTGTACTTACAAGTCTCATTTTAAGGTCTCTTAGTTGAATAAAGTAATTTTACTTTCTCATATTATATAGGTGAGTAGTAATGTAAAAAAGTTAAGCGATAGCTCAAACATCGATGTTGAATTTCTTAAGGATTTATCCATTTTGCAGCCCAGTTAAACGATTGAACTCAGTTAATCAAATTTGGTATGGTGGAATATTTTGAGAGTCAGTTTACTCAATATTTTGCGGGAGCTGCCATTAAAGAAACTCAAAATTGTAACCACCTTGAATTCCACTGTAACTATCTTGCTCATGTGTAGCCTTCCAGGGCTAACGCTCCAAAAGTGCCGGTACGTAAGTAATCGGTACAAAATCATGGAGCCGTTATAAAAATATTTAATCAAAATCAGGTCTACCATAGTCGTTCATATTGTAGAAAAAATATGAGGTTAATTGCTCCAAATTGTGTGCAAAATAATAAGTAAAAAATAATATGAAATGGGAATAATTTGAAAAATCAAAACGAACTTTGACTTTTGTCATTAACAGTTTCAATCAAAATAATTTAAGCGGACTAGCGACAGCCTAAATATAGACTGCCTTATTTAAATATACACTTATTTTATTCCGAAAATGTTAGCTGATGTTAAAAACCGAACTGAAATTTATGGTACAGAAAATTTTTTGTGGGTTTTTGTTTGGTTTTGGGGATTGGTGGAAAAGGTTAGGGAGTGTTTTTGTACCATTAATATTACAATTTAAAATTTACCTATTGTATTTTCAATTATTTATATCGAGCTAAAGTAATACAAAAAACAGGGTGGAATTTCTGTTTATCATCCTAAAATATGGTAAATACTTAATTTGTTGAAAATTTGTAAATTAACAAAAAGTAAAAGTTCACAAACATCCTTTGAAAGAGAGAAATGAAAAGTTGCTAATAATAGTTTTGTTCCTTTATGTTTACATTGCTGTAAACAAAGTGCATAATATCACGAGTGGTGGCTATATCTACTACTCAATATTATTTTCTTATGTATGTTATGACATATTCTGTACCTCACTGGCCTGGAAAAAAAACACTGCTAAACGTATTATTTTACTTTTAGTGTTGGTGTTGTATATAAGATGATTCATTTTTATCTACTTATTACAGGAAATGAATGATATTATTTTAATTACAGGGTATACTTTGAAATTAGTTTATTATCAATGATCCGTCATCAATACATTTTTAGACGGTCACGAAACATTCTGAATAGTTATTTGATAATTTAATTATTTTGAATTCTATTAAAATTATTATTGGTAATGTTCGTTGGCTAAAAAATCGAGCTTTTAAAGGAGTACAACAACATATCTGAAATTTATTGTGCAGCTGATTTTTTACAGTTTGTTTTTGAAAATGTAATACTAATTTTTAACCTATATTGAATTTATCTTAGTTTAATAACATTTTTTAACTACATATTTTGTAAAACATTGTGGACCTTTTCTATATAGTGGAGTTGCATTTTCGTTGTATCGGTTGAAGTCGTGTTATGTTAACATAAGAAACTTTTTTTTTTAAATAGTTTAGTGTCTATAGTTTATAATATACCACGCTATTATATGATTCTTTTTGTCATATAAAGTTGTTACTTAGGTTATGTTAAATAAAATATATATAACACTTCATATTTTTTTAATGTTTCAATTGTTTTAAACATATGGCGAATTCATAAAATATGCTAACAATATAGCAAATATTTGTCGGCTAAAAGACAATCATAACTGGCTATACCAAGACGATTTTGAAAAAAAATACATTTACTTTACAGGAAATAAATGTGTAAAATAAATTTGGTTGATTTATTCAGTTAAACCACTTTCATTGTACTTTCAATTAATTGATTTTATTTTACTGATTTTGTTAATCTGCCCTCACGGACTCAATTTTACATTTAAATTATGTAGCCGTTAGATATATTGTTTTATAATTCGTTCCTGTGGCTTAGGCTTGTTATTTTCCATTTATAAATTCCCTCTTTGAGTAATCTTACACCGATAATTATATTACTTCTATGAAATTTTTTAACATTCTTGCTTGTAATTTATATTATTTTAATCCTATTTCTATGATACTATAACTATCTACAGTTATAGTATGACATAGATTTCTATGACATAGATTTCTATGACATCTATAACTATGATACATTTCAAGGGAAATTTGTTGTGTATTTGAAATGAAAATGTTGTATATTTCTCAATGCAGTTTCATTGTAAAATGATGTTCTGATAATTACTGAGCTTTATATGCTACCTTTAGAAGATAGTTACGTTTCAGAGAATTTCATTTTCATGTGTTATTAGAAAACACGTGAAGTACAATAACGCTCTTTGTTTTTATTCTACAAAACTGATTTAAGATTAATTTTATATATTTAAACTATGTTATTTGGAAATTTTGTTTAGGTTACAACAAATTTATCGTGCTTGTTAGAATATAATAACTCCCATTTAAATAATATAATATTATTATTATATTGATTATAAGTGTTGGTTTATATAATAAATCATTCAGTTAATTAAACATTGTTGTTTGTAGTGATTAGGTCAGAGATTATTAAAACTCGTATGACATATGCTTCGTAATGTCGAATTTATTCGTTTTAAAAAAGAAAAATAACTTTTTTATTACCTATTTCTTAACCCAATTTAAAAAGAAGTTTATTAGTACACAACGGAAAGAATATAATATCAAAACAAAACTGAATTAGTTAACTATGTAGAGGGGATACCGGAAGCGTAACAAACGTTTAGAAATCCTAACCAGGAATTATTTTATTATTTTTACGAAAGTGGTTACTAACTGAAACGCACCAAAGTGGGATATTATTTGTACACGCGTTTACATAATTTACCTGTAAATTAATTGTTGTCAAGCAAATAATAAATCGTGATACAATAATAACTAGGTACACAATGGTTTAATATAAATTTGTATAATTAATTTTTTTGAAAACGAATTATATTATTTGCACACATAAAAAAAGAGAAGAAAGTTTTTTTCATAAATATGTAAAACCATATATCACAAAAATGAAAAGATCATGCTTTTACAATAAATTTTGAGCCGCCTTAAAAATTGTATGTATAAATAAAATTTAAAAATATGAAAATGTTGTGCGATCCTCTTGTACTCGATTTTACCTACATAATTTACAAATCTTAATTTTTAAAATATCCAAGTTTGTTAGGAACAGATTACAGTAACGAATTGTTGTTGTGATACTTTGTAGAAGTTACGGACAACGTGTACACATTGCCTATTTATCATATTGCCATTAATTTATCAGTTAAGCGTTATTAACAATAAATATATATTAATATGATCGTTGTCAATAACTGGACAACATCTTTATTATTGATCATTCCACTTAATTTATTTGATTCTGACAAAGTACATCCAGCCGTCAGAGTAAGCATTGCGGTACATGATATATGATGGATGTATAAATCAAGGGAAGTTTTTAATAAATAAAATATCGATCAAATCCTTTCCGCAAAAGGTCTCATCTGGTCTTTACAAGGAAATTGGATTCAGGTCAATCGTTTTAAGGAAATTATTTTGGAAATGTTATAAATGGAACGAAGAGCTCAGCACGACGGGAGGCCGAAATATGTTATTAATTTTATGGCTTTGGGAAGTGGACTGGAATACATTCCGCGTCTCGGAACCTTTGAAAGTGATTTATGAAGCAGACAAATTTGCAATGGTACCAGATTGTGATTTGTATAACCTTTACTTTAGAAAGGGTTATGGTTTGTTCAAAGGAAATAGAAACTTTGTCCATAAACATTAAAATACAATCAATGTAAACAATCGTCTGTTCGTGAGTGGAATATCTCAAAGTGTTTCGAGTTTACTCCTACATTTAAAACAAGGCGAACTAATAATGTGTTACTTGAAACTTACTTGAAACGATTTATTGTTAATTCCGAAATGTTTTGTTTTATCGATCGTAATAATTTCAGAAGTGGGTTTATAGATATTTGCACGGTTATCCCCTGCACTTCGTATTGCTATAATTTCCAGTATGAATGTTTTAAGTGGGCTTAGGTTAGGTTAGGTTAGGATAGTTTCAAATACAATTTTACTTGCACAATGCAGGGTAATTTAGTAATAGTGCTTAATTCGAGCTATGTTTTATTAGTGATCTTTACATTGCATGGCCTCAGAAAACAGAAAAAGTGATATTATGACATGTCGTATATCCGTCGTCGTCTATAAGTATGAAGCTGACAAAAATAGGGAATATTAAATTTGGAGTAAAGGATTATATTGTGTTCAAACAGAACTCGATTGAAATACAGAAAATATCAAATGGACGGACATTTAAACAGTTTTTCGGTTCATATTTCGTAATATTAAACTTCTAACACTCTTAATTGTATAAAACTTTGCAGTTTTCAAGGATGTAATGACAAATAACGAAGTTATTGCCAAAAAATGTAATTTCAAACTGTAATTCATATAGATACGAGATCCGGAATGGCCGACATGAGAATATCGTGTGGAGGCGCCTTCACAACATACGTACAGCTTTAAGGCTCTCTAGGGCCGAGACACTGACACCAGACGAAGCTTGTAAACCCTTTTTATATATAAATATGTACGGAGATCGTAGAGCCTGGCCGATGTCAACACAGTTATGATATAACAAATTGTGTGGTTCAGAAAACCTCTATACCAACTCTTTTCAACATACCTTCACTATTCTACGGATACTGGGTAAGACCTCTTAATCTAACATTAGAATTTAACATTTCATAAAATATAAATAGTCCAAGGAGCATTCATAATAAGGAAACCAAAGATTTCCTTAAACCATAAATCGGGCTATAAAACTTTAATAAATACAGTTATCGAAGTGTACGTAAAGGTAAAATAATAAACATAACTGAATTCATTACTGTCTTAGTTTTATTTCTTATTTTGTGTTTCGGGAAACCATATTTTCTATCTTTTTTTTCAACAAGACCAAAAAAACAACGTTTACATTTATATTTAGAGGATCTTCTTGAATTACATTGTATGATGGAACTGGGTTAGAACAATAATGGAGCCAATCACCTTGTTATTTATAACATTTTTGTTATCGCATTACATCCATACACTTGCTCTTATTTCCTGACACATTATAGTATCCCGTATTGTGTACTAAAATTATCTATAATATGTACACCACAGCAAAGTAATGTATTTTAAACTAATATTTTATAAAACAAAAACATGTTTAAAAAATAAACTAAACAATTATAAACTTTAATGTAATAGCAGATATTTCTTGTTGAAACTCCATATTCAAGGATAAAATAAAGCAATCGCGTAGCCCGTCGATGCCGCAAGGCGAAACAATTGTAGCTCATTTATACTATTAAATATTTGAAACTTTAAGCGTTTGCTTTATTTTATCCTTAAACAATTATATTTATCTAAAATAGAAGGTGTTGGTTATTTTTTTGTGAAGCACAGAGAAAAGGTGAACATTACACAAATTTTGCCATACAATCATATACAAAACCAAAAAGTAACCAAACCAAAAGTATTCGTTGAAATTTCCTGAAATATTAAATTGAAAAATAACAAAATTGACCTGTTGGAGGTCATAATTCAACCCCATATAGTCAAAATTCTCATATTATTTTATAAATATTTTGAGGTAAGAAACTTTCATATTTATAAATATCTATCAAAATAACTGTTGTCGAGATTGAAATATATGTCAAAGCTTCGTTTTCACATCTTGTCCTAAAATTTGTCGAAAATTGGCAACCAATAAGTTTCCTACTTACAGTAATGTGGGTTATACTTATGATCAAAATCTTTAGATCCGGTTATGAAAAAATAAAATTTTTTGTTTGCCATTAAGAAAATACCTTGAGGTTTTGAGTTATCACAATATTTTAAATCGGTACTTCCCATAGGTCTGTAGGACACTGATAAACGACAGAAGACACCATTCCAAAATTTATGTTTTTTTTAATATTGGTCTCAACATGTATTTCTACGAAAAACTCAACATAAATTTTTTAACACATAATATATCTTTTTCTATACAACGTACATGAGATAAACTAACAAGAGGTAAGTTGTATATTAAAATGTATAAATGATTAAATATCTGGAAGGTTAAGGTCCATAATAATTCTAAAATCCAACTTGGTCTTGCAAAGTAGTTCCTTACGCCGAGAGGATTGAGAACAAATTACAAGTCACAGGGAAGCAGGGCAGGTGTACTGAATTCTATTATCCGTTCCAGGACATATTACCTTCATTTCCTAGTGACACTGTAATTACAGGACTCTGGGATTCGCTAACAGATCACTGCAATCCTCCTGGTAGAAAATAGGGACGTTTCAAACGTTATTCAAAACCTCAAAGTTTTAAGATTGTTATGGAAAACAAGATGATAGCATATATTTAACTGTACAAAATAGGGGTGGAGGTTAATCAAGAATTTATATTTCATATAAAATAATGTACATTCTATCTCTTAATATAATTCAATAAATAAGTTACCGTTAGTTTTTATTATATTTTAACTAATCCTGATTTACTTAAATCATATATTATTAGGAAATATACCCTTATGCATACGTAGACACTATGAGATGCTTTAACAATTTCACATAATGAATGCATAGTATCACCGGTTTTGTTTCCCCTCTCTGTATATATAAGTGTGTGTGTGTGTCCGCGCGAACTTTGTTTTTTATTTATAGGATTTAGACAACAAAAATATTTTACATTTTTAAAGTTTAGCTTAAATTTAGTTTATTGTGTTGGTTTTACAACATGGCGACAGATATTCAAACAGATAAATTTTACCGTGTTTTATTGGAATATTGTACAAATTGACACAAAAGTATTTTTTTGTAGTTTTAAAACGTGTTTTATATAATAAAGTAAAAAAGAAATTTATTACTGAAAAAAACAGAAAATAGAAAATTAATACGATAATTGACTAATCTTTAAATATTATGAAAATAAACTGTACAATAATCTTCCAACAAGCACATCGCAAAAAAAAACTAATTGTCATAAAAAATGTTAGTTTATAATTTACTAACAAATAACAATAATAACCCATCCATTTTGTCTAGGAAAAATATTTATATATTACAATAGGGCCTAAACTTGCTTTGCTTGTGCTATGAAGGCGTCTTCAGACTAAATTGAATTTGATTTAAAAAAGCTCTTAACGATGGCAGTAAATTTAAAAAAAATTAAATAAATAAAAAAAAATAATAATAAAAAAAAATAATAAATTCAGGAAACGTTAAACCCAAACTTCAATATACATATATTCATAAAAAATATATATTTATATATAATAACAACAATAAATTACCCCCAATAGTATCAGAGCTATTGATTTAATTTGAAAAATTAAAATTTACTGTTACGGTTTAAATTTTTTGACCTGATCATTATATATTTCACATTATATATTTACAAATAAATAAGATGCTTTCTTATGTGGCGCAATAAGTCTGTGGTAGGAGTGCTGTAATATTATTATTTATACGACTTTCTTGAGCCAAATTAATACTTATATAAAATAAATTATTGCTACATACCGAATAATGTTTTAAAAATACTTCAGGTATCAATTGATGTTTTTTCTATATAATATTTTATCCCATCAACCAATCCTATCATATGTTAACTTTAAAGTAAAGATAACGAGTGAAACTTAATTTCATAAGACTAATGTAATCAAAATCATAGACGTCAAGGTCTTTAATATCTACATCTTAGTCCGTTACTGCGTTCATCTGTAATAAGAACGACACAAATCCTCAGTCTGTAACCATATTTAAAAAAATATATATATTATCGCCAATGTTTTTTCCTCGAGTTATCGTTAAAGTAGAAGTAAAGTTTGATTAAATTTTCATTTGTAAGTTTTGAGTTACCCCTTCATCAGAAACATTTTAAAATTATCACGAAAAATAAAAAGCCTTACGTTGTAATAGGCAATCATTCCTGATGTTTTTTTTAGTCATCATTAAAAAAAGAAACATAATCATGATATTTGCAAAATTGGAAAAATCGGCTATGAACACAATTCCGGATTTTTATACATTTTTCCTAACTAACTATATTCAACCAATAAAACCGCAATAGTTGTAATAATTTATTGTTAATATTGGGAAAAAAAATGTGTCCACTTTGATACTTGTGAACACAAACACAAAAACGGTACATAATAACACGATTAGTGCACATAACATTGTGTCTATCCTAGTAGTGATTCCTATTTAAAATTAGGTAACAACTCAAGTTTCTTTTGAGTGTTAAGTAAAGGTGAACGAAGTACTAATAAAGCTAACAATTTAAATAACATTGAACATAACTGTAATTTTTAGTAAAAAAAAAAAAAAAAAAAAAAAAAACTTTTTATAAATAATGGAATAACGTAGTATCTGACACTTTACAAAGTTCACCATATTATGTAACCAGTTACATATTTTAGTAACCTATCTTATAAATAATTGACATACTAAACACGTAGTTTACTAAATATACAACATTTCTGTTTGCTATGATGTTACGAAGAGTATGTCTTACATCTGAAAGCAAGATAAATCGTCCTGCCAAACAAGAAATATGCATCAAAAAGTTACTATGATAAATGGTGTTGGTATACTGTTAAAATTGATGGACTGACGGGTTGAGTCCTATACACGTCTCACAACTTGCTTCATATAACTCGTTAGCATTTTCAATACATGCATCAAAGTTGTTAATGTCTTTATTTGGTAATTATACTATAAGCACATTCTCATAGTAGATTTAGGATGCTATGAAACTAATTGAATGATCTTCTTCATGCAATGACAAACACAATTATCTAATATAATATGCCTAATAATGTTTACATTATACACTATAAATAAATATTGAGCTTGAGTTGTGAGATAATATTAGATAAAAAAAATAAATAAAAAATAACGAACACAAGATCTCACAAAAATTATATTTATTAATCAAACGTGTTTCAACGACAAAGTGATACAAGAGCTACAATACCAAAACTATAACTACGTTTGATTAAGTGAACGTATATTTTGTGAAATCTTGTGTTCGATTTTCTTATCTACACTTTATACTCTTAAAAAAAGGTCTGTCTTAGTATATTTTATCTTTTGGTTTGTGTACATCATAAGTATGTTTCAAATAGACGTGTATTATATGCTCCCATCGCTATATATCCGAATCATGTGACATTTGTGAGGTTCTAGATACTCATTACAAATAGCGTTCAATAACGTATATATTTATATATAGGTATATATATAGGAGAGAGAGAGAGAGAGAGAGAGAGAGAGAGAGAGAGAGAGAGAGAGAGAGAGAGAGAGAGAGAGAGAGAGAGAGAGAGAGAGAGAGAGAGAGAGAGAGAGAGAGAGAGAGAGAGAGAGAGAGAGAGAGAGAGAGAGAGAGAGAGAGAGAGAGAGAGAGAGAGAGAGAGAGAGAGAGAGAGAGAGAGAGAGAGAGAGAGAGAGAGAGAGAGAGAGAGAGAGAGAGAGAGAGAGAGAGAGAGAGAGAGAGAGAGAGAGAGAGAGAGAGAGAGAGAGAGAGAGAGAGAGAGAGAGAGAGAGAGAGAGAGAGTTATAACAGCAATAAAAAATAACTGACCTCCACCCTTATGAACTATTTTGTAGTTGAAATAAGACCAAAACGTAGAAACAAATCACTCTTTATATATATACCTAATTAACACCGATTATTGTTTCTTCATAAGAGACTACAAAGTAACACTAACTCGAAAGTTGCCTTTAGGTTCTTGATACTCACTAAACATGATTTATAAAAATCCTAATTCTGAAGATTGTTAAACAGGGATTAAATCACAAAAAAAAACCCAAATATACACAAGCGAGTAACATATGTGTATGTATAGAAATTAAAATAACACTCATTTTCAAAATAAAGTGACTAAGAAATTTGAAATTTCACACGATGGTCGCTCTTATCCAGTCACTTTCATTACAACAATTTAGTGGGATTGTTTCACGAATGATTTATTCAATTTTTTGCAATACCTATCTTACATATTTACTGTACTTTTGTATTATAAACCTTTGATTAAATTTGAAATAAACAAAATAATATTAATCTATAAATTAATAATACATTATAAAGTTTTAAATAGGAGTCTATATTAACCCAACAAAATATTAACCTAAAAAATTTAAAGATTAATATGGCATAACATCTAGAAACGATAGTACATCCGTTAAAGCAGAGTGAGAATAAAACCAAGAAACGACTAATTAATTGAAAGAAAAATGCAAAGGCGTCAGGTAGCAGGTCAAGTAATATAGGAGCAAAAACTTCTTGAATAATAGTGGCCATTCAGTTACGATAGGAATACGGTAATTAGTTGAGTTGAGATGGTGATGTAGAAAGAACATGTCTTGCAATTGGTTCAATTGTTCCTCTCAAATAGTCGTGTTTTGATAATATTAATTTAATCATTTTAGTAATGTTTTATGGTATATTTTAATACTTTTTTATGGTATTTTGTAGAAATTTATATATTTTTTTAACCAACCTGTCTAGTTAATCTTATTGTATATTTTAAAACAAGTTTTCACCTCTACTTCCTACTTTTATAATTGACAGATTTGAGATAAAATCACATAATTTCTTTTAAAATTAGAAGTCAAATATTGTATAAAACTTTACTTTGTGATATTTAGTCTATGTATAGATATTTGTCAATTGTTTGGATTTTTGTAAATACTGTTAGTTTTGAATATTGTACTCTTAGATATTGAATTAAGTTATAAATGACTTTATTTGTAGAGTTGCATATGTTGTAATCGCAAACTTATTTAATAAAACGTGTTTTGCCAATCCAAATTTTTTGTGAAACATCAATTGCACCGAATCTATGTTCTTTAAGAAATAATTTGTGTATAACTAATTCAAATATACATCTTAATAATTTTGGATAATATTTATTTTCTCCTTATTTATGATGGATATCAACAGCTTCATTCACTGTAAACAAAACTGGGCGTATTTTGAATTATAAATATAACCCAACTATAAATCCTACCATTTTAGCTTCCTTAGGAAACTGATATGAGGATGTTTGGATCTGAACTAATAAAGACCACACACAGTTCTGTCATGTAACCAAGAACTTAATCATAGGTTTCAAGTAACCTTCATTCAAAAACAACTTACATTTCCAAGGAAGGTGATTAGAGGGCAGAACCAAAAATGTCTCCTTCTACTACCGCCATTTCAGATCTCAGCCACAGTTCGGGAAATACTAAACTATAATTCACGCCTATCTAAAGACTTTACAGATTTTAGGATACAGCGAATTACTAAGAGACCTATTATTGGCCGGTTATAATATCTGTAGAGTTCGTAATATTGAAAAGTTTATCAATAAAATCTTTTACGTTGGATGTATTATTTAATAGTTTCTGCCTCCGAACTATAATAAAAAAAATCTGTAGAACACCGAAACTTTTATTGGAAAAGAGGGCTACTAAGAACTTCGAGGTTAGGACCTCTCCACTCTAACACTCACTTCAGTTCAGCATCTAGTAAATTCCCATAGTTTCATCGCCAGTCTTTTAAAATTTGTTAGTATCATCACCAGTCTTGATCTCGTCCATAGTCTCATCAGCGGTTTTGGATCCTTCCATAGTCTCACATTAACTCTTAGAACCTTCGATAGTCGCATTGCCAGACTTATAAATAACATTGTTACATCTCCAGTCTTGAATCTTTCCATAGTCTTGTAGTCAGACTTGGGAATTTTGTTTAAATGATGCCAGTCTTGAAAACTTCCATAATATCATTGCCAGTCTTGAATCATTCCATATTCTAATAACCACTTTTGAAACCTTCGATCATTTCATCGCTGGTCTTGAGTTCTTCCGCAGTTCCGTAGTCAGTCCTAAATCTTCATTTGCGTTGGAAGTTTTAAAATCATTGATAGTATCATCGCTAGTCTTGAAACCTTCAGTAACCTCATCGCCAGTTTGAGATATGTCTATAGACTCTTCGCCCGTCTTAGAAACGTACATAATCACATCGGCAGTATCTTACCATAGTCGCATTACCTTGTATTGTCTCTCGCCACTCTTGAAAATTTCGAAAATGTCAATGCCAGGTTTGGAAAGTGCCATAGTCACATTTCCAGTCTTTAAATCTCTGATAGCTGCATCGTCTCTATTAGAACCTTTTATATATTCATTGCCAATCTTAAAATATCTGATAGAGTAATAGCTGGTTTTTGAACTACAAAAGTCTCATCGCCAGGTTTCGAACCCTCCGTAGTTTTATACCCAGTTTTGGAACCTTCGTTAGGCTCGTCGACGATATTGAAAATTTTAGAAGTCTTATCGAGAACCTCCGGTTGTATTACATCCAATTGTGAACCTTAGATAGTTTCATCTTCAGTTTTTATATCTACATATATAAAAAAGTCAAAAGACACTGACTGATCACGAAATCTCTGGATCCAATAACCTTAGAGGTATGAACTTTTTAACATTTTTGGGTTAGGTCTGTAGACGTGCATTACGATAGGGTTTTGAAAATGTTCCATTAAAAGGGAGTTTTTACCCATAAAGCATATCTTTGGATCCAAATTGAATATTTTCACTGCCAGGCTTGGATGTTTTGGTACTTCATCGCCAGTCTCTAAGCCCAGTTTTGAAAACATTTACATTCTCATCGTCAATTTTTAAATCTTCGGTAGATTCGTTGCCTGTTTGAAATTTTATATAAACCAGTTTTGGAATGATTGATAGTCTTGGAATCATCTTAACTTTTGTCCCCAATCTTAGAATTTATATTGTCTTATAGCCAGTCTTGGAACTTTCCATAGTAAACTATAGTGATGCCAACATCTTACCTCGTAATGTGTCTTTTTAAATTAAATTCAACATATCTCTAGATCTGTGTATCCTTCTCTTTAATTACATGATCAATTGTAATTATAAGAGCCTTTTCAGCCCCCCACACAATCACCACAATCACCATCTTCATCAGGCATTACTACGGCCTCTTATAATTGGTCACAGCGGCTAGGTTCAATCTATATCACTATCAATTAAGAAAGAAAAATCTAAAATTTATCTGAAGAGCAGGGAAGCTTGAATTTACGCGTCTTTGGCACGTTAATACTGGATTTACTTATATAATCCTCCATTTGGAATCCCTCGTTTTACCTGGAATTCATGTTTTGTTTGTTTCTTTAACTTATGTATTTACTACACTACATTTATCGTCGGACTTCTCTACTATTTGGCAGTACGGTGTACCGAAAGAACTTCTAACTCCTGTACGTTCATTAAGTCTAGTAATAATGATTTAAAATATTATGTTTTTTCAGAATAAGCTTTGCGAATAGTGTAGAAATGTCTGTAAAAGTCACCTCCTCAATATCTTTACATAGTGATATAACTATCGGAAAATTAGGAAACCTCCAGGAAAAGAAACTAAAAGAGGTTTGATTTGAATTGAAGTGTAGATCTAGGACGGGTGGAGTCAGTGAAGAAAAACAGTCATGCACAAACAAAAGGCAAAAATGCTCACTACACATATTACGTTAGATGATTTGGAAAGCAGGAATATGTAGGCTGAAGAGTAGCACTCCTTCCCTTCGGGACTAGGAATGCACTTATTTGGGCAACTTTGGGACCCCACTTCCAAAATAAACAAAATATGTGAGGATATAATAGAAACATAAGCGTACCCTTGTCACACACAAACACACACACACACAAGAGCGCGCGTCTGCGCGCGCTTACGCACGCACATTGTGAAAGCTAGATTTACAATATATATATATATATATATATATATATATATATATATATATATATATATATATATATATATATATATATCTACCTACATATATAAAAGTGAATTTATATAAGTGAATTCGCTCTGTGGGGATATATTTTATATAAATTATCTGTAATAAAAATGTAGTTTTTATTTTCTCTGATTTTTTTTGATATAATGAAATTGCAAATAATTTTTTCCCTAACTTTACTTCCCATGAAATTACTTTAGTAAAGTGTCCTTTAAAATATACACCCCTCTTTCATTTCACAAAGAAATTTGTACAATTTCAATGCCATTAAATCAAAAAGCTTTATTGTAGAATACTGTATGATATATTCCCCGAATCGTAACTAAAACGTTGATATGGCAGAACTACCTAGAGATTTGATTGAAAACGTAATGTATGGACATATACATTCTCTCAATATTGCATTTGACTGACCTCAAAACAAGTCATTGTTGTATACAACCTGTGTATAGAAACATTGGATACAAATAAAAAACATATATATCCTAACACTGTTATTTATTGAGTAATTATTCTGTTTATATATATAAAAAGTAGTCATGAAAGTTTTAAAATTTTACTTTTAATTATAATACTATTTTGAAACCATATAAAATAAGTTTTAAAATGTTTGTGATTATATTAAACTCCACTCACTGTTTAATCATGTCGAGTTTTACCTATAATTAGATTTTTAATTAGGTTCATAATTTTATAAAATATGGAAGTATATCATACACATTTCGTATACAATAGGTAAATTATACAATAAGTGTTGAAATGTATATCAAAAATTATTAGACCCCGCAATTATATATGTCCTAACGAATATTTTAGGTATTTTAAGTTGTTCGATAATGCAATTATATTTTACACTCAATCTGACTTCTTACACCTTAAATAAATTAGATTTAGGTGTAATGATTTTTTAGAAATAAATCCAGAAGTGAATGAAGATTTCGTAAAATGTATTTATAAAAGAAGTTCTAAAATTGTCATATTTTGGTAATAGTACAATATCAGTTTAATTTACAGTTTATCGCCTCTCTAAAGCAGTTTCAAACCATTGTATTCATTCCATCCTGTAATAAAACACTTTATTATATGCTTATATTTTTGACAATATATATAAATTTTAACGAACAATCCTTCTGGACTTATTGTTTAATATAATGACGCGACTGAAAGGACTGTGGAGGGTACCCTGCCTAGGGGTAGTATTTCTTCTGCTCCCCCTGTTTTAATGAGAGACAGGTGAAGTTGTTTCAAGCTGTCATTACCCTCCTCGTTAACCTCTCACCCGCGTTTCAATGACGCTATACGTCAACACTTTTCTCTCTTGCGAATTATTCCAGCCTACCTGCTAATGAATCCATTACAACGGACTCAAATAATAGTCCGAGTAGAGGGAAAGTAACCGGAGAATAACTTCATCATATACAGGACATCAAATTAAAACATCTATTTTTACAGATAATACTTGACCAAACATTCACCCTATATATGTATAATATAATTAGGAAAACATTTATCTGATTACATAAAATTATTTCAAGGTGATATATTTTTAATGTGAAATATTGAGGAAATTATTTTTATTGCAGATAAAAATTATTTATTCGAATTAATTATTGACTTAAAATGACCTTAGTCAAATAAAATACAGTACAACAACACTTTATTTTACAAACTTATAAAATATTAAACTTTTAAGATTAATGAACGTTTAGAAATTTGCGTTGTCGATATGAGTTTGCATAAAAGTTATTGCGATATGACTATTAGAAATACGTATATATATTGCAACATTTTATCTGTTCTACTATATTTTTCAAAAGTAGGATACCGGAAAACCTGTATACATGATACATAAGTTACTAATTAAAAACTGATGTAACTTATAAGAAATGTTTCATCGGACTTTAAATTTATATAAATACCAAACGCAAAAAAAAAATAAATAAATAAAATAAAATAACACTTCCACCTAGGTTACTACATTAATTTTGATATTTTAGATTTGTCTTTCAACTATGTAATACCTACATAAAATTATTACCACAAAATAAGTTGTACAGAACTTACTTACTTTCAATTTCTTTTGTATATATGTAAAATCTCACGTTTTTACTATTAATAAGTTTATTCTCTAATGTTCGGTATCATCTCTGTTTATAATTAAATTTGTCATTTACCATATATATAAGTGGTAAAAAAAATCGTTATAAAATTACAAATTACCCGTTGAAGTTGGTAGAAATACAAGCAGAGTTTTCTAATATTTTAAAGATTTTAAAACAAATTCGTTACATTAAGTTTGGTAGTTAAATTTAAAGTATTGTAGAATCAGTTATAACCCAAAATAACGTCCTCGTTTTAAAAATTAAAATGTAAGATCCTAGATCTGACGAGATAATTGACTTTTACAATGTTGAAGATCCAATACGTCTGGCTTACCTACAGTTTTGTCACGTATCTATTTAATTCATGAACTTCTGAGGATACCAGTATAAGGTTGGGTTGAGATACAGTCAATTTCTTATTTAAATGATTAAACTCAGTATTCGTCATGTTTATATGAAATAGTAATAACCATGTCAACATTATAAAAATACAATATGTTAATATTTATAACATAATGATTACCATATTGGTCTTTAATATTGCAATTATTTGACAGGCTACATGTTAGGTTAGGATAGTGCGTGCAGAAACTAAACCTGTCCTGAAAATCAGTCAGGAGGGAGATCATGTTAAGTAAAGCAAACTATTTTGTTTTCGATCCAGTAATACTTAACATACGCTTTAAGTGAATATTTCATAATTCACATAACAGTACAAACATTCATAGAACTAATTGCAACAATTTGCCAAAATTTCATTGTTCGTAATTCCGTTTTTGTGATGTAATGACGTATTGAACTCACCCATCTATTAATATAAACTGCCTACTATAATAATATCATCCTCGGAAATAATAATTTTGATACAGAATAGGATAAATTATCTAGGCGTCATATATTTGTACATGTAACATTATAACTGCTCGGAAACGTAATTTTCAGAGAGTATTGTAAATGTGTCTGACAACGGTATGTCTGGTATCGCAACAATACACGGGTAGTAGGCATTGGAATTCGCTCCCCAACCCATGGGACCCTCGCTTATGACAAGCAACCGACAATCATTTCAACACAAATCATCAACGTTGTATGCATCCTGTGAGGTATTCCACAAATCTGGAGTAATATGGTATGTGAATTAATAGCATTTGTGTTAGCTGGTGTGCAACTGCCTAAATAACTCACAAATCATGAAACAATTCCCGTATATTTGTATCAAATTTTTCAAAACGCATTAAATAAAAATACGGCACATATTTTTTAAGAAGTTGTTAATGTGTTATATGATTTAATTACTATTTAACTGTATTCATCTTTGAATAATATTAATAAATTAAATTTTATATTTGCAACAATTTCATTTAGCAATTGTTTGGCTAAAAAAAAGTTAGTTTTATTTAATTTAAAAACAATTGAATTTCCTAAAATAATTAGTATATCTTGTATTAAGTATTACGTTAACGTTGGTCTGCCTCTAAATCTGTTATTTTGTACCGCGATCGGTATTTTTTTCATAAGAAAATTAGATATATTATTTTAAAGTTATCAATATTAATAAAATAATAATATTGATGCAATTTTAAACCCATTAATTAGAACCAATTTGAATAAAACATTCCATTCTTTGTTGTATATCTTATGTCTTTAGATTAATTGAACGCTCAAGAAATAAGTCAAAAATTACTTACTGTTCAAGAATAAGGGAAATCTTTATTTGCACCATGTTAACAAGTTCTATAAATGTTGTTCTTGGCCTCGGTTGACAAGATATACCGAGGGTAAAATTTATTTGTTTATTTTCAGAATGAATTGCTAGTAAGATTATTACTATGGAAAATCTTCTTTGCCTTTTTCCATTAATTTTAATAATAATTTATTTTGTTAAACAAATGTTTTTGTTAACAAATTATAGTTTATCATAATTTATGATAAGTAGTAAATGTATATAATAGAATAGTAAGAGATATGGACTCTTATATTTCTTAAATATACCATTTATTACTTCTATTATAGTTCAAATTATTGCAAGTTTATTTAGCCAAATTACTGCTCTAATGAATTAGGCAAAGGGTTGACAAATTTACTGAACACTACTTGCGAACATTACATACTCCTAATGGCCCATTCATTTACAAAGAAATAAATGGGCCATTAGATTAGTAGCGCCTAAGACTGGACTCAGTCTAGAGACAGAACAAAGCAAGTGCTGCACTTCCCCATGTGTGGGATACAATTTAGCATTATGGCAATTATAAAGCTCTTAGGGTTGATATATTGCTCTATTTGTCTATGCCACACACAATTATGTATGATAGAACTTAGTCGATTTGTGCTTAGTTATGTAGAGGAAGAATAATTAGGTTTCCGTAAATTTAATCTGTAAAATGTGTCTTCAAATCGAATTCATACCTTTTGAAAAAAATATCGGGGAAAAAACTAATTGTTTCTTACTTTAACCGTAATATATTATTGAAATATTGGGAAAAGATAACATACTGACCGTATTTTTAAACACATAGGCCGTACATTAAATCACTGATTTTACCTTTCATAAGATGTATTTTTATTTGGAAAGATGTATTGAATGTTGCAAAAACACTGCACAAATCACAATCAACTTCACCCAATATCAAATAAAAAAATAAGAAAAACTATTCATCACCAGTAAAAAATGTGAAAATCAATCACGGACGCTGTGCTTCAACAAATATTTACGAAAATAAGAGTTATAAAAATGCATGTAAATATCATTCAATCTAATTCCAGCTTTTAAGGTCGACGGTTAAAGTTCACATTGTTTTTTTTTTTGCCAATTATTCCTGCAGAGTAATTAATTGTTTTACACGGATTCGCGGGTCATTCATCTTCACTGAAACACTAAAAGTGGAATGTAATTGTTAGAGTCCATTTTGAGATATTACGTATTTTTAGCAGCCCCGTGGCCTATTGTTTTGTTTCTACTACAACTTACACACGAACATGTATTTTTAGCCGATTTATGTGAATTTTCAAATATCTTATTATAACAAAACAAATTATAATATCCGTTATAAAAAAAATGAAAATTGTCCTAAGATATGACAAAACCTTTGATTCCCATATACCAAATTTGATTAAAATCAGTCTACACGTTAGGGTAACACTGCTCACACGATAGGTGACAGGAAATAGACAGAGTAATCTGGAAACTTCAAAACTGATTTCAGAACCATCTACTTTCTGTATACTATGTAATGTATAGCAAGTAAAAAGTTCAAAAAGGTAAGTACATACAAAAATAATTATAAATTAAAAATAAATAAATGTATTTATTAATTAAAAAATAAAACAGTGCCATTTAATTGATATTAAGAACTAACAATACAATACAATTAATTCCTTTAGAATATAAAAAAATTCTTGAAATTTGAAATGAATAAATTTGTAATTACAAATGATTTTATTGTTGTATATGTTTTCATTACTTTTGTATTAAATACAAAATTAAGTGTAACATTTTCTATGTTGTATAACCTACTCTCTTTATAGTGCTCCAAGAAATTAATAAAGTTTAATTTACATATTTTATTAAAAAGAGCTTTAATACAGCTTAAAGGTAAAGCATATTGGTAAGGGAATTTACAAGATGAAACAACGTTGAAATTTTAATTAAAAACGTTAAACTTACATGCTGCCCTTTGAAGAATACGTCAATCAATCTTTTCTGTTGATTCTATTTTTTGGTAATTAATTTAAATAAAATTCAGTGACTAAACATTCAAATAGGAATGTTTATTTAGAATAATCATCAAGTTTATAGACACAGGATAACCAGGTTGATGTTTTAAAGTGAAAACGTATTTATTTTTTTAAACAAAAAATTAACTTGCCTTTATATTTTTGTATGCTCAACCCAATATTTTGACCAAGTCAAGCCAACCCAACCCAAACCTTTTCTTTCTTTATATGATAGGTACATAGAATAAACAAAATTTAGTTGAAACATGTTAAATTTTAGTTGAAACCAGTTAATTAAATTGCTGTTTTTTTGTAAATATTTCAAATTTAGGAAATGTAAGTATATTTCCACAAAATTACACTACTTTGAACAATTTGTCAAATTGAAATAAAATCATAATGGAAACTCTTTCGGAAAAAAAAACATTAAAATTTATTATTATTATTTTGTAACTTATGCATTGTAGGCCTATAACGTTTGAAATAGCAATAGTTCTTCACAATATTAGTACTACTCTTTACTACTCAGATAAATGCAAGTTACGTTACTCTAGTAATTAATTGGTGATTTGTTGAATTTAAGTTTGTTTTGAACATTTAACTCTACCACTTTATAGATTCACGAAATTATGTTCTTTGTTTTTGTTTATTTAATGTGGGTTATCTTGTCTGTTTGTTTTATTGTTATACATATCATGTAAATTTACAAAACGTAACGATGCAAATAAATAAAATATTTTAGATATATAGTGCACTTATATTGAAAAGTATTAAACAAGATTAATTTATTAGAATCATGTTTAACCTTCTGATATGTTACAAGAAATTTCGATTATAGTGAAATATCTTTACTTTAGAGTTTGTATTCGGTTGTCTTTACTTTATGGCTGTTGGACTAATGAAGAAGGGGTAGAACAGCGAACGCACGGGAAAATCCAACACCAGCAAACGGATTTGGATCTATGGTCCTTCTTACAGCTAGCTATACATGTCAATGACGATTACGACACGCCTTTACCGATCATATATTATCACCTGCTATGTAATTAAGTATTATTTGGTACATCTTAATACTCGTATGACTGTATATTAGGTGAAAATATAAAACTGTTCTTATTTCGATTAATGAAACTATCGAAACGTTATAAATATTTTGAAAATAACTTTCACAAAGATGTTAGTAACTGTTATTACAACAAGCTATTTCTGTTACTTCTAATCTATACAATTACTGGTCACGTTCAATACAGATTTAAAATAGTTAACGAATTTCTAAGTTTAATATTTTAATATTGGTATATAGCTATTGCGCATATCATATTATACATTATGCCTTAAATTTATAAATCACAAGTTTGAATAGGTCAATAATAAATGCAAAAAAAATCATTCAAATATATTAAAATCACACTATGTATAATTTGTTTAAACTGTATTTACTAATTGTATTATGAAATGTGTTTGTAGGTGAATTTATTAAACCTAGGTAATTGTTTTACCGAGAATTACCCACATTTTATGGCTTAATAATATAATCTCAAATCGTTAAAAATACTACATATCGGTAATCAGATAATAATAATTTGACAATAAGGCAGGTACAGCTCATTAAAAATAAGTGTTGAGGAATCAGTTATTTCTACATTTCTGTTTACGTGGATATTTAAAATTTACGAGAATGTAAAAGAAAGAAAAATAACCAATTTCTATTTACATAAAAAAGTTATTTAATACATAAACTAAAATACTTTCTCCAGAAATTAAAAATTAATTTACTGTTAAGACTGATTTCGAATAGCAGAGTGTGGATTCGACAGTTTTGCCACAAGGGAAAAAACCAAAATATCTAAAATGAATTTTTAATTAAAAGTTTCAACTTTACATCCCACAATCTGTTGAGTCTTTGAGGTTGAACACCACCCGCATCCGTCAATCAACCGTTTTAACAGACCTTTGTTAAAATTACTACAGTGCTAAAAACTTTTAGGGAAAGAATTTTAATATTAAAAATCCGTGGATTATTCCATATTTTATAAAGATTTTCTCCCCAGGACGTATAAAAGTAATAAAAACTTTCGTGAACCACAAATGTTTAAATGTACATTTTAAACAAACTCAAATACACTAATAAACATTAGAACATACGCGTTATAAAAATAGAACAGCAATAAAATACTCGTATTTCTTTATTTAAATATATTTGTTTGTTTTTTCATTATGAGAACATATTTTCTTACATATATCTGTTTCACTGGTACGATTTTAGTTCCCATTTTGTTTCTTTTTACATGATTTTCGGTTAGGTGATATGAACAAAACGTTTATAGTACACAATTTAACAAAATGTTGTATTTTGTTACGATATTATATATATATATATATATATATATATATATATATATATATATATATATATATAAACAACGAACATAATATTTAATTAGTTTCTTGAACACCCAGAAAAAAATAAATGTATAAAAAAAATAATAATAACTGTAGTCTCAAATATGTAGCTATCAGGTAATCTATTAACCAAACCAGTGCAGAAATAAGACCAGCATGACTTCCGGTTAACTGATAACTGAATTAAAACTGGAAAATAAAAATTCATTCTACTTTAAATAACGCTGAATTTGGTTAAGTAGAGATGATGCTGTCCCGCACTAATGAAAGATTCAAAGCTTTTTCACCTCGAAAACTATTAGGTTACAACTCTTTTGTCACCCACCAACCTCTATAATAAGTTATTCACCGATTTTTATGGGAGTGCAGTTCTATGACTCGTGGTTTCTTTGATCAATTTTGCACTTAGTGATAGCGGTCGTATTTTGACTGCTTAGATCTGGATTCTTACTCAGATTACTTCATAAGTGTTACTTTCCATTATCATCCTAGGATACAAAGATATGTCATATTTTTAACTTTTTTGATGTTCAAAGTTTATGACTTGATAACAGACGTTGATTTATACTCTCGAAACGTCGTATACATTTTTAGATACACCGTTAGTGGAAAGCCTTCGATAAAACCACATAAAATATGAAATATGCAATAACCCTAACGTAGTTTCAATAACAATGGTGTTAAGTATGAATATTCATTCAAATATTCAACATGTTATACTTGAAGAGAGAAATATATTATACATGGCCATCAAATGTATCTTTTCATGAACGTAAACACTAATTCAAAAAGTCTGTATGTTGTTAATTTATGTATTTATGAAATATATTATTTATATGTTTTGTATTTGCATCTGAGGATCTTGTATAAATAATCTACAAATTCAGGAAACGTAATTTAATTTTTCTTAAACAAACATAAAAAAATATAATAATTCAATATAAATTTAATAAAAGACACACATTCTGTAGATATTATTATCAACACTTTTATTTTAAAAATATATATTTCGATAATCTGGCAAAAATATCTTATATCTTATATATGTATAATGAGGCCATTAAAGCATATATGATTAAAAATAGAACATTAATTTGTTTTCCATAAACTGAAAAAGTAATTGTTCTAATTTTTTTTTTTTTTAATTTGAATGAGTACTTTATCTTATTTTTGGTATCACTAGTTTCAAAAATAAAGTATAGTTTCTGATAGTGATAAAAATTTTGAAGGTAACTGTTTGCTAATATGTAAAAATAAATGTTAAGAACAAGTTTGCTTTTCTATTACATCTCTGTGTGTTCTTGAATTGTATTCATATTTTCAATTAACGTTAAAAATAGTTAACGAAAGTTACATGATCAGCGGAATTCGAGTCAAAATCACACAGTAAAGTTTTAGTTTAGAAGGTCACTCAGATAACGAAGTAATATGCCAATAAATATCCTGCCTGTACGTGCGTGTGCATAATTTTAAGCGGTGCTATATCTCGTTTTAACCAATCTCTTCTTTGAGTTTTTAATGAGTTTAAAGTTAAACGGGTTTTACAAATTGCAAGTAAACTAGATTTGGCTTATTACGTAAAACATGATAACGTAATGTTACCTTACTTGAATGGAGGTTGTTTACATCATTAAAACTTGTAGATGGGGTTATTGCCCTAAAATTAAAACGACATTTTCTCAAAGTTTTAAAATTATTCCTACGAATGTTATTTAAAATGATTTGTTAATGAGCTAATTATTTTCATGGTAATAATAAAGTTTTGTTTCTGGTTTTACAAGCCTTTAGTTCATTATGAGTAACACTTGTTAAGTTCCCCATAGTGAGAGCTATTCCTTACTAACTGCAACACGTTAATGTTAGTTGTTGAGAAATTACCTGAAAAAATTAAATTAGCAATCTGTGGTTAATATAAGATTTTAAATAAGTCCTAATTTACTATAAATCCAATGTTTCGAACAAAAACCAAATATTTCACACTTTCAGCTATATTTTAACAATATAAAAACAATCCAAATTGTGTATGTTTGTAATAGCCATACCTGCAATGAATTATTTTGGCCAAATACTTGTAATAAGTGTAAACTTGACAACCTTTCTAACAGTTGGATTACGGCTATTTAAAAATGGATTGTACGTTAAGCCAGTTGAATTAAATTTTAAATTTCCATAAATAATCCATGTATCAGATATGTTTGAGAAATATATGTCAACTAAACAATTTTATTTTTTAATTTTACAAAATTTAATTTTTTTAACTACTAAAATTGAATCAACTATCTCTATTTTCAATTAACGTTTAATTTTATGCTGAAATTTTTATTTTGGTTGGTTTTTTTAAATTTTCATTATAAATGTCTCTATTGGCACTTAGTACATTTCCATAAATAATTTATAATTATGGCTATAGTATTAAAATGTATGTATGTATGTATGTATGTATGTATGTATGTATGTATGTATGTATGTATGTATGTATGTATGTATGTATGTATGTATGTATGTATGTATTATGTATGTATATAAGTATGCATGTATGCATGTTATAATATTTTCAGATACTGGTACTGTTATTGTTTATAATTTAAAAATAATAATGATGTATACTGAATTTATAAAAAAAACAAAAAATGTGATATTTCTTATCTGTGATGATGAACAAAATTATTCCAATGACTTTCTATCCTATACAAAATTAAAAAATACTAGAGTCTTTATAAATTTGTTTTAGCGCCATTCGTGTGATGAGGGAAAAATTATGCAATTCACGTTAAATGTAAATTCTATTAGACAATTTCAATGTCGTTACGAGTATTAGAGTCCGGATGCAGTATCAACTAAGTTATTTTATACACAGCGTTTTATCAATGTATTTTTATTTTGAAAATATCCTAGATTAATTTACAATTTTGTGGTTCCTTCAAAAAAGCCTTATCTGATACTGATCTTTATAAGCCAAATTATTCTTAATTCGTGTGGAACCTAGAAACACTTGGTTCATTTGGAAGAAGTGCTAACAGTTTCCATTACTAATGCAATACAATAATTCTGATGTTTTCAGATATCGTAGATTGTCTAAAATGACTGACGATATCATTGTCGATTTAATGTTTAGCTATATGAAGAATTGTGACACAAGATACTAGGACGATAAATATCCAATTTTTACATAAAAACGATAAATTCTAAAAATGTTTTAGTCTGTTGCTTATAACCCGTTGTAAAACTTATTAGGTCAATCATCTAAACAGTGAACATTGAGTTTAAACGAATTCGTTGAACACTTTGAAGAATTGACACAATGATATTTTAAGCAGATACTGCCTCTCTTTAAATTTGTCCAATGGTGTTTATAACAAGCTTCTTTAATGATCAAATAAATTCAAAGGAATAGTCACACATCACTTAACTTGCGTTCTCCTAGATTTCGCCTTTGAGTTACACGTGGAAATCTTATAATATGGCGCATTTAGGACTAATAAGAATTGGCAGAAAGGTATAACCACACATCTACATAAACGTTTTCATCTCAAACTGATTGAAGAAGAATACAGTTAGCTTTAATGTTGTTTTTTGTTTTGTTTTTTAAAGTTGACTCCTACTATAAAAGAAGTTTTAAATTTTTACCATGAGAAAATTTTCTGATGACAGCTCGGCACAATATAAACATACAAAAAGCTTTTACAATATTTGTCTCCACGAAACAGATTTTTTAATTGTAGCAGAATGGCCGTTCTTTGCTACAATACATGGCAAGAGCGCATGTAAACTTGGTGGTACGGTTAAAAAACTTCCTGCTTAAGCAGGCTTACAAAAGTTATAGGAAGACCAAATCATGACGCCAAAGCAATTATTATATTTTATTTCCACAATATTCCAGCATGGAGTATTAAGAAGTTGAAATAACACCTCGATCCAGTAAAGTATAATGTAATCATGGATAAAGATAATAAAACACAATTTTTTATTTTGTACTATCCACTATTTATTAGTCTAGCCGACCAATGGTTTCGCCTGCTAAGGCATTGACGAGGCTGTATTACAGACTGAAGAAAAAGACAAAAAACAGAAAACCTTAAAAGTAGAGGGTGGGAGTTAGGATACAAAGAATGGAAGGTTGGGGAAATACCCAGCCTGGGCAATGACCATAGGAACAATACATATTGGGAAAACCAGTTGATTGTTCTAAGTACAAATAACTTTTAAAGGTTTTACTAATGGAGAGTTATACAAATCTAACTGGTCATTTAAAACTAAATTAGGGTTACAGTATCTTATTCTTTTAATTTCTAATCTCTCCAAAGCATTCAATTTCCTACCTTTATTATCAAAATGTAATATTTTAAAATCTACACTCGAATTAAAATCAGACACTTGATGTATTCTTAAACGATTTTAAAAACTGGAATCTTCATGTCCTACGCCAACTTCTTTCATGTTCACTTAATCTACCAATTGCACCTTCAATCTTGCACTTCCAATCTACATGGAATTCCACCAAGAACCATCAGTCTCGACAGTAATGAAAATTTAATCATGGATAGTCAAAAATTTCATTCTTTTTTCCAAATATCTATAAATTCTTGACATTATCGCTTTATTGTACATCAGTTTATTGAGCGTGTAACACTTCTAGACTATATTAGACTACATCACACCAATTTGATTTATCTAAAATTGATTATGGATATGTCACTGAAATCTATAAAAATATTTGGAAACTTTCATTGTATTCTTGGAAATAAATACGATACGATGATTATAGTATGAGAATTTTCTATGTCAAGAAAGTCCTGCTCCTTATTTTTTATCCATATACGAGTGATTTATTTAATACACCAAGTGAGACCTTTTTTTTAAAAAAACGTAGAGTCTCTTATTGCAACTGGGAGAGTACATACTCTAATCGAAAAATATATGAAATTGGTTCCTTATAAATTGTAAAAAATGCTTACTTTAAAAGTTTTTGAAAAGTAAGGTTTTGAAAATATAATTGTAAATAAATTTCAGTTTATAGAGTTTATACTTTAATCGATAAAGAGATGAAATTTTCTTCACGTAAAACATAAAATGTAGGTACCTAAAATGTTTTTGAAAAGTGAGGTTTTGAAAATATAATTGCAAATAAATTTCAGTTTATAGAGTTTATACTTTAATCGAGAAAGGGATGTAATTGTCTTCTCTTACATTGTAAATTATAGGTACTTTAAAGTTTTTTGAAAAGAGACGTTATGAAAAAATAATTGTGGAAATTTTTTAATTTTCAGTGACAAATGTATAGAATATTGTTAAAGTTAAAAGGAACATATGTGTCCTGAATATTAAAAGAAGTCGTTTATGAATTATGTAAAATAAAAGCATAATATTTAATCCAAGTGTTTAAAGTGCTTTCGATAAGCACTTTTCAACTGATTCAATTAAGTGGAAACAATCCAATCTTATATCAAGCTACTTTATTGAACTGTTAATTACTAGCAAATGAACGCCAGTGAGGACAACTTGAAGTTGCTTATGATAAGTTATTGAAGGTTAATTTTCATTTGTAAAGTTCTTCATCGATACGAAATAGGCATCGTAGCCGATTCTATGTTTTATTTTAAAATATTCTATTGCATGGTATTAAATTTATTAGATATTATATATTTGTAGTGAAAAAAATTGTAAATAGATTAGAAGTAATTTTCTAACATCAAATGATTACTGTAATAGTTATATGTAAGATAATTAGATGGCTTAATATAGAACTCGACATATTCACATAATTTTAAAATACATAAAATAAATAATAATAGATAAGTGGAACTCATTGGCGTTCCATTCTGAAATTTGGCACATGAAAACGTAATTAATTTCTTTATACAATATACTTGTTGCAAAAGATAAAATGGGTGTTTATGAGATAAGTTTTTTTGGCTTTATAAAAAGTTGCATATTTAAAATAATGTACTCCAGGTGCCATATGCGGGGTGTAAAAAAGTCCCGCACCGGTTTAATTAATATTTTTTGTTAAATGACGCTTGAAAGCTGAAAACCTGAACATACACTATGAATCTAAAGAACTATTCTTGCAGACTATGAGTGGCAGTATAGGACCAAGGGGGATGTCCCAAAAAGAGTAGAAAGAAAATCATAAAAGAGACCATAGGCCTAGTTGTACACCATTTTAAAGGGCTTTACTTTCAGAGTTTAATAATGCGAACCGCACTTCAAAAGGTTGATCCAGTACAAATTGGCAGATGTTCAAAAGTTTTACTAAAAAGAGAGATGTTTACTCGAATTGTACTCCTCCGATTATTTGACAGTTGGAAAGACGCAAATTAAAACTATTTACAGAATTTGCAGGGCAACTATAGAAAACACTTGACATTCTTGAAGTATTCTTTGTCTCAGTTCATCTAAATTATGAATCTTTGTTTTGAAGACTTTGTCCTCATGGTAACCCCAAGCATAAAAATCTAATGGAGACAGATCTGGTGAACGCGTTAGCCACTCTACGTCCCCCGCCTACCGATCCACCTTTGTGGAAAACCAGCGTTTTAATATTCTCTTACTTTTATGCCTTAGTGTAGTGGCGCTCCGTCCTATTGAAACCAGCTGTTGTGTAGATTTTCTCCAAAAATGTATTGAAGTACCGGCATAATATCATTTTGGAGCAAATGTTGTATGATGCAGCGCGTAAATTGTCTTCTATAAAGGCAAAACTTACCAGGCTACCATTCACACCTTTCATTGCGTGTGTGCCTCTAGTAACCAATGATGATAACCGTTGATCCAGCCAACAATAGTACCTGTTTACCCTTCCTTTTGCCATAAATGAACACTCAGCTAAAAATACAATATTGTTTCAACTATTTCTCTGATATTAATTTGGTCATCATTGTTTCGCAAAATTTCAGAAGTCATCTTAATTGAGCTCGTGCACCAAATGAATTGTATAAGGCTTGAAATGAGACTGTTTCAGAATATTTTAAACATACGTAACAGATATGTCATGATTTTGTGCTGTTGAGCGTAGGGACTCGTGCGGGTTCACAGTAAACCTCGGAATACATCTAAAGATGTTTCTTCGTTTTTCGCAGTATTTGGCCTTCTTGACCTACTACGACTGGAAACCCTTCCCGTTTCCAAAGCGTTGAACAGTTCTCCCCATTGTTGTTCTATAAATTGGGTGTCCCTCGGGAAAGTTTTCATTAAATAAATAGCACGTATACTATGTAATCACCAACCAACCAACGTGATTATTCGTTTATGTTCGTCAAGCGACAAAGTTGAAAAATTACTAGAAATTCGACAAACTCGTTTGAATAAACTCGCACTGACAGAAACGTATAGTGTTGCGCACAACTACAACAGGAAAACTCGAATACAATGAGTAGACTGGCTAATTGCAAAGTGCAAAATGGCGATCTAAAAACAAGATGTTTCTGTTGTAACTGATACAGAGATTTCCCTTTATCAATAAAATAAGACACAATTGTTCAACCTTTGTACTAATGAGCTTCATAAGGTATTTGTAAAATGACTGGCATAATGCTGTATTTAAAGTAGCATTATTGTTTTGATTTATAAGTGCGCTATGATTGTGGCTACTAATAAAATATCTGTCTACCACCAAGTAAAACGTTTGAACATCTGCCATTTTGTACTGGACCAACCTTTTGAAGTGCGGATTGCGGCATTAAAATCTAAAAATTAAGCCCTTTAAAACAATGTACAACTGGACTTAGCTTTCATTTAAGATTCTCTATAACCTCCCGAAGGGACGTCCTCCCTCCCTTGTCCTCCGTTGACACTCATGGTGTGCAACAATACTTCTTTAGATTCATAGTGTAAGTCCAGGTTTTTAGATAGATAGTGTCATCCAAACAACAAGTATTAAACCGTAGGGGGACTTTTTGTACACCCGGTATAATAAACCCCATTGACAAATTTAGAGTGGCATCTATTTCTGTGCTCTAGGTCAAATAGTTTTTGATCTAACGCTATTCAAAGTATTATGAACACTGTCAAATTTGAGCGTTTTAAAAATTTTTGAAACCCAAAAGATAAGTCGCCAAAACGTCTTATTTTGCACTTTTATTCAAATTTACTGAAAATGTTAACTTTTAGATCCTTAAATGAAACTACTAACAGTTGTAAAATCACTTAAGAATTTAAATACAATGATTTAACAAATTATAAAAGAATATTTTTAATTAACGATTTTTTTTTTAGTGTTATATTAGATAATTGATAAAAACACTTCAGAATTACAATATCCGGAATTCTTATCTTGTTAATGATGTACTTTGTGGTTGCCATAAATATGGTAATAAATGACATTAGGGGGTTTAAAATGTAAAACATGACTTTGGCTTAATAATTTGCATAGATACGGTATGTAGCCAAACGATCCCAGATAAACTTCGTTCCTGACTCCGCATATTCAATTCGACCGCTGTATGCATTCATTCCATCAAATCAGAATTTTTTTTATCTACATCAACTTTGGTTTTATTGATATTTCCTAACTGTATTCATTGATACTCATATTGCATTCGTAGACCATATTTTATTGTCAGTTTTAAATAAATCAATGATAACTACATATGGAATGTACTTTATATTGTTTTCCAATGTGATCATTGCAGTTTTCTGCAGGTTACTGGAGTCCATTTTATTGTTGTTTAATATCTTTTTTGTCATGATATCGTGTACTATATCGGATTTAAGATTATTTTTTATAAATATTATAACTACAGCAGTCGAATAATTAAATAAGAGTGGTGATGTTTTGTTAGCAACTAAAAATCCATAAAAAATCCCGAAATAAAAAAATATTTATTTGAAATTCAATTCAGATAACGATGAACCTAATATTCCTCAGATACCTGAAACATCAGTGGTTGTAAAAATTAGTTGAAGTTTGAAGAACATAATCTAAGTACTGTAGTTACTTTTTAAATACATTTTACTCGCAACTCTATTATTAAGATGGTGTTAGGCAATGATTGTGAAAAGTTTGGAGTCATGTAGTAAACTATCTAATTTTCCAAAATGTATATACAAATTTGTCTGTCGAAAAATAAACAAACACTATTGGTCTCTTGGTAATATTGTCGTTTTAATAAAATAAAATCATATTTTATCTGAAACTATAAGGAATAAATATTAAATATTAGTGTAATGTTGAAATAGAAAGAAATATTTAAAAGGAACTATGAAGGAAAATTGTACAAAGACAAAAGGTTTGATGAAATGTTATTAAAATAAAACTATTTATTTGATTACCATGAATTTCATCTCAACTGAAAGATATGTTAGTAACTGAGGAATGGGGATAACAAGGGATAGTTTTTTAAAATTACAAATTTTATTTACTGATTTGCTATCAAGTTCTAAAATCTAATAACGTTTAAATAAACATTAATATTAAAGCTTATCAGATATAATAGTAGTTGAGTTTTAGGAGTTTGGGTGTTTTTGGTATAAATAGATATAAAAATTTTATGTTGTTATAAAACAGAAAATCGATCAGGATTTGGAACAAATGACCAAGATTTTAAAATATTTATTTTAAAATCACTCACCTAGAAAACATATATTTTTTAAACATCATTAACTTTGAAAATATATGAATTTTATTTACATGATAATTTGCGAATATATTAATAAAAAAGGTTTAAATATATTTTTATTTTAAAATTAATATTTATTGTAAATTCTTGTACCGTATTGTTATAATTTACTACCATTATCCATTTACAAAATACATCTTTTTGTAAAATTTATAAATATTTATGTAAGAAATATTTAAAACATGATAATTTAGGTAAACAAATAGTCTCAACATTCGTTATTGACAAACTCTAAACTATTTAAACATTAGTAAAATAATAGTTGTTTTTAATAATATTATAATCGTTGTTTCTTCATACTTTAATATAAGTTATACAATGCAGTTGTACATTCAAATATATTTTAATTTCATATTATTATTGGTAGTAGTTATCAGTAGACTGTAATGTTTGAATTTATGCTATTAAATTGTGTATAATTAAGCTAGTGTTAAATTAAAAGAACCTGGAGCGCCTTCAGATTAATCCATGTTTGATTTTTCCAAAATAATTTTTAATCTCCTTCATACTACATTTTAATTAAATAAGTCTTAATTTTCATATCTCCTCAAAAGATTACCTAAAATTTATTCTATGGGAATATTTCTTTTTGAAAAAAAATGGCTAGATGTAAACAGTAAAATTGAGGGAGATTTTAATTTACGTTTACGATGATCAATAACGCTTATACTAGTGAACGCTTTGGGCGAGTTATAGAAATAAGGCAGAGTCGTTGTGTTTCGGTTGGGGGTGGGAGTGGAGATTTATAAGTTGATGTTACGTCTGTTAAAATTATGGAATATATACTTATAGTACTTCAAAATATATTTTTAAAAACCTCATTGAGTCATAATTATTTAATAAGTAACTAATTTGTAAAAAACATATATAACCTATGGTTAAAATCAGTATTTAATACGAAAACAATCTGTAGATTTTAATATGTATTTATTATACATACATAATTTTCAATTGACGTAAATATTTCTATTATCATTTTGATGAAAAAGGCAGGAGCCTAAGTAAAATAACAAAGTTAATTTATATTTATTATCTGCTACTTATTTATAAGATCGTTTCTTAGCGAAATCGTAAGTATCTTCCAGTATCACAATACTTATTTTATAATACGTATACATCTAAAGTACTTAATACATTTCAATAAAAATAATTAGACTTAGTAAGATATCTTTCAGTACGATTGTCGTTAACTATACATATACGCATATTTATTTTTATTTTTTCCATTAAAACTATTATTTTATTACTGTATTCTTATAAACTATAGTCACATAAAAAAGAGAGTTATAAAATAAAGGTTGGAAGAGGATTTTAAAATAGAAATAATAAAAACAAATGTCACTTAAAACTTCTGTTATTTTAAAACCCTAACTTGCATTAGTTAATCCGAATGAACTCCAAAGTTTTTTTAATGTTTTGTTTGTTTTGTTTAACAAAGCTCTATACATAGAGAGATTAGATATCCCACATTATGTACAACGTAATCTGCATAAATCACCAGTTTCGTCTGAATTCAATGCTTCAGGAATCGTAATGCATACATTAAGCTGTAGTCCTGTACGGAAATAAATTACATGATTATAGTTTATTTTTCCCTTCTTTAAATGTTTGATACTGACAAACGTTTTGTTTGTTACTTTGCAACATATTATACATTTATAAAACTTTACTATTTTGAATCATTTATAATTACACATATAGCTGTAGTGTAAATAAATACTAAAAAACAAAGGAATACTTGTTGGCAAAATACAATTTTCGTAAGTTTTTTTCTGGAAGCCTTCTTAAGGCTGTATGTTAGACCAAGCTGTTAAACGTTTTAGTATTTTATACTTAAATTCATTATTTACGATAAATTGAATTATTAATGGTTTTATTTAGAAAAACGATATGTAGAATACAATTACTTATCTCTGATTTTGTGAAATAAATTTTGTCTTTCAAATTGAATTAAACGTTATTACACTAAATACCATTATTACCATATTAGAGACTTCCTTAAACTCTAAAATGTTTTATGGTTTAAAATAAAACACACATGTGCGCGTGCATATACACATACACAAAGACATCACAACAAAGATTAAAACAAATAAATAGATTTATGTACTCGTGTCCTATATTATAACATGAATACAAAAATTAAAAAAAATAAAACAAATATACAATATATAAAATGTCTGATATTGATAATATAGAAGATAGTATAGTATGAAATATAACAAAGCAGCTGAATCAACTAGGTGTAAGTAATTAGTAGTAAATGTAGGCAATTAATGTGCGATATCTAGATAATCAAATTCCAAAATATTGTAAAATTGGTTTGTAAAATAATATTATTTGATGATGTTTTTCTTGTGTTTTTATCTATGTATTTTAAACCAATGCTGCAAAATATTACGAAAATGACATTATGGTAATGGTGTATAAAGAACGTTGAACCAACTTATAAAAAATAAAACTGACATATTAAAACACGTGACTTAAAAATAACGAAATACTTAGAAGAAGTAATATTTTTCTTGAAAAGATTCTTGTCTGTTAAATTAGATTTTTAGAATTTTTAGTTATAACAAGAAAATACTTTTAAATGTGATCAAAACAATTACAAAATTATAATATTTAACAAAAAGTTTTATTTTTCCTACTTGAAAAAAATAAATAAAATAGAACCATAATATTACTTATTTGAACTCATTTATACGTAGTTTTTGTTTACTCTAGTCAAAAGTGATAATAAAACAAGTACACATTGAAGTAATAAAGCCTCTACAATCTAGTAGAAATTGAATAGAAAAAAAATAGTACATACAAATAGCACTGTTCTTGATTTAATCGCTGCCCTACATAGTTCAAATCGTAATTTGTATTTTATTGATACACAAATGGAGTGTCAACTGATAAAAACCATTCGCTGCAGTTGTATTTCTTTCATTATTTTCTTAACATTTACATTTATGCACATACTGAAATTACTTCTTGAGACAATAACTTTTGTTCAGTGTCATCGTGACATAAAAATCACTAGTATGTGCCAACTTTTAAACATAAATTATATGTATGGACAAAATAAACATTTTCTCTTTAAATATCCAATATTTTGTATAGACAATTATTATGCAAAGCTTAGAAAGGCTGAGCACATTATCTGAGCTTTTCATTAGATATAATAAGATTACAAGTCTAGTTTATACATAAAATGTTTCAAATTTAATTAATATTCATTTTTATAAATATACGTTTGACTGTAATTTTCGTATCCGAATTTTATAGCGTACATGACATTATTCGGAACTTGCTTTAACTTTTAACTCTAAGATACACTAAGACATATTTTTATCAGTGTACATAAAACTTGATATTTATTTAACAAATAAATTTATACGTGTTATTTCCAATTTAATTATTGTTACTCTGATAATGTTGGAAGATTTTATTTTAGGCTAGTTTGTAAAGAAAAGTTTGTAACCGTTATCTAAATATTTTACTTTTATTGTAATTTCATTAAAACAATAATTTAAAAATTTATTATATTTATGCTTAAAATGTAGAAATAACAAAGAGAGATTTTTATATAAATACAACACAACACTCCTATACAACACACATACAAGTTCAACGAGCTATTATGAGGGGAAGCGTAGTGCCATAGATTAATCTTTAAGTTTTTATTTTGAGTAAATAGGTGGTTTTTAGATACTGATTGGTAGTGATAATATAAACTACATTTCTGCTTATAACCTGACGTAAAGCGGTTTTATAACACTTGGTTTCAAGGATATTAAATCACAGGTTTTATATTTAAAAATCAGTTTACGAAGTTATAATTTTTAAAATAATATTTTATGTTATTTCGTTGTGATGACCTAATCTTTTTTTCGATCTATTTTAGAGAAATGGTCACAAATTTAACTTCTTTTTTTAAAAAATACTTCTACCAATTTTTCTAGTTATGAACCACGTGTTCAACGTTAAACTTACAATTTTGAAATATCGAAAAATTTTAACTCGTAGAGTATGAATTACATTTACAATATCTCACACGCACACATACATATACATACACTTTCACATACACACATACATATTTGCTTTAGATAACTGACTAGTACAGTTGCTGATTTTGGCAAATTAGTTAATTTAGCACGATGTATCTTAATAACAAAGCATACAAAAGTAGAGCTATAACTACTCAAATTCGATACTATGTAACTAACCTGGCATTCTGAGGTCCAACAGATTTAATTTCGTAAGAAGATGATGCAGTAATAGCAGTGTCCGGAATCCTACCTTCCTCCATTCCCAAAGCAGCCCGGCATTCTCCTGAAAATATAAGATAAAAATAAATGGGGTAGTTTTAACATAAAAAGTAATAAAATTTGTACAAAGTTTTAAATTCTGCAGTAATATGTTCGAAGTAATTAAAATAATATATATACATATTATATTTTGTAAAAACAAATTATATATATATATATATTAATTTAGTGTGAAACAGATTAATGATTTTAACTCTAACTTACATTTTTTTTGTTATTTGTTACAATTAAAACAGATTTATGAAAAGATAGACAGACACTGTATGTTGATGGTGTTGAGATATTTTGAAATTTTGAAGAAATTGATGTGATTGGTGTAGATGCCTGTACAATACAAAAATGTCACAAAATGTGTAGTTATAAGATATTAAAAATACCAGGAATGTTTAATAATAATAGGTCTAACTTAAGGAGATGTACTCTCAAATAAGCTCTTTCACACAAATAACGCAATTCAGAATTCAGAGACATTTCTTGGTAATGGGATTAAGACCAATAATACGTTATGGTGCATTGTGTGCACATTATAAAGATAAATTTAAAAAGTAATCAATTAAAACTGAGCAGAGGGAACAACATAGAACTAGAAGAGATATTAAAAGCCAGAACTTACGACAGTGGTTACTAAAGTGAGATAACAGAGGAGTTGTGAGAAAACAATTAGAGAGAGTTATAACAATATATAACGTAACGGAAATGAAAGGCCACTCAGAAGTTAGTTGGACATTGTTGAGGAGATCCTATGGTCCCTGGGAATTAAAGTTAACGAAGAATGGAGTAGAATAGTTATTAATGGTCTTCTTTTAAATTAAGGTAAAATATTCCATTTACATGTGGGACAATCTTTACTTGTCATAAAAATATCGTTACTTTATTTTGAAACAAAACGTATAATCTTTAATAATTTTAATTTGTATTTATATTGGAAAATGTGTCTTTGTATATTTACTAATTTTGTACTGTCATGTTAGTAGAATATATATTTACAATTGAATATTTATCATTTCAATATTATAACACACAAAATAACTCATAGTATTTAAACGTGAACATAAATCCTCATAAATATTAAATTTATCAAATTTTAGAATAGTACAAAGTCTTATTATATGAATGTAATATTTGTTATAGTTTATAAATAAACTATATTAATGATACATAATTTATTGTAAGGTATGAAATTTCAAACACATATTTGTATAAACTGATATAAAGTAAAATTGCTTTAGACTTTTACGCCAACAATATTAGAACTTAATCAAACGTACACATTCCTAGTTATTTTTATGATCGATAAACAGACTTGTTAAAAGGTTTTCTTTATTGTGGCAGTGCTTATATCCCTTACCCTATCGTTCCCCTTTTGTTCAAAGCTAGATTACACTATGCTCGCTTAATTGTATTTGCCACGTCGAGCGCAAAGAAAAAGAGCTCTAAATTAATTTATTGCGATTCATTTACCTTAAAATGAAGCCTACGCTGCCCCTTACCCTGTAATAGCATTCCCCTGCTGCGTGCAGCGCGAGGAGGCAGTGTTTATTAACTTTCTTTATTATGAAATATGCTTTACAATTTCACAATTTTACTACAAAGATAGAATTCAGGTATTATATTTGGATTTCTTTGGTTTCTCATTATAAGAATTTTATGATTTTGCTTAATTTCTATGGACTTCTTTAAGAAAATTAGTTTATTTCATCTAATAGGAATTTAGGAAGTAAAAATGTCTAAATGAATTATATATTTTTTTTAAGTTTAGGCCTATTAGAAAAACTAGAATATTTTAGTGATAACCTACTGAAGTGAGGTATGTGGACTTTTATGGTCGTGTTAGTTCCGACAACATGTTTAACAAACAAATTTTTCGTCATACTGCTCAAAAACAGCTGTTTTCAATATATATGAATTGAGATGCTAATGTTGTTCTTTTTAGTCCTTGGACCTAAACATCAGCTGACGTTGAGGTTATCAGCTGTTACTTTATTTATACGAATTAATTAACGATTTTAAAGCATCTATAAAAACAACCGATACTCTCGATTGTAAAAGCCGTTTAAATAGCTGTTACTAGGCCTATCGATTTGAAGGTAAATAAGTTATAACAATTTAGTTTTTGTGAAATTGTTTTCTGATATTATTTGAAGTATATTGAAAAATTTAGTTCATCACTTTAACAAAAAGAAGTTTTTCGATCCTCGCTCACTTTCCGGCCTCGACTCCGCATCGGCTGTTAAACTTGAGCTTCTATCGAAAAGCTTCACTTTCGGTCCTAGTGATGAAATATGCTATTTTACGTGCCAATCTCAGTAGCACCTTCCACTGTTTATATACATTATGTGAAATATTAAGTGTGTACAAGCGAGATTTAAGAAAGTATAGGATACCAATTTTGTTAGTATACGTGGTGGCAGATTATTTTGACCGCAGGGTTTGTTGAGCATAGATAGAAATAAGGTGATGGAGATTACTGAGTGAAATGAAGGAGGGGACCATTCATTCACTTTGTAGAGAGTGAGGAAATTGCATCATATATTCGAATTTTATACCTGGTGCCAACAAAAAACCATGAGAATGTTTTATATGTAACTGCAAAACAGACCACAGAAGACAATCTGGAAATCGAAATAAGCCTCTCTCTAAAACACAATCCACGAACAGGCTTATATATATTATAATTTCATACGAGTCTAATCTAATATGTAATGCTCATGTTGAACAAAACACTACATTGCTGACAATCCGGGCTTTCTAAAAGGGGTTACTCATTGCATGGATCCGTGCTGTTCAATATCTATATCAATGACATTCCGATACTTGAGAACTCGGAAGTGAACATTTATGCAGATTACTCTGTGGTTTCCATAATGGCACCCGCATTAAATTCACAGTAGGCTACAAAATACACTTGACAACCTAGAACCATGGTTGAAACATTAGGCTGTGTACATAAATGGAGCCAAATAACATGTTTTCTAATCGAGACATGGATATCACGATCCATCACGATCTAGTGCGTGTATTTACCGAACATATAAAACTAACTTCTATTTCACAAAAAAAATTTTACTATATGTACTATAATATCGATATTTTGTTTATATTATATTAATGTAGGCCGTAACTTTCTCGATACCAATAAGTAAAAAATTTATAGTTAACTTGTGTTTTACTATTTACACAATAAAAATCTATGTTTTTAAATAAATTAAATTTTTATAAATAGTCTCTGGATATTTAATTAATTAAATTAAACGTGAAATATTCTTCATTAAAAATACACAGAAACAGTTTTACAGATTCTGTTTTCACATGTACACATATATAAGCTGAATAAATCATATTAAAAATCAGTGTTACCTACTAAAGAATAAATAAATTTAAAATAGTTAAGTAGACGAGGTAAAACGGGTTTTTAATTTTTTGGTGTAGGTTTAAAAAAAAAATTAATTTTTCTGGATTAAGGGTGCTACTCTTAAAGACACAATTTTTATTACTTAGATTTTTTCCTTACTTTGATGATTATAAAAGTACTAGACTATATTTTAGGTATAATAATGAGAAGAAGAATAAATTCGGCAATTTTTCTTTAGTTATGAAAACAATGAATTGCACAAACAAATTTGTGCCCTGAGTAGAAATTGTAAGGTAACTTAATAATCAAAATGGCAAAATCTGTATGTCATTAAAACATTTAGGAATATTCAAATCAATTGAGTTCTCGATTGAATATTCTATTTTTCTTATATATAATATTATCCAAATTTAGTTATTATGCTGATTTTTGGTCATTATAAAAAAATAACTGTTTTGTTTTCCAGTTATAAATGTGATATGGTATCATCGCTAAAACGTCGTTTGATCATCATTTTAAGCAAAGTTGGCAATATTCGGTGAAACTAAGCTGTAGTATATTAAAAAAAAAAAAACTAATAGACCTAGTTAAATTTACGGTAATGCACATAAGAGCAAGAATTAATGTAAAAAAAAATGAGGTATCTGATTATTATGTAATCAGTCATGCATGAGGTAAGAAGATGTACTCTATAAGCAATTATATATTATAGTGTTTTAAAAAGTTATTAGTTCCAATGCAATCAATGAAAATATCATCATTATCAATACTAATATACAATACCTTGCATATGCTTATGACGTCTGCTTAATAGCCTATCAGCAAATAGACTGAAGGAGGTATTTAAACAGTTGAACGATAAGGGTATAGAATCAGGGGTTTTAATAAATGTAAGACCTTGTACAAGATCATCACTACGAATGAGCATAGGTTTCGAAACTCTTAGCGTTACAAGTGTATAACCATCATTTTTTAGAAGTATCGGAGTTAAGTATTTGTGAACTGTGTTGACAGCAAAAATGATAGAAATAACGAAACAAATTCTTAACTAGCAACAAGTATTAGATGATACTTCTCTTTCATAAAGTGACTGTGCTCTGAAGTAATAGCAATTTTCACAAAAATAAAGATTTATAAAATTCATGATGCAGAACTTGGACTTTGGGTAAGGAAAGTAGGGGGAAACTATATATGTGAGCAAAAATAACTGAAACGGATTTATTGAGCAATTTCTGAAAATGGTGTGGTTCACATAAAGGTGATGACGTTGAGGTTGTTGGAACATATGGAGAGTGACGAGAGTTTGTTCAGGGAAGGTAGGGAAAGGATAAGAGCAGGGAGACTTCTGAAGACATTTGCAGTGCGTGACGCTATTCAACAACAGAAATGAGTGCAGGTGAATCGTAGCAAAGGCCAGAACTTACTTAGGGTTGCAATTCCAATGGGTATGGAAGTAACTATATTAAGGAGCAATAAAATATTAGATACTTAAAACCACGATGTGAACTTAACAAAATAGTCTTTACTAAAATTGGGTTGTTCTGTGAAAGTTATGAAGAAATATTTATTTCGATAATTTCGATTTTAATAAATGAAAACATCATAATGAACATAATTAGTCAGCACGTTACTAACACTGTGTTTTCTGTGTATTACATGTTAATTTAAAAACTCGTTCTTGTTTATGCATGAATGTAATTTGAACTATTTTAAGCAAACTAGTACACATGTTGTTGAAATTGTAGTGTTAATTTTGTCTGTAATTACTAAACTGTTGTAAAATAACAATAATATTCAATGTTGCAAATCTCTTTCCTTTAAAGTTACAAGAAGAATTTTAATTTAAACAAATAAAATGATAGTGTTGGCGTTCAATTGAAATAAAATGTTAAACTAAAAGGAAGATAAATAAACGTAACACAAATTGCATAGAGGATAATTGTTTTGTTTGCGCTTCAATAAACAACAAAACACTTACCATACTCTGAATATCTGTATTTTAGACTTTTAATAAATTTCCTCTTTTAGACTAAATTTAAAGTGTTAGGTTTTGTATAAAATATTACTTTCTGTCATTTCATTTGTGTCATGTATCTAAAAACCAGCTATTATGATTGGACCAAATTCGGGTTAAATATTTTTTTTCGAATCTGTTTAATAACGCATTAAAATTAAATGTATTAAGAATGTAAATGGCTTTCATATTTTTAATGGCTGAGATTTTGTGCACACGATTATATGAGTTGTAATTATGGTAATCTACGTGTGGAAATGACTACTTACATTCAATGTTTATATATTCTTTATTTTAGTTTAATTTACAAATGTAAACGCACTGGATATCAAATAAACTAACATTTCTTTTTAAAATATGCTGATGATGTTACAAATATTTATTTGGATTCATTCTATGAAGAGGAGAGAAAATTTAATTCACAGCTTTGAAAATGTACAACAGAATTACTGATGACACTCTCAAAGTAATGCAAAGTTTGGGGTGTATTCATCCGAGTCTTTTTGTGTATTATTAATTTAACCTTTGATGACGCTGTTTTAATACAGTCCGTTTCATCATAAATGTGCATAGACCATTAGACCTGTGAGTGAGGTCTGCACTTAAGGAAGCACGTTATTTCGTTTCATAATATGTGGTTTTTACGTTGGTAATCTTGGTTATGTAGAACATTAACGATAGAGTTATTTATGTTATAAAGCTAAGGTTCTACCGATTAGACCATTATTTTAGTTTGCTGTCTCATATGTAGGAGTTCTTTATATTCTATTTAGAGCAATAATTTTAGTTTTTATTTTCATTGATAAATACAGTTCCGATTTTTGGACAAATTTATCCGTTTATATTAACTGAGAACGAAAATTTGGTATTGTAAAATGTGTATCCATCTGTATACGTATACATCTGTACAAAATTGAATATTAAAAAAATGAAATGTCGGCCAAACCAAATAAACCAAATGAAAGACCCCTGAAAAAAACTATTAAAACCGGGGTGTGATATTGATATCATAACTTTTTGTAATATTGATGGACTGCATAACCATGAAGTTTGAACCCTATTGTAGATGCGGAATAGATTGCGATATACATGTGAGATTGGAGGATTTAGACTTTGGGAATGCTTAGACTTCCTGCTGTCTCAAATTTATTAATATAAGAGACAAGATGCAAGATCTTAACTGGAAAGGCGGAAGGATAGACTTGAAGATAAATTGTTCCATGGAAAATTAATACAATAGAATGAACATCGACTTTTGAAGGCGAGGAATGCGATCGAGTACAGGAGTTTTGCTATACTCCCGTAGTATATTCTCCAACATTTGAGAAACTACGCGATAGACTGATGATGCAAGTGTTTGTTTTTCCAGCTGAGGCCTATAAGGACTTCAACCCAGAAAAGTGAGAGAAAGTTTGGAACAAATGTCATCTCCGCTTTGCTCTACAGCTCTGAGCCTTGGAAAAAATCAACAACAAAAACAAAATCAACCAAAAACAGCAACGAATACTTTCGTTAACACACGTTTGACGTATATATTTAACATACGAAGCCTCCTCATAATAAATAGTGAGGAACCTACATCTGTAGCAACGAGATAATTTAGGAGCAAAAATAAAGGAAAGGAAGTGGAGGTGGATTGGCGATATTTTGGGGAAGGTGGAAAATTAGGTTTCAAAATACACACTTTAAAATATTTTTAATTGTTTAAGCAATTAATATCATCACCTAAAAATATTGCGTACCCGCCCTTACTACCCAAACTAAATGGGGGAGGATTACAGATTTAATGTAAATTAGGTCCAGTGGCATTTAATTAATTTTTGTATTTGTATAAACTTATGAAACACAAAACTAGAATTCTCATAGAGCAACTCCACAATATGTTATTTTTGTGAAATCTTTGATTCTACAGCTTACAGCTCCAGAAACGGAATCTTAAGTCTTCCATCAAGCTGGAGCAACTCCAAACTATGTTATTTTTATAAAACCTTTGATTCTACAGCTTACAGCTCCAGAAACGGAATCTTACGTCTTCCATTAAGATGGAGCAACTCCACACTATGTTATATTTTTGAAACCTTTGATTCTACAGCTTACAGCTCCAGAAACGGAATCTTACATCTTCTATCAAGATGGAGCAACTCCACACTAATTTATTCTTGTGACACCTTTCTTTAAAAATTCACTTGCTCTCGATAGATTGTATGTGCAGTGACTGGGCGCCAAGATCGGCAAACCTAACAGTTAGGAAATACCTTTTGTGGGCGACATAAAACAACGAGTTTATTCTCGATACTATCAATACAGATGAGGAGATAAAGACAATTATTAGAAATTCTTAAGATACCACATTTTTTTTCTGGCATGCCTATGATCCTTTTATTGACTATGCTATCAATAGAATAGTGTTAGATAGTTTCCAATTTGAATAGTAATAATAATTTCTTATTTGATATTTTGTTATTGATGATTGTTTATTTCTTTTACTAATTTAAAAGTGAATAAAGTATTAAAATGTCTGATATAATAACAATATAATTAATAAAAAAGATAATATGGAGTAAAAAACTGTGTTTTATTTTAAAAAGCCGCAATTTTGTTTGCTTCCGAGATATTTACTTGAAATTTCTGTAACGTACATATCTGTAGATTATTGGAAAATTTATTGGTCTAAAAAAAAACATTCACAATTAGTCAAACATTGGAATACCTTCATGGGTATTTATGAATACCTATATTATGTTTTATATATTTTCACCCTTCCAAGGAAATTAAAATATAAAAAATACAGACTGGGTAAGATTTTTATTTGTGGAAAAGATGCTGAAGATGCAAAAAATAAACTGCAGGGAGCTGTAGACCGTAGGAATGAATGGACCAAGTGTTGGCCCATTAGAATAAATGAAGGAAAATCAACTTATATTCATTTCACTAATTAAAATTTAGTGTCAATACCGTTGTTATAAAACGCCAAAATATTATTCCATGTAAATACAGCGAAGTATTTGGGTATGACCCTCGATACTATGCTAAAATGGAAGGAACATGCGAAGAAAATAAGGAAAAACTGTATATAAAATACAGGCAACTATATTGGTCGCTTGGTCGAAATTCGCAGATGTCTGTTCATAACAAACTTCTAATTTATAAGCAAGTCCTAAAGCCTGTATGGACCTACGGCATTCAAATGTGTAGCTGCACGAGGAAATCAAATATGACGATTTTTCAAAAATTTCAATTTAATGTGCTTAGAGGGATAGTTCAGTTTCCATGGTACGTCCGTAACAGTGAGATACACCGAGATCTTAAAGTGAATATGGTGAAGGAGGAAATAAAGAAGATGGCTTTGAGGCATAAACAACGTCTCCAAGTTCATGTTAATCAGGTTATGAAAACAATGACTGACAACATTATTACCGATATTAGTCGCCTTAATATAACCAAACCTCATGATCTGGTTCAATAAGACCTAGTGTGTAATAGTGAAGGGACCAAATTGTTGTTGTTAACCCTAAAAAATATGACGTTTGGAGCAATAAGACTTTACCGATCCTATTAGGATTCGTCAAATTGTGATAATTATTTAATTTTGTTTTGTTTTACTGCGTGTGTTAAATAAATACAAGACTAAATAAAAAAAATTGTAGCAAATCAAAGTCCATAGTGTTTAAGAAATATTTTAACTTCTTTCTTCTGATTTGTTTTCTTTGGCATCGTATGATTACTTGTCAATATTTATTATGATTCATAATGTAACCTTTAATAATCATTTGTTGTATATTAGTCTATACGTTGGATCAACCATTCTCAACTATATATGGCGTGAATTTTATTTTTGACGTAATTATTTAAGAGTGCAGTACATGCAGGGTAAAGGTATATCACTGATACGTAAACACTTTTAAAACTTTCGGTAATTGATACGTGATCAGTAGGCTTATACTGACATTAACACAACAAAGGGGGACTTCTTATATAATTTATTTCTCCAATAACATAATAGTTGCGTCGAGTAATAAATTAGAATAAAAGTTGACATACTACTTAAATAACTTTAATTAAACTATATTTATTTAAATTAACTTAACATTGTCGTGCGAGTGGGCTTTCATCAATTCTAAAAGAAAATTTCCGATATAACCCTGTAGCATTCAAATTCAAAATTACATCTGCAATATAAATTCATTCACTCGACTTCCACATATCCAACTTCCGTCGTTTGACAGATGCTGGCACCTGGCGGCCTTCTCCAAAACTAAGCATCGCATGACATCCAAGTGCAAAGTACAACGGCAGGCCAGCCTAGCTGCTTTAATACCCGTTGCCAGTCTATCTGAAATAACTCACGATGTTCTACATTCAATCATAAGCTCCGTCAGACTTTTTTTTTTTTTGTGTGTTCTCAAAATTACTTCTCAGTTTCTAAACGACATGTTAGGTTACAGTTTTGTGCGCTTTAGTTTTTTTAAAAATGTTAAGTAAATTATTATTTTCACGGCACAAGCTCACGTGATCTGCGACAGGATTTTCCAGGTATTTCAAATTTACAGATTTTATCATATCTTAAATTTTGTTAATGTTTTAAAATAATTTGTTAATTATCATGTATTCTTTAAAATATGTATTTCATGTTTTATTTAATATTCAATGTTCTTTTTGAAACTGAATGATTATAAAAATTTTCTTTTCTTAAGACATACTTTACAAAACCTTGCAAAGGCACATTTTGAGTTTTGAACAATTATGTGAAATAGGTGCAAATTAATGTTGAACATTAAATGATCAGAATATCTTATTGAACATGTCAAATATAAAACAATTAGAGAAATCTATTCTAAATCAGAAAATTTCGTTTTACAGACTTTTGCAGATCTTTGCAAGTCTTATACAAGCCTTGTTTTACACAAAACTAAATATATAAATAGCTTTATAATCATCTAAGAAGCTCTTAATTACAATCTTAACGAATTTCTGTGATACTATCAATTTTCTTTAATTTTGACAAATAACCAGATATTTGCTTTAATAATGAACATTAATGCTACAACATGTCTGATTTTGCACAGACGCTAAAAAACATGTTTTTTGCTATAGCTAATACGCTGGTAGGAGATTCTCAGCAATTCTTGCCTCAGATTGCATAGACCAGCTAAGCATCTAAACATGTTTCGTCCTGTTGGCAAAACACGTTTTTCTTAATATACCTTCAAAGTTTCAAGTGCACAAAAGTGATGTTAAAAAAAAAAAACTGACTTTATAGAACTTTAATTAAACTCATTTTGTACATGTGCCTAAATTGCTTCAACGAATTTTTTTTTAAGCTATCTTTTAGATGTAGACTTGTGTAGTTATTTATAAAATATATAAAAAATTATTGGGTGGAGCCTGCATGCAAACTTTCGGTCCTAACAACCTCCAAGAGGTTATTTTCTAAATTAATATAATTGACGTCAATTAAAAAAATTTAATATTCAAAATTTTCATTTCTTTTTTTAAATAAACTTCTCATTTTATAATAAATTCTTTGTCTAAAATATATATATTTATTGGCCAATATAGCATTTAAGTAATTTATCAAATAAGTAATATTATGTAACTGTTTTGAAAAACTATCATCTCATAAAGTGAAAAAGGGGGGAAATAAATATCAGTATCTTTTCATCTTTTTTTATTCTAATTGTACATTAAGGGCGTATAATCTTTTTTTTGGATTAATTATAATCCTGTTAATTGTTAAGCTGTGCTCATTGTCTTTTGTTAAATTTTGTAACTATAAAATATATAAACTAAAAAGGGGGGATAAATTTTCAGAATCTATTGATTAATTTTTTTTTTATTTAAATTATAATATTTTACATTAAGGGCGTGTAACTTTTTTAATTATAATATTGTTAATCATAAGCTGTTTATGATGATTTGTCTCAGGATGTCTTTCTAAGTTGTAAATGATAAAATCTGAACCGTCGAAATTTCTTTTGTTTAAATAAATTTGAGCCTTGTTAATTACTAAATTTGTCTTTGTCTTTTTTTATTTTTATTTTCAAACATTGTTACCATTTGGTTCCGCCTTTCTTAAATTTAAGTCCCCTGGTAACATGTTTCTGGTAGCAGAGCGTGGTTTGCTTTAAATTCTAGCTTGGTTATCTCTAAATTATAGAGTGGTTAATTTTAAATTCTGGAACCGTAGTTAATTTTCAAAATTTTGCATTGGAACCATATAAATTTAAAATTCTTAAAATTTCTCTTTGGTTAAACAAGGCTCAATTTTTATGTTTTGCAGCTTTTTTCAAATACTGCACAACTATTGCTGATGAAATTTTTTTTTAAATATTTAAATCTATATAAACCTATTAGTCTCTTTTTTTAAATTATTTTCATATAAACACTTTACACAAAAACTTCTAAACCAATTTTGATAAAATTTTTTTAATTATTTTCTCTGCTTAAATATTTTTTTTTTCATATTTACATACATTGCACACTCTAGACATTCACTGAATTTGATCCAGACAGCGGGCTCATTCGGGAATTCCAAAAAAATTAAATAAATAATAAAACCCAAAAATAGTTAGAAACAAAAAAAAAAAAACAAAAAAAATCTTCAAAATTTCCTTCAAAAATTTTCTCGAGTTTTCTTTCGCTTGTCTGTATTAATTCATACTTACACACACACATAATATACACAACAATTACACAACATATAATTCTCGAGTCATTCTCTGGTCCTTCTCTTCATTTTGTATCATCTTAAAAGAAAATTTTTTTTTTAAAATCACTTTGTTAATTTTTTTATCAGCAATAGTTAAAATGGCAGTAAACTTGCTGGGTTTGGTAAATGACCTAAAAAGAACTGAACTCACCTTCGAAGTCGTGGCTAGAGGTGGTGAGCAAGACACAATAGCAGAAATGCGAACCTCTCTTAGGTCCCTTTTACAGAATAGCGTTGAGCCCGAATTGGGAAATTTCACCGAAGAGATCCTTTTGCAGCAGATATCGCTAGCGCAAAACTCCTTGTTCATCTTACAGGATGACCTGGAGAACTTAGATCCAGAAAAGGGTTACAGAATACATCGTTTTCGCGGGCGGATGAATGCCTTCGGAAGACGAATAGAGTTCCTAAATCGGGTGCATACTGAACAACTAAAAGTTGCAGATAACAACGTGCCACGGGATCTGGCCGAGCTACAGAACAATTTCGCTACGCTCAAGGAAAAATTTAAAGCTTTTGAGCAAACCATTGCTCCTCTAAAATTAAATGTAAGCATTCCGCTAACGCCCTCTGGGGGAACCACTAAAGCTAGCCCTGCAGAGCCCTCTCGCTCTAATGGGCCAAATCTCCTTGCGGACACGCCGCAGGCCGATGCTCAGCAAGCGACTCCTAGCAGTTCGAAAGGCTGTACTTACACCTCTTTATACGGAAAATTAAGTCATCCTGCCGAACAGATTATTAAAACAATTCCTCAGACAGATGGGTTCGACCTCGATAAATTGTTAAATTTTTTTAAAATTGCTTTAAAAATAGTCAAAACTTACCCGGACGTATCTGTAAACATCAATAATGTTCTGATGCCCTATGCTCAGGGCCCTTTAAATTCATGTCTGATTAGACATCAGACATTTAAAACTTTTCACAAAGAGGCCTTAAGTCTCTTTATACCTTCGAAAAGGTTGGCTTCTCTAGTGCAGGAGTTGTTCTATAGGTCCCAGAAGACTAACGAGGCGGTGCACATTTTTGTAAACCAGATTAAAGAGGCTGCAGAAACTTTAAATTTAGATAAGTCCGAATTGGAGGTCACGGACGTCATTCTGGAGGGACTGTCTCCGGAAGTCCGCAACTGCTTAGTTTTTGTTGCCAAACCTAAAAATTTTGCAGACTTAGATCGACTCTGCGCACATGTTAACAATGTCATGTATACTGACAGGCAAAGGGCTCCATTAAAGAGACCCGAAGTTAGAAGTACTGATTTTAGACCTACAAGACCAGTGGTCTGTTACAGTTGCGGTCAGCCGGGGCATAGAAGCCCAGAATGTCGGAACCGGCCTCCAACAAGGCAATACCCTCCAAAAAACGGAGGCAGGTTTGGAGTCTAGTTGGTAGCTCCAGGCCAGCCTCCCGTCCAAAAACCAACCACTTCGGATTTAAACATAACCTAAACCCACATTTCACTAATAAACAATCTTTTCAAAATTTAAATTCAATTTCCTATCTAAGAAGAAACAATTTCGGCAATAAAATTCAAAATTACTTTACTCCCATTTGTTATCATTGTGGCATACCCGGTCATTATATCTGGGGTTGTAAATTCTTCTCTCTACGGAATAGGTCCAGGCAAACCTATTCCAGCTCTAAGCTTTCCAACTGCAAACTTCAAAAAAAAAATAATATTTCTCTTAAATCTAGGGGCCTGAACGATCAGTTTTTGCCTTTGGTGGAAGTAGCTTTTGGGCAAATTAAGGTTAAGGCTCTGCTGGACTCCGGTTCAGTAAGATGCGTCATTTCTAAAGCCCTTTTTAAAAAATTAAAGAACACCAAGGCATTTAAATCCATAACCAGGGTGAAGGCTGATTGTGTCACGGCTTCTGGAAAAAGGTTGCCCATTTCCTACTCTTGTCGTCTTCATCTTAAAATGGAACATTGTAGTTGGAATGTGGATTTTCTGGTGGCGCATAAGTTGTCGTGTCCTCTGATCCTCGGGTCAGATTTCATATCTAAAACGGGACTGGTACTGGATCTTTCAGCAAAAAACTTCTATTTTAAATTCTCAAGGTCTATTGTTTTTCCTCTGTGTAATTTCAGTAATTCTGCTTATAAACCTATAGTGTCTACAACATCTGAATCTACTGCTCCTGATCCTTTAGGTCATCTTCAAAAGAATGATAAAAACGCCATTTTAAAAATAATTAATGATTTTCCTCAGGTACTCACAAAAAGGTTAGGTCTAACTCATCTAGTTGAATACGATATTCAACTGAAGGACAACACTCCGGTCAAGTGTTCTCCATACCAATTGGCACCCCCAAAAATGGAATACCTCCGTGAACACATTAATGAATTGTTAGATTCAGGAGTAGTAGAACCCAGCCGTTCGGCATATGCATCTCCTGTTTTTCTGGTTCAACATCCCGAAAAGAAAACAAGGATGGTGATTGATCATCGGAGGCTCAATCAAAACATCGTCGTCGAAGCGGTGCCGCTACCTAATTTACATCAAAGTTTTAACTGGTTTGTCGGTGCCAAATATTTCACAGTATTCGATCTAAATTCAGCTTATCATCAAATCCCTTTGTCTCAAAAGTCCAAACAAATTACCAGCTTTTGTACTCCTTGGATGCTTTATCAATTTACTCGAGTCCCTTTCGGACTCTGTACTGGTGCCCAAGTGCTTACTAGACTTTTGGATCAGGTCTTCCATGACATCAAATTTAAATTCATTTTTAATTATCTGGATGACCTAGTCATCTACTCCAAAACTTGGGAAGAGCATCAAAAACATCTTCGGGAAGTCCTTACTCGTTTGCGGCGGGCTGGCTTGACTGTTAACCCAGATAAGGTCCGTTTCGCTGTAAATGAGATAAGCTTTTTAGGACACCTAGTTTCTTCTCGTGGCGTGCAAATCGACCCATCTAGAACAAATCCAATTAGAAATTTTCCGCAACCCAAGAACCCTAAGGCCGTTTCCAGATTTATTGGAATGGTCAACTTCTTTGCTAAATTCATTCCAAATTTCGCGGAGCACGCTGCGCCTCTAAATCTGCTTCGGAGGAAGGGCCAAAAATTCTCTTGGCAAGCTGAACAAGAGAAAGCTTTCAAACATCTTCGAGAGGCAATAACACAGCCTCCGGTTCTCCGGATGGCCGATTTCGCCAAACCTTTCATCTTACAAACAGATGCGAGCTCGGTAGCCCTTGGAGCAGTTCTACTCCAAGAAATTGACGGCTCACGACAGCCCATAGCGTACGCTTCACGTACTTTAACACCTGCAGAAAGAAAAGCCTCATCTGCATATGAAGCCGAATGCCTAGCAGTAGTTTTTGGAGTGGAGAAATTTAGGCAATATCTAGAACATCGGGAATTCCTATTAGAAACCGACAACCAAGCCCTTTCTTGGCTTTTAGCACGTCCTCGTCAACTTGGTAAATTAGGCCGATGGATTGCCAAGTTGACTTCATTGAAATTTAAGGTAGCTCACATAAGAGGAACTCAGAACATCATAGCAGACTCCCTCTCGCGCATGTTTGAACCGGAAAATTTCAACGAAGAAAATGTCACCTTTTCGTGTACCAGTCTCCTCACAAATTTTCCTCTAGCTTTCCATGACATCCAGACTCATCAGAAGGCCGACCCTTTTTTGAAAAATATCATTGCCGACCTTGAACAGAACATCTCTTCGGAGAAGTACTGTTTAAGTAAAGGTGTACTCTGCCTGAAAAATCATTTGGAAAAGCCCACCAGAATTTATTTACCTCAGTCCTTAGTCGACCTGGTGATTAATTACCATCACGACTCCGTTGTGGGTGGTCATCTTGGAATACTTAAAACTTTGTTTAAGGTAAAGGAGAATTTTTATTGGCCAACTTTAAAACAGGATGTCACTTCTAAAGTGCGAGCTTGTTCGGTGTGCGCTGTAAGCAAACCTGCTCACAACTCCAAATTAGGATACCTTGCCTCAACGGTTCCCAATCGTCCCATGGAAAAATTACATATTGACTACGTCGGACAGCTTCCTAGGACAAAACAGGGCTACAACATGATACTGGTCGCAGTTGACCAGTTCTCAAAATTCACCTGGCTCATGCCTGTCAGAGATGCAACTTCCCACAGTACAATTAAGGCCTTAAGCCAAAACATTTTTCAAAATTTCGGTTTTCCAAAGATAATAATCTCTGACAATGCACAATGTTTTGTATCACATGTCTTCCGCAACTTTTGTTTTTCTCGCGGTATTAAACATGCAACTTTATCCCCTTATCACCCCCAACCTAATAATGCGGAAAGACTTAATAGAAACCTTAAGGCAGCCCTCATCGCCTATCACTCCAAAAATCAATCCTCTTGGGACGACTCACTTTGCTGGCTTCAGCTGGCCTTCAATTTCGCACATCATGAGACTCTTAAAGCAACACCTTTTAGTATTCTTTTTAATTTTCTCCCCAATACACCACTGAGTCTCAGCTGGAACATACATGATCTCCTTCCAAAACCTAATACTAATCCATCACAAGTTTGGCGCCAGGCCAAAGACAATATAATGAAAGCGCACCAAAAGGCCGAAAAGACCTATAACAAATTCAGGAAGCCTCATCTGTATAAAATCAACGATCTTGTCTGGTGTAAAACACACCCTCTGAGCTCCGCTGTAGACAAGCGAGCTGCTAAATTGATGCCTCGATGGTCCGGCCCCTTCCGGATCATTGATTTTCTTACTCCGGTTACCGTTGCGCTTTCTTTCGCCAATTCACCTCGTTTCATTAAAAAAGCACACGTCGAGCAACTCAAACCTCATCATATAAATTAAATATTAACAAATTTCTATAACCTTCTCCTTTACGATTTAATTTTCTTTCTGATCTTTCTTGTCCCGCACAAATTGTCATCTGGTAGTCTTCTTTCTGAGCACTGCAGAACATAACAAAATACGGAACCAAGCCGTATTTCCTCTAAGCCAAATGCACATCTGTATGTTTGGGCATCGGTGGGCTGAGCTCTCCAAGAGCCCCTCCGTGCCGTAATCTGTATAGATGTTTGCAGGCGAAGAGATATTGATTTTCCTTGTCCAGTGATATATCTCACTGTTTCCCGGACTTGACGCTTTTCAACCCATAGTCTGATCAACTATGAGGTTCCACTTTACGGCAATGGCCGCTACATGTACCTGACATGTTTCCCTATCTAGACATATCTTAACATCGAGCACTCCGCGGGTGTAATCGATGCGACAAGAATATAGAGAGCGTCATGAACTCTTCTGTTTCTTCGTCACCATAACGTCTTCGGACGAGGACATAGTGAGTCCATTTCCTTAATAGTTAAGTTTGGTGTATTTGTTCCTTGTTGTTTATCTTGGTGAAGGTATACTGACCGGTTCTGTCGAACTACATATAGTTAATGTGGCACTCGCTATGCATGTTAGTCTTAGGTTGTTTTTTTTGTCTTTCTCGAGGTCTAAAACACCTGTCTGAGAGGAATTTTTTTTTTTACCCCGTCACGCACACTCTCTCTCTCCTTTTTCAAAATTTTGCGGGAGGCCCTTCTGGCCCCTTTTCTTTTCCACTCTAACTCCGTCCTTCGGGGGGGGGGGAGAGCTGTAGCATTCAAATTCAAAATTACATCTGCAATATAAATTCATTCACTCGACTTCCACATATCCAACTTCCGTCGTTTGACAGATGCTGGCACCTGGCGGCCTTCTCCAAAACTAAGCATCGCATGACATCCAAGTGCAAAGTACAACGGCAGGCCAGCCTAGCTGCTTTAATACCCGTTGCCAGTCTATCTGAAATAACTCACGATGTTCTACATTCAATCATAAGCTCCGTCAGACATTTTTTTTTTGTGTGTTCTCAAAATTACTTCTCAGTTTCTAAACGACATGTTAAGTTACAGTTTTGTGCGCTTTAGTTTTTTTAAAAATGTTAAGTAAATTATTATTTTTCACGGCACAAGCTCACGTGATCTGCGACAGGATTTTCCAGGTATTTCAAATTTACAGATTTTATCATATCTTAAATTTTGTTAATGTTTTAAAATAATTTGTTAATTATCATGTATTCTTTAAAATATGTATTTCATGTTTTATTTAATATTCAATGTTTTTTTTGAAACTGAATGATTATAAAAATTTTCTTTTCTTAAGACATACTTTACAAAACCTTGCAAAGGCACATTTTGAGTTTTGAACAATTATGTGAAATAGGTGCAAATTAATGTTGAACATTAAATGATCAGAATATCTTATTGAACATGTCAAATATAAAACAATTAGAGAAATCTATTCTAAATCAGAAAATTTCGTTTTACAGACTTTTGCAGATCTTTGCAAGTCTTATACAAGCCTTGTTTTACACAAAACTAAATATATAAATAGCTTTATAATCATCTAAGAAGCTCTTAATTACAATCTTAACGAATTTCTGTGATACTATCAATTTTCTTTAATTTTGACAAATAACCAGATATTTGCTTTAATAATGAACATTAATGCTACAACATGTCTGATTTTGCACAGACGCTAAAAAACATGTTTTTTGCTATAGCTAATACGCTGGTAGGAGATTCTCAGCAATTCTTGCCTCAGATTGCATAGACCAGCTAAGCATCTAAACATGTTTCGTCCTGTTGGCAAAACACGTTTTTCTTAATATACCTTCAAAGTTTCAAGTGCACAAAAGTGATGTTAAAAAAAAAAACTGACTTTATAGAACTTTAATTAAACTCATTTTGTACATGTGCCTAAATTGCTTCAACGAATTTTTTTTTTTGCTATCTTTTAGATGTAGACTTGTGTAGTTATTTATAAAATATATAAAAAATTATTGGGTGGAGCCTGCATGCAAACTTTCGGTCCTAACAACCTCCAAGAGGTTATTTTCTAAATTAATATAATTGACGTCAATTAAAAAAATTTAATATTCAAAATTTTCATTTCTTTTTTTAAATAAACTTCTCATTTTATAATAAATTCTTTGTCTAAAATATATATATTTATTGGCCAATATAGCATTTAAGTAATTTATCAAATAAGTAATATTATGTAACTGTTTTGAAAAACTATCATCTCATAAAGTGAAAAAGGGGGGAAATAAATATCAGTATCTTTTCATCTTTTTTTATTCTAATTGTACATTAAGGGCGTATAATCTTTTTTTTTGGATTAATTATAATCCTGTTAATTGTTAAGCTGTGCTCATTGTCTTTTGTTAAATTTTGTAACTATAAAATATATAAACTAAAAAGGGGGGATAAATTTTCAGAATCTATTGATTAATTTTTTTTTTATTTAAATTATAATATTTTACATTAAGGGCGTGTAACTTTTTTAATTATAATATTGTTAATCATAAGCTGTTTATGATGATTTGTCTCAGGATGTCTTTCTAAGTTGTAAATGATAAAATCTGAACCGTCGAAATTTCTTTTGTTTAAATAAATTTGAGCCTTGTTAATTACTAAATTTGTCTTTGTCTTTTTTTATTTTTATTTTCAAACATTGTTACCATTTGGTTCCGCCTTTCTTAAATTTAAGTCCCCTGGTAACAACCCATCGTATTTCAGAATAATAAAGCAATCAAATGGATAATACGGGCCTAAATAAGAAATCAATTACTATTGAAGGTGTTAAGTTATCAATTACATTTGAATTTTACTCACTATAATGACGACAAAGGTTGTTTTATAGTTCCTCTATTTCAAAGTTAACTAAAAAACTTGGTAGATAAAGTTGTAGTATCAACGATTACTTATTATTCTATCTGTATATAGTTGTGAAACACAAAATCACCAATATACATTATAAATTATTATATTAAGAAAAATTAATTATGTCACAATATTACTAAAAAATGACTGAATTATATCAGGTAAGATTGATTTATTAATTCCTCTACAAATATAGGCTTGCCATAGCACGAAAACGCTTTGCATAGGATTAAATATAATTGTTAATTACAGAATGCAGTTGGTAGCAGTGAACCATTAACAAAAAGCACTTGCTACCTGTCAGCAACGGAGCTAATTAGAGTACCACTCTGTTCATATTTGTTCTTTACTTGCTCATAAAGGTCCTTATGTAATTAGCCCTCTCTCTCTCTTTTTCACTCTGTAAGACTTCGTTAAACATTCCGTCTACTTGAGATTTCTCAGTGTTGACTTTTCAAACAAATTTCTTCAAAAGTAAAGGAACCTAACGCCTTCTGTAAATGAATCTAGGCGGTAGGCGTACAAAGGAGTGTTGTTAGATATTCCTAAATAGATAAAATATATTTTTGTCACATTTTTAATTAAAATGTTCCATGTAATAAATTTATTAAAAATATAAATAATATATTTTCAAATCCAAATTATTCATTAGTACTTATATAATACGCTAAGACGACAATTTTTCTCAAATTATATTTAAAAATTTGTAATGATATTTTTTTCTTCAGAGGATCGACGTCATTTTTAAATTGTAGCATTTGGAATTGTAATTATATTCTCTTTTTAAATTTATAGGTTATTGATATATTGATCGTATTTATTATAGCATTATTACCATATAAATTATTGATCTAATTAATAACTTGTCATCATTTGTGCATATGAAACTAAAATATAACGTTTCGGTAGTACGAATCAACTGCAGTTATCAAGTTATAAACCTAAAACATGAGAAATATTATAACACCAAAATTGCCCTAAGTGTATTCTTACTAACCAGAGGTCAATGGCTAAATTTTTGGTGCGATGTGTCAAACGATTGTTCATCTACAATAACCCAATGGCATTAAATAACCACACCGTTAACATGATACCAATAAAGGCAATAACCCAACGGCATTAAGTAACCACACCGTTACCATGTTACCAGTGATGGCACTAACCCAACGGCATTAAGTAACCACACCTTTACTATGTTACCAGTGAAAGCAATAACCCAACTGCATTAAGTAACCACACCTATACCATGTTACCAGTGAAAGCAAAAACCCAACGGCATTAAGTAACCACACCGTTACCATGTTACCAGTGATGGCACTAACCCAACGGCATTAAGTAACCACACCGATAACATGTTACCAGTAAAGGAAAAAACCAACTGGCATTAAGTAACCACATCGTTAACATGTTACCAGTAAAGGCAATAACAGAACGGCATTAAATAACCACACCGTTACCATGTTACCAGCGAAGGCTCTCGTTTCAATATTATGTTTACCCTTGTACTTCTGTGACTTGTGGTGTTGATTTTGACATTTGGATACAGTTTTTGTAATTTTGACTTCTCAGGACGGGAACTACCAAAAAGCCTCGAATTTTTGGGCCGCTCTGACCCTACCGAATAGCCACGATCATTAGAGGGGATTAAGAAGGGTTCGTTTTCCAGCGCTGAAATGTCCGAAAAGCCACGACGGCTCAGCCAGGTAGCCGGCACCACCTCTGGGAAAAAGGGAATTGATAATTCCCTATGACATAAACCATTTACTACTACACTTAGTAGTTTGTAAAATAAAAGTTTATTTTTTATGATACAAGCATACTACAGGCACTACAAGCATACTTCGTACTAAAAGTTCGCCAGTCCCAGACTTTTTTTTAAAAAAATTACCCTGTTTTCGACTTTTACGTACTTCGAAATATCCAAAAACTACGATAATTTGAAAACTGTGATCTTCAAAAATCAATTTTGAAACCGTATTTTACAGGAAAAATGATGAATAAATCATATATCCGTGTCGGGATAGAGAAAGCTACAACAAAAATAGATACTAATATTTATAGAATATACTCTTTCGGCACTACAAGCATACTTCCTACTAAAGGTTCGATCGTGGCTTTTTGGACATTTCGTTCCTTGCGAGATGACCCTTCTTAATCCTCACTAATGATCGTGGCTATTTGGTAATTTCAGATGAACCGAAAAATTCGTGGCTTTTTGGTAACAGCCCTCAGGACTACCTTTAACATTCATATTCTTTGTTAGATACTAGTGTTTCCAAAATGACACTAGAATACAATTTTATGTGGGTGTTTTCACATTTTTGATATTCTATTTTTATAACATAATAACAATAGTTTTATTCATTCTTGAAATGTTATTTTATTTTTTTATATATAAACATAAATTATAAGAAATTTAGTTAATAATATTTTCTTTTATTTATATAAAATATTGATTTATTAACTTTCAAACACGTCTATGACTTGATGTGTGTGTTATATAAGAGTATATGTCGATAACAATTATTTTTATATAATGTAGACAAAACATTCTATGAGGTTGGTTACAAAAAAAGTTAAAGGAAGAGTTGATACGTTAATAATTAATGTACCAACACACACACACACACACACACACACACACACACACACACACACACACACACACACACACACACACACACACACTGCGACGGTTTGGAAAAAGCCAAACGTCTCAAGTCCATTTAAAACAAGTTAAATTGCCGCGCTAAACCTTGTAGAGTGGGGACGAGGTGGGGCGATGACGTCACGCCAGTTCGAGAGCAAACTTGCTTGTTCGGACGTGAAAAGTCAAACTGCCTTAGTTCCTATTTTATTAAGAAACTAAATTATTAATATAAATAAATATTCAGTAGAGTCAACCGACCAATAATATCAACAAATAAATTTAAAATCACATAAAACAAAAAAGTTATTCAAGTTTTTAGAAGGGCTCAAAAACCTAAAATTTGGAAAAAGAATAAATTCAAAATTCAAAAATCGTAGAGTCATAACCAAGTGGGGAAGTAACAATAATCACAAATAAAAAATATGAATTAATAATAATTAACAGGTGAGAATGGACTTAGAAAGTCATTCTTGGGGAGTTTTTTGGAATTTTTGAGTTGAAGGGGGGATCATTTAAAAAATAATAATAAGTACTATTGTAGAGACCACAATAGGGCACAATAATAGGTACTTAGAATCAAATTTGAAAATAAAATAAGGGAGATATAATAATTACAAAACGTAAAACTTCAAAGCCCAAAAGCGGGTAAAATAAACGTTAAAGGGGTAAAGTAACATGATAATTATATGTATTTAGTATGTAAAATGGTAACACACCAAAGCAGAAGTAATAATATATAATGGGGGGGGTTTTATGAACATAAACTCATACGACACAAACTTAAGGACTTCAAAGGCGAATAACTCGACAACCAAACGAGTTATGGGAAAAGTACAAACATAGTTTTTCGTCGTAGTAGAAGAGGAACAAGATTTCGTCAAAAGAATTTTGAGAAAGGACTTATCTCAAAATTTGAAAAGAGGAAAAATCAGACTTCGGGAAAAAGGGCGATAACTCGCGAACGAAGCGTAGTAGAGCGATGAATCAAGTTCCACAAGACCCACAAGATGGAAAGGAAGAAGAATCCGAAAGGAACTTTAAAATCGGTTCGAGCGTTCGAAAGTTATAGCGAGTTGAACGAAAAAACGTCAAAAGTAGAGATTTTCATGCAAAAACATGAAAAGTTGCGCGCGCATCCTCAAGCAGAGTCTAAAGTCAGAATCATCATGTTGCCAACATGGATCAAAGATAACGTTAAAGAAAAAATACTATAAATTATTAATTAAAAGGTGTTTTAATTAATAATTAAGGAAGAAAACTATTCATTAGTCAAAAAATAGGACTAATAAAACATATAGTGTAAATATTTCAGACCAAAAGGGCCTGAAAACACATAATATATGGAAAATACCTTTTTCCCAAAAAGGGAGGAAAATTGGCTCCAGAAAAGTGGATTAATTCCCACTGACAGGGAGACCGAGATTTAACCGTCGAAAGACGATTACTTTTGATTTGGAATCGACGCTTAAAGGACGTTTCTTCTGCAACCGACTCTGAGCTGAGAGGAAGATTCAACTGTCACTCTACTAATTGGACTTAGAATAATTTCAACTTTAATCGATCTTCAAGGCGACTTAGAAGAATTCGAGACCAGCATTCAACTACATAGCAGCTTACAGACTCTGGATAGAAAACATCACATCACCATCATCCTAATAATACAACAAATTCCAAATCCAACTAGAACTTCTATTAAAGTGTGAAGGTATCTTATACTTAAGGAATAATTCGCAAATATTAACTTCTTTTCAAATATAACGTCATTAGGGGAATTATTAAAAATTAAATTCATTTTTAAACCTCTGCTTTGGTGTTAAAAATAATTAATAATTTAAATACGACTTTTTCAGGACAGGAAAAACTGTTTGTGGTTCTGTCTGAAAAGTCAAGCGTTGTTATTTTGTTTAAGATATAGAAAATATTACATTAATTAATTTTGTCAAATAAATAAATAGTTGTGTTATTGTTCAATTAAATTGTTTGGTGTGATTAAAAAAGTTTTGAATATAAAATTTTTCTGTGCAAAAGAGAAAATAATATACAAATAATTCATTTCTAAATTTTGTTGTGTTTTTAATATATATCCATTCTGTGTATGCTATTAACCTTGTTTTAACATAAATTTTATATATGTGCTCTGGTAATATAATTTGAAAATTTTAAAAGTTATCATCAGAACTTAAGAGCCGATTTCTCCCAAAAGGCACGACCTTGGAGAGAGAGAGAGTTAATCTTAAAAGATCTAAATAATCGAGCATTGAGATAAAATTCAGGGAATTTTGCGTTAATTAAAATTTGGTAAGTTTATGAGGACAAACTCATACTTATTAGAGCCAAGAGTTGCAAAATCTTTGATTTAAAAAAGTAAAAGTGAGCACCTTGGCCTTGCCCGCGCTTGCTCTGAAAAGAAAGGTGGTTCGCCCAGTCGGTGGTGATCGTACAGCGAGTTTAAGAGTTCGTGATAATAGTGTTCCAAAAAAGGGAACAAGAATCATAAATTCGTGAAGTCGAAGAGAGGCGAAGCGTGGCAAGTGGCGTTCCAAAGTGGGGCAAGAAGAACCCTACTCGAACTCACTCACGCACGGAGAGGAGCGGCAGCGTGGCAAGTGGCGCCCAATAGCGTGGAGCACGAAAAAGCAAAGTTTTGGAACAAATTTTCAAAATTTTGAATTTTTTAGTGTTTCATACGAACGAGAATATCTTAAGTTCTGATATAATTTATATGTACATGTGTGTTAGTAATAAGTTGTGCTGGTAATTACAACGACAAATATACTAAATTGCAAACATAATAATAATTAAAAGTAGAGTCCAAATTAAACCGAAATTTAAATTTTTTAATAAATAAAATCAAGTGAATAAGTGAAGTAAAAATGGGACCAGCGAAAGATCCAGCAAAACAGGAGGGTTCAAAGGAACAGGAGACGGAAATGCAGAAAATGGTGAGGTACCTGAACCAAATGGAGGATAGAAGAAAGCAAGAGAGGGAACAGGACAAAGCGGAACAGCTGAAAAAAGAAAAGGATAAGGAAGACGAGGACAAATTAAGAAGATTAGAAGAAAGAATCGAGAGAAACCAGGAGAAGGAGGAAATGGAATCATTACGAAAGAAGGAGAAAGAAGAGATGGAGGCCAAACGGAAGCAGGAGAGAGAGGAGATGGAGGCCAAGCAGTTGAAAAGAGAAGAAGAGCTGGAAGCCAAGCAGAAACGAGAGAGAGAAGAATTGGAAGCAAGATGGAAGCAAGAAAGAGAAGAAGCAGAAGCCAAGAGAATAAAGAGGGAGGAAGAAATGGAGACAAAACGGATCCAAAGGGAAGACGCCCGTAAACAGGAAATAGGGAAATATATGGAGGAAATTAAGGAATCTATAGATAGTAATATGGCCGAAAATACGAGACGAATAGAAACTTGTGAAGAAAAAGTGGAAGAGTGCGTAGGGGAAATTAAAAAAATGACGGACAGTTTAAAGGAACAAGGAAAGTCGACTATAGAAATTGGGGAGAAAGTTAAAAAATTAGAAGTTAAAATTAGGGAAGTTGCCAAAATTAAAAAAACCGGTGGTAATGCTAAAAATATAATTTATTTAGATAGGGCAAATTTAGAGTCAAAAACTATAGAATTTTGGGGAAATTCAAGAGATAATCCTGTGCAATTTTTAAAACAAATTGAGGAGGTATTTCAAGAAATAAATCCGGTTATGGAAGAAAGTGATAAACTAAAAGTAGTGCAGAAAAAATTGAAAGGAGCTGCCATGGAATGGTGGGAAATAATCAAGCGAGATACAGAAGAATATAGCCAGTTTAAATTGTTGTTTTTAGAGCATTATTGGGGTTATCAAACGCAACAAGTAGTTAGGAATCAGATAGAAAACCATAGGTATAATCCTAACGGAAATATGAGTAGGGTTGATTATTTTTGTAAAATGGTGCGAAAGGCCGAATATTTGGAACCCAAAATTCCGGAAGAGTTCCTTATATACCAACTAATGAGGCATTTCGACCAGAAAGTTCAATTAGCGTGTATTGGAAGGGCTAGTGAGCATTTGGAGGACGCCATTAAATTTTTGAGGACAATAGATAACGTAGACGGAATGACGAGAGAAGTTCGCCGACCAGATAGTTTCGAAAGGAGGGACGGACCACAAAGAGATCAAAATTTCAGGCAAAGGAATCAAGACTACTCAAAACCATCCCAAAACCCTAACCCTCGATCCTATGGTCAAACCCAGAATAAACCTCAACCACAGATACCTCGAAACCCTGGTCCTTCAAACCAAAAATTCCCACCCAAGGTCACAAAAAACTAAAATACGAGATCTCAAGGCAAAATTTTTGGCAGAAAAAGGATAATACAAACGGAATTGAGATCGACGATAAAACCAAATTAAGCAAACATAAAAGGGGGGATCTGAAAATAAATAAAATTAAATTGGGGATTTTAAACACAGAAATTAAGAAAGATTTAATGGAGGAAAGAGATAATAAAATTTTAAATAGTGAAGTTTACGAAAAATGTCCGGAAATACGGATAGAAATCGAAAATATAAAAGTAAATATGTCCATTGACACCGGAGCTCAGATGTCCTGTGTTCAAGAGGATTTTTATAAACATGTGCTTAAAAGTAGGAACGATAAAATCATGGAATTACCAGTTGTAAATACGGAAATGGTGACAGCGATAAAAAGCCAACGACAGAAGATTAAATTACAGGCATTATTGGAGATTAGAATAAATAACCAATCAATAAGAGGGGTATTTATGGTGGTACCAAAGCTGGAAAGCAAAATAATAATGGGTTGTGATTTAATGTGCAAATATCGAAGTCGAATTAATATGGAAAAGGGTTTCCTACAACTGGTAAAGGAAAATGAATTTATTGTTGTAGATTTTCTTAAAGAGAATAGGAGATTAAGATTGAGCAATAGAGACGCGCTGACCGAACATCAAAATGGCGGCGAAACCGGTAAAATGGTAGAGTCGTCAGCAGCGAATAAAGGAGGCTCAAATTCGTACAAGCGAGTATCAGGGGCTTATACGTTGTCTACCAAAATGCCGGTAGACATAAAACCAAAAGCAAAGGACGTGTCTAGACCAAATAGTGACGAAACAGAAAGTGGTCAAAAGCGAAGAAACAAGTTAAGTGCAAGGAATGAATCAACGAAGAGGAAAAATGCAAATTTTAATAATGATGAAGTGCTGTTAAAAGCGTGGGATAAAGGTAACCAATTAATTAATAAAGATGAAGGGCTGAAAGGAGCGGAGAATAAAGGAAATAAAAATGTGCCAAAGGCAACAATCGACGAAAATAATAAAATAATAAAATACGACGAAAATTTGCAAAATAACTCTGAAAACGATTCGGAACTTACACAAGACAGATTCGACGCCAGAGACGGGAGAGAAAGGAGAGCTATAATAACAATGGCGGATCCGGAAAGACAAAATGGACGAAATTTAAGGTATCGAAAGAAGAAAGTCAAGTTCAAAAATTATACGAAGTGTAAAATGAAAGAAAGGAGGCCCGAAGGGAAAGTAAAATTTAGATGTGAAGGACTTAGGAGATATTAATAGAAAGTAAGAAATTTCATGAATAAAATGTATAAGTTGTAATGTTTAAAAGTTGTAATATGTAAAGTGTAGAAGCGAGTGAGGTAAAAGGGAAATAACGGACTCTCGGCTGATTAAAAGAAGGTAGCCTAGGTCAGTGAATAACAGGATAAAGCTTCAATAAATTCCTAAGTGTACAAGGTCAGGAGCCTAGCGGTAACACGCATCTGCAAGCCGCACCTGAATAAACAAAGTATAGACGAGGAGGTGAAGGGGAGAACCGGACGTCAATCAACCAGTATTGACAGTCTGCTTGTCCAACAAATTAGCTGAGGGGGAATGGAATGAATGAAAGATTAAATGTGTACTGTTTTGTTTTTATTAAAGGGAGATTTCCAATAGCATAAATAATTTTTTCTTTTTAACTACAATTAGGATAATAATCGTTGTAGTTACCAAGTACTTTATATATATATGTAGGCATAAGTTTAAATTCAACCAAAGCAGATAATTATAATCATATAAGACGAATTATTCCTTATATAAATGTAATATGTTTTGTGTGTGATAATGTGTTTATTTACAGCAAGGACGTTTAGATGAAACGGCTGTAATGGACTAAAAGAACGATTAAACAAATTTGTATGTATACCATAATAAATAACATGTGTTTTGAATATATAAATATTATACTATAATGAATAAAATGTGTTTTGAGTATATCAATATATGAAATGATGGAGGAGATGTTTTTTAGATATAAATAAATGTGTTTATATAAGTTGTTAGGTTAATATGTCAAACTTTATGTTGATGATTAATAGAGATGATAAATAAATAGTTAATATGAAATGTGATATGTCAAAAAAGGGGTTTAATACTAAAATTTTAGTTTAAAAAAAAAAAAAAAAAATGAAAAATAGGAAGTTTTCATTTTAACCGAAAATTTTAGTTCAAAGGGGGGATTTTGCGACGGTTTGGAAAAAGCCAAACGTCTCAAGTCCATTTAAAACAAGTTAAATTGCCGCGCTAAACCTTGTAGAGTGGGGACGAGGTGGGGCGATGACGTCACGCCAGTTCGAGAGCAAACTTGCTTGTTCGGACGTGAAAAGTCAAACTGCCTTAGTTCCTATTTTATTAAGAAACTAAATTATTAATATAAATAAATATTCAGTAGAGTCAACCGACCAATAATATCAACAAATAAATTTAAAATCACATTAAACAAAAAAGTTATTCAAGTTTTTAGAAGGGCTCAAAAACCTAAAATTTGGAAAAAGAATAAATTCAAAATTCAAAAATCGTAGAGTCATAACCAAGTGGGGAAGTAACAATAATCACAAATAAAAAATATGAATTAATAATAATTAACAGGTGAGAATGGACTTAGAAAGTCATTCTTGGGGAGTTTTTTGGAATTTTTGAGTTGAAGGGGGGATCATTTAAAAAATAATAATAAGTACTATTGTAGAGACCACAATAGGGCACAATAATAGGTACTTAGAATCAAATTTGAAAATAAAATAAGGGAGATATAATAATTACAAAACGTAAAACTTCAAAGCCCAAAAGCGGGTAAAATAAACGTTAAAGGGGTAAAGTAACATGATAATTATATGTATTTAGTATGTAAAATGGTAACACACCAAAGCAGAAGTAATAATATATAATGGGGGGGTTTTTATGAACATAAACTCATACGACACAAACTTAAGGACTTCAAAGGCGAATAACTCGACAACCAAACGAGTTATGGGAAAAGTACAAACATAGTTTTTCGTCGTAGTAGAAGAGGAACAAGATTTCGTCAAAAGAATTTTGAGAAAGGACTTATCTCAAAATTTGAAAAGAGGAAAAATCAGACTTCGGGAAAAAGGGCGATAACTCGCGAACGAAGCGTAGTAGAGCGATGAATCAAGTTCCACAAGACCCACAAGATGGAAAGGAAGAAGAATCCGAAAGGAACTTTAAAATCGGTTCGAGCGTTCGAAAGTTATAGCGAGTTGAACGAAAAAACGTCAAAAGTAGAGATTTTCATGCAAAAACATGAAAAGTTGCGCGCGCATCCTCAAGCAGAGTCTAAAGTCAGAATCATCATGTTGCCAACATGGATCAAAGATAACGTTAAAGAAAAAATACTATAAATTATTAATTAAAAGGTGTTTTAATTAATAATTAAGGAAGAAAACTATTCATTAGTCAAAAAATAGGACTAATAAAACATATAGTGTAAATATTTCAGACCAAAAGGGCCTGAAAACACATAATATATGGAAAATACCTTTTTCCCAAAAAGGGAGGAAAATTGGCTCCAGAAAAGTGGATTAATTCCCACTGACAGGGAGACCGAGATTTAACCGTCGAAAACGATTACTTTTGATTTGGAATCGACGCTTAAAGGACGTTTCTTCTGCAACCGACTCTGAGCTGAGAGGAAGATTCAACTGTCACTCTACTAATTGGACTTAGAATAATTTCAACTTTAATCGATCTTCAAGGCGACTTAGAAGAATTCGAGACCAGCATTCAACTACATAGCAGCTTACAGACTCTGGATAGAAAACATCACATCACCATCATCCTAATAATACAACAAATTCCAAATCCAACTAGACCTTCTATTAAAGTGTGAAGGTATCTTATACTTAAGGAATAATTCGCAAATATTAACTTCTTTTCAAATATAACGTCATTAGGGGAATTATTAAAAATTAAATTCATTTTTAAACCTCTGCTTTGGTGTTAAAAATAATTATTAATTTAAATACGACTTTTTCAGGACAGGAAAAACTGTTTGTGGTTCTGTCTGAAAAGTCAAGCGTTGTTATTTTGTTTAAGATATAGAAAATATTACATTAATTAATTTTGTCAAATAAATAAATAGTTGTGTTATTGTTCAATTAAATTGTTTGGTGTGATTAAAAAAGTTTTGAATATAAAATTTTTCTGTGCAAAAGAGAAAATAATATACAAATAATTCATTTCTAAATTTTGTTGTGTTTTTAATATATATCCATTCTGTGTATGCTATTAACCTTGTTTTAACATAAATTTTATATATGTGCTCTGGTAATATAATTTGAAAATTTTAAAAGTTATCATCAGAACTTAAGAGCCGATTTCTCCCAAAAGGCACGACCTTGGAGAGAGAGAGAGTTAATCTTAAAAGATCTAAATAATCGAGCATTGAGATAAAATTCAGGGAATTTTGCGTTAATTAAAATTTGGTAAGTTTATGAGGACAAGCTCATACTTATTAGAGCCAAGAGTTGCAAAATCTTTGATTTAAAAAAGTAAAAGTGAGCACCTTGGCCTTGCCCGCGCTTGCTCTGAAAAGAAAGGTGGTTCGCCCAGTCGGTGGTGATCGTACAGCGAGTTTAAGAGTTCGTGATAATAGTGTTCCAAAAAAGGGAACAAGAATCATAAATTCGTGAAGTCGAAGAGAGGCGAAGCGTGGCAAGTGGCGTTCCAAAGTGGGGCAAGAAGAACCCTACTCGAACTCACTCACGCACGGAGAGGAGCGGCAGCGTGGCAACACACACACACACACACACACACACACACACACACACACACACACACACACACACACACAAAATTTAATTCGGTATTTAAAAATGTGATATCTTCTCCTATGGTCTAATAACAAAACCTGTAGAGCTACTGGATGCACGTAGTGAAGGTTAATGGGCCACGAAACCTATAAATAATACTTCATCCCTCCCACTTTTATCCCAACCTAATTTATTCCAAGAAAATATTAAATCTTCCCGATTTCTTTCAAAGTAATTTATGGTGGAAATATGTATAAAATAGCTAAAAGCATAGTTTTATGTTGACGGACTTTTTTTACAATGACCTAGATATTTAAATTTCTTTTTTAAAGAGTTGGTTGGTTATTTATAAAAGCAATTTAAAACAAAATATTGTCACAATGGACGAAACATTCATTTAAATGTAATTAAAGGTAACTTGCTTAATTCAACAACAATTGAATACATCGTAATCATAGTAATGTATCATTTTTCTAATATTGTGTTTTCTTTTATTATAAATGATCTAGTATTACGTAATACATAATACAAACAGCACTGATATATTACGCAACCAAACAAATTACCAGTTGTAAAATGTAAAATTACAAATTAATAATATAAATATTCCAACTATAAATATTTTGTTAATTTATCTATTCAGAACATTTATAGTAGAACATTTAACAATATAATTTTAGCTTATAAATTTCGTTATAGAATTAAAATACAATTGGTAGTAAAATTTATTATATTAAACAGTAAACTGTAAGCATTATGTAATGGTAAATTAATCTAGCTCTGTTATTAGCCTTATGATAATGATGGTATGAATGAACTAAATTGATTATAAGCGCAGGTGTAAGGACATAAACCATGTAAATTTATTACCATACTGGTTAAAACTTACAATTTCACTAACATATAAAAATGGGTAGCAGTATAATAATTTATGTCAAGTAGTTTAATTTAAAAACCTGAACTAATAGGACTTGTTATTTATGGATGAGGAAAAACTTTATGTCTCAAATTATGTTTGAGCATTATAATATTTAAATGTACAGCACACACATTCAAACTCTCACATTATGATATTATATAAAATGAAACCCGCCAATATTATATTCTCACCTTTTATAGTCATTTAATAATGACAATTATAATAATAATAAATTCCACCTTTATTTTACAATCTATTACCCATAAGAGTCAACTTCGGAATATCTAGTTATCTATTCTAATAGCGATGGCTAGCACAACTAGTAAATATCTTGAATTTTTAATGAATAAAAATAAAATCATTATAAATTTTGTACTCGTAATTATTTGCTTGCTGCAATGCGTGCCAGTCTAATACCTTTTTATATATTTATACCGTTTAATTAATATAGCCCCATATACAATAAACGTACATAATGATTAATTATTATATTAGAAAGGTAAAAATACTAAAACAAACAAAACTTATGTATTATACTTAGAAAACAGAAATTATACACCTAAATACTGAACTAGTATATTGTGATCTACACACAGAAATTCACATACATCACCAAACCAAAACAAGATTATATAATATATAACCAAAACAAGAAGTCAAACACAAATATGAAAAAATAAAAAATATAAACTCTACTGCTTCGTAACTAGATAAGTTTTTTTTTTTTTTTTTTTTTTTTTTTTTTTTTTTAAATATTCTATATTGCGAAGCCAGGTTTTAAGCTTGGTTCGAAAAATTGTCACCTTAATACACGGTTTTGTGTGATCTGGAAGCAAATTTAAACAGTTTGGTAATAGAAATCCGAAACATTTTTAAAACAGTTATTTTAACCTTTTATCTAATAAATAGTAGCTCTCTTGTTCGAATAAAGCATATCAGTTCTTTGTGTTCTGTTTTATATATAAATATTTTTAGCATCTTTCTTTAAAAAAAAAATAAAAATTTTAAGGGAGAATTCCTATTTTTTTATGAAAAGGGAAAGAAGAATCACGCTTTTCTTTAGTCGAAATTATTTTGATCAAGTGTTTTTGGGTTATTTCTAACGATTTAGTTATCCTTGGGGAGGAGTATGTATGTAAGTAGATATTTCTACTAAATAGGATTTAGACGTAACTTTAAGATTTTTAAAAAAAGTAGGTGAAAAAATCGAGTAAATCGCCTGAAATTTAGTTAATGACGTGAATCTTTCGCTTTTTTTATTTCTTACATTCCTTAATATAAAAAATATATTTGTCATCCCTACTTCCATCAAAAAGTAATCTCAATACTTTGAATACATAAAATTACTTAAGGAGTAGAATATTTAATATTGAAATGAGAGGGGTCAGATGCTCTGTTCTTAGTTATGATTAAAAATAAATGTCATTTACAGGAGAATGACTGGGTAGAATGAGGATATTTATGATCCTCTTAATAATTCAAGACTATAGTTCTAATTAGAACTTATTAGTACATAATATATATATATATATATATTTGGAGACATTTCCAAGTTATAAACTGATGTTAAAAGGTAAACGGGCCTTAGATATTTCGTTAATTTGGTAACGCAATAGGTGGTATACTTATTAATTTAATCAACTTATAACCAAAAATATTTCTTACTATCAACCAGTTCAAACAATGTAAAGGTAGATTTTCATACAACTTCGTAGTGTCTTAACGCAGGTGAAAAATGGACAGTTCAATGAAGGTTATTTATAAAAGTATATTTATTATTTCCTGAAGCATTACCATTTAATTCTTCTAATTTTTGCCCCCAAATAATCGTGTTGTATTTATATTTAATTCGTCGATGATGGTTGCTTTTATAAAGAGTGTTACATCGTTTAACTAAGCTCTTTCGAAATATATTACTAACTTTTGCTAATATAAAATAAGGTAACTCAAAGAATCCGGCCAAACACCAAATTTTAAATGTCTAAGATAACTAGTTACAATTTACCGTTTATTTTTTATTTTGCCAGCCTAACACGAATAGGAGCACTGGTATGGAAATACCTTGACTCCTGCCTTATACATAAAAGTGCCTTTTCAGTTGAAAGTATATTGTGGTCTACTGTGTCAAATTTTTCATGATGTTCAGAAAAAAATATTATTAATATGTTCTTTGAAACGAAATTGTCTTTTAGATTAACATTTTATCAGTTTTATCAGATTTGGATTGACTATGTAAATTGTATTACATACCTATACAATACCAATAATCCATTATGAAATATTAATCTATTTGTCACACTGTGGAATATTTAGATGAAACAGAGAAGAACCGAAAACAAAGCCTAAAGTAGATCTTACTCAAATTTCAAAGAAAAATGGATTTCATGACGGAGGAGAATGAAGAATCAGAACACTTGAGAAGTTGTAAAGGATTCTATTAAACGTCAGTGCCTATAGATCGAAATGAAACGTTCTATTGGATAAATGTTTAATTTTTAACTGTAATCTGTTGAAAACTTTTATGGAATATGTACATTTTTTGTGTGTAATTTGTATGATGTCGAAATTGAGGTAATAGTGTTATTAACTTAATTTTGTATTTATTTATAGTTATATCGAGTAACAGAGTTTATTTGTAATAATTAATTGTATTAAATATACTTCCTTCTACCTTTAGGAAATTTGGATTCCCTTTTATATGTACCCACATTTTATTACTCTCTATTTGTTTGTACTGCTGACTTATATTTGATTCTCGTCGTTATGAAAAATAATTTTAATAGTTAGTCTTTCCCAAAGTACAGTATTGAAGGGAAAAAAACTTTTATGCTTTTTATTTATTTTCTACTTTACATTACGGAAATATTTTACCAACTTTGAATACTTTTCGAACAATTTTAAATCTTAAAATACATTTTCATCGGGGTGGAACTTTTTAAATTAAAAAAGAAATTTAAATACCAAGTACGTTAATTTGTTGCGTCTTAATATATTTCATATTGTGATGGAAATTGTCTGCGATTTTGAAAGCCCCTATTCAAATATAGAACACATCTCATCGTAAGTCTAATTTCGTATTCCTTATAAACAAACGCACATTACTTATTATTTACGAATTAAAAAGGCGTGTTTCATAAAATTTTCACAATAAATCTGATTCGGAAATCTGGTGTAAACCGGTCAAGTCAAATTTACCTTCTGAAATAAATAAATTGAGATACTAATCACAGTTTATTATTGTTGTTATTATTAATATACATATTACATATTCATTGTTATTTAGCCTTAAGACTGCATTTTTTTTATAATAAATACCCTCTTCAGTAAATTGTAATATTTTAAATTTCTATTTTAAATTATGTGGTTGAATAATACAAACAGAATCTTATCTTCAGGTCAGCTAATTATAAGTTTGCTTTCAGAATATTATATAAAAATTTCAAAGAACACATTTATTTATTACATTGATTGAACTCAAGAGGTGTCCAATTATTGTCTTTTAAACAGTAACAAATCATATTCATTGAAATATCAAACATGTTCTGTCAACATACCAAGTGTGTAATTATGTGTTATTTGAAGTTGTATTTTGTGTAATATTCTGTAAGTGAACTGGCCTGAAGATACTCTATGTAGCAAGGAAGTATGTAGCCACAAAATAAAAAATAATATTTAAAGAATTGACTGAAATAAGTAATTAGTATAAAATATTAAATGCCTAATAAATTTGTTTAGGTAAATTTATGTTGATTTTCTACGACTTACACTGGTCGACTTACACTGGATGAAAATCGCAATTATTATGAGTAGACGATGGCAAGGTAAGTTATGCAATTATTTACAATTCTATAAGCATTTAAAAGCTATTCTGCTTTAGATATGAAGTAGCTAAGATATATATATATATATATATATATATATATATATATATATATATATATATATATATTTGATTTAATTATATTGTTTAATCAAATATTATTCGATCACTTTTGACTTCGTCTTAGCATTACAAAGTAATATCTCCATATGTATGAAGACACAATTAAATTTTAAGAAAGGAAAGTTAGTAACATTTGGTTCATACAGTATGTCCCTGTCTTTGCTATGTATTTGTTTTGATGTAGCTCAAAATGATAGAGAAAATAGCGCGGTATAAATAAGGTATTCCGATAAACATGATGAAACTATGAATGTTTACGATTCATATAAATTTATATAAAATGGTCAATAATCACCTTTGTATAGAAACTAATATTTAGACAATTCTGTAAATGTTAGACAAGAATTCAAACATTAGGGACACTAAATAACTGAAGTAATACTTCCATAAACTTAAGTGGTTTATAACGTGAATTTATTACTGCATTGGCTGTGCATGTATTATAAACCTATATTTATATTAAAACTATATATGCACATAATATAGGAATAATTTCACAAAAAAAACTGTTGCATTTTGATTAATCAATTTTATAGTAACCGCTTATGGATATGTGATATTGACCTTGTTACTTGAGCTACGGAGAAAAATAATGAAAAATAATTAAACATAAAATAAATGTTTTAAATATAGTGAGAGGCACATACCAAGCACGTACGGTCAAGAACTCAACACGAGTGTCGATGTAGACTTTACGTAAACCGCCATAGGGCAGAAACATACGCATTTCACGAGTTCATTTTTATTTATAAAAAATATAATTGCAGTGTTTAATTTGAACAGCTTTGTATGAGGGTAAAAATCCTATTTTCTCTTAATGCTTTCCTAACCGTTAGCTGGCATACACATTAGCTGGGTTTATTTGCATAATTTGTAATGTTACAGATTCCAATGAACTTTAAAATTGGTTATTTTATTATCGTGAAGTTAGAATTTAACATTGTTAATTTTAAAAACGCTATTAGGGGAATTAATTAATTATATAGACATTTTTATTTTATTTATACACGAAGAACAGAAATAGGTTAAAGATATAACAATTCAATTTTATATTGTGATTAGTTTTAATTTTAGTATTGACATTATTGCATATTAATACTTGATAGAATATAAGTCGAAAAGAAAGTAATTCACATGAGTTATATAATAATAACTTTACCGGCCAAATTGACTACTTAAACTAATAAAAATATCATTATTTTTTAATATTATTCACTGAACAAATTACAGTTTTATTAAATATAAGTTTTATAATAATTTAAGAAATTTATTATTATTAAATTTTGATTCGATATTTCAATTTTATATTTTTAACAAATATATAGGTACAATAATTGAATACAAAGTGACTTAACTCTTTTCCTTTACAATAACACAATTGTTGTGTCTTTAATCCTTATTAGAATGGAAATTTGTGTTAAAAAAGTTACGTCAATTTTAAAATCATCAAATTTCTATATTATTTTTTTTTTAAATCATTGATATTACTTATTTATGATATTATCTCTGAATAAATTTTGAATACATAATGTTTTACCCCTCTGTTATAATTTTAAACAATTGTAGAAGGTGTTACATGTTATAAATCCTTAAAGTAATTTTTTCCAGGTTAAATGTTTCAACATTAGAATTCATATATAGCCTATATATATATATATATATATATATATATATATATATATATATATATATATATATATATATATATATATATATAATATATATTCTCTAATTTTGAAGAATTTAACAAAGTGTAAGACTAATAACGTAGTGATTGGTAAGAATTCAAAATGTTAGAGACATACAGATTAAATATGTAAAACTAGGAAAATAATTATCTACGGGATATTATTCTTTGCGACTTAAAGCAACTAAATGTATTTAATTAACAGTAGAACTAGGTCCTGGAAGCGAATCATTGTGTTCAGTGGCTTTAACAAAGTAATGATGTGAAGCCAAGGATTAGACGGATGCTGCGAGTCCAGTAAGATAACAGACTTACTTCAAAGATCAAATTTCCACCCCACTCCTCCTCTCCATATGTCATACAGATAGGTTTCAATGTCTGAAGTAACTTTTGTTCAAAGATTATATGTTAACATTAACAAAACATAATTATAATTGATACATTATTAATAACATATATCAGATATATATTTTCATTTTTTTAACTACAGCAGTATTAGTTCAAAAACTTTTTATATATCAACCTTTTTGATTCTAGACGTGTTTAAATTCTTACTATTGTTGAGAATATGCAAGAAACAAAGATGTTACGTCATTGAACATGGATTAGATTAGAAATATGAATGTGTTAAGAGTTGAAAGATAAGTTACGAAATCTTGTTATTGAGAGTACTTAAACTGTAATGAAATAATTAATTATTATGAGAAAATTAATGTTTTAAAAAAAATATCATTTATTTTCTAAGGTTCATTTTATTCGTTTTAAACAAAATATAAGTAAAAATTACTAAAGTTGAATAACGGAGTCTGTCCGTCTGTTCGTAGAGAGATAATGGTGAGGGAAGAGCAGAGATGTTGAGTTATTTATGATAAGTTCAATTACACGTCTCATGATGTTTGAAGTACTGAGTGATGTGTCTGTTAATCAAATTAATGTCTCTTAGGATGTTGACCATATTCCCTAGTTGCGTAGAACACGCATGTATGCTATACTAGACCAAGACCTAATAATTCTACCCCAGTGTATCATTTCATTAAACGTTTGACCACTTCATGTTCATTACAGGCAGTAAATATGAAATGATGTGGCTCTACTGTTACCCTTCTAAGTGTATAACGTCAATTGTTATCAGTAAAAAGGTTCCTCATTTTTTTTCCAATTATACGTCTATATCTTACATTCTAATAAATGCCTTAATATATGTTTTGAAAAAAAAAGTGTTAAAATTGAATATGAAAAAATGGTATATGTAAAATTGTAAGTTGAAAATTCAACATTTTGGTACATATCAAGAAAATCTCTCAATAAAATATTATATATTCACTACTCTCAATAAAATAATATCAAAATTATCATATATGATAATTCGGTTAGTTTTGACTTCGGTTTAGCATTGCAAAGTAATGCCACCTTATGTTTGAAGACACCTCTTCTCAGTATTTGAAGACACATTTAAAAATTTTGGAGGAAAAATTGGTAACTTATATACTAACAATATTTTTATAACTATTCCGTAAATAAAATCTGGATATGGGGTTGTATAAGAGGTCGGATGTTTTTGTTTATACTAAAAGTTACAAATAAATCACAAAAAATTACTTGTACCGTGAAAAAAATTACTTTATTTTATTTTACTATTATATATTATTATTACTTTATGAACAATATTCTGTTCATCATGTGTTATTAATTGTAAAAACAAAAGTCTTATAATCTACTTTTCAATACTAGTTTCTTTTTAAAGAAATTAAAGTTATCGTTATATTCAATTAAATAAGCAAGTTCAACTACTTCTTTTTTAACTTTCTTAGATATAAAGAGAGAAATATTTGTGTGGGATATTTGGCTGGTATATTTGTATTGAAGTTATTTGAGTCCAAAAAAAGTGATGTTTGCAATGATGTCTTAATGTCTTCTGTGTAGTGTTTTACATATTATTTTAAACAAATTTAATATGTGGGCATATTTAGACTACATTTATATCTAGTTTTCTTATTTCTTTAATAAAATAAAATTTATGGTCATCACCACAAAACAAACACAAAATTACTTTAAATTGCCAATAAAAAATAACCTTATGTCTAATACAATTTTTTTTTCATATTCACTTTTTTAATTAACAACTACTGAACTGACATATTCGGTGATGAAATGTTTTGATTTATATTACATTTAGTTTTGAAGATATTAGGTAAGATAGTTTGTATAATGTTTTTGTGCCGATTTATAAGCGGTAATTTGCTACCACGTAAAGGTATATTGAAACTAAATAACTCAAAACAATATCAATATGTTTGCTTGTTGGTAGCTAGTAACATCGAAGATTTTATGTAAATTATTCATGTATTATGGAGGGGACTAATAATTTCTTATTCGTTCACTTTTTTAACATTATTTTTTTTATTATCATTTAAGATAACTTTTTTATATACATTATTATTTTTTAATTGTTAATGTGTCAAATTCATGTAGATGAAACAGATTATACACATTTTGCATCAAAATTATTTCGGGTCTAAGAAACATGCTTAAAATGTGTAATATGTAAATAGACAGACGGAGAAACCCATAATTCACAACATTTAGTAAAACAACAACCCAAAAAATACTGCCACATACGAGCACCATGAATGAAAACAAAATATCTCTTTCAAGTCTAGATTCCCACCCAGGAATGATGTTATGTGGAATAACTTTTAGTTACTAACATAGTATCAGGAAGAAGTATATATATATATATATATATATATATGTGTGTATATCAAAAATAGCGAGCATATCGATAATCGCGTCTCGTCTGACACGAGCGTATAATTACATACTTTTAATCAGTTATTTTACGATCACTGTGAGAGTATCACAGATCTGTGACTGACTGAATGTTACTATTTTTTATTGTCGATCGTCGTAGCTCAGTTGGTTGATACATTCATTTATCTCGCTGGAGATTGGGTTTATGGACCGTCAAATGTTCATAACAAAACAATAATTTATTTTTTTGTTACTATTTTTTAGAACCAAGACCTTAATACCCGATTTGCTAGTTGAGGGATTAGGGAAAAGAGCGGATCAAAATTACAAGTGTACATAACACAATTGGTAATAAATAACAAAGTCTGATTGTCGAGACCGGTAAATAATCTGAAAGCGATCCGTAACGTAGTAAAATGATATTTGACGTGAAAGGTGTCGCTCATAATATCTAGATTAATTTAATATTTACTATAATTTTTTTTTAAAATCTAACGTCTGGTTTGTTTTAAAAAAAGTTCCAGTAAGCTAGGTAAGTATAAGCGAAGAACAAGGGGTCATGCAAAACCTTACTTCATAGCTCGCTGTAAGAAGTGACAGTTTGTTACAAGCGATGAATTTATGGAATAATGTAAATATTTCTATGGCTAAAAAACGACTTTGAAGAAAAAAAATTAAATTATTCAGAGAAGGATAATTCTCATTTTCCCTGTAAATATACATGTTATCCTGGTTAACACATAATATTACTTGCATTAATGACAAACCTACCCTCATGGGCTCAGTAAAGTGACTACGGGATTGGGAAATCTGGGAAATAATAGTTGGATCCACACCATGTTTTATGTCGTTATGGGTTAGATCCCCCTCTGTCATCTATCCTATCAGGTCTCCCTTTTAAATTATTCAACAATAATGTGTTTTTATTTTATAAATTTTTCTCTTCTTTTTTTACAAGGAAATGGTGACCGGGAAAATTTTGCCTTTTAGCAACAAGTAAAAAAGAAAATAAAGAAGATGAAAGTTAATTTAAGAATAATATAGAAACAATTGTATTGTCTTCAACAATTTTGAGAAAAGCTAATGAGTACTAATTTTCATGGTAAGTAAAGGGTAGAATATGCCCAACAATATTATTTAAATGGTTATTACCGAATAAGAAGGGATGCTGGTTAAATGCAGCACATTATCTGGAAAACTAGAATCAGATGTTTAAAACTTTTCAGAATATATTTAAAGAATCAGGGATTCGTGGAGTTATTAAGTATTAGTTATTAAGTATTATGAATTATGGAATGAAAAATTAGACTTGCAAATTTAGAACTCCCAAAATCAATTTAAAAAAATTACTTTACGTCTACGTCTATAGGTTGAATCTATTACATAACATTTAGAAAATTTCTTGTCCTTTAAATTTACTTATTTTTAATTATAACATATCTTATTTGTGCATAAGGATGGTAGACAAATTATTTGTTTATTTACTCAATAAATTAACAAAACATAATAAACTAACAATAAATGTAATTTCACTCATCGTATATGGTGTACGTCTTTCGTTGTGATAAATATAGCTCAGAGAATATTTAGGTTAGGAGTAAAAATAACGAAACCATATATTAAATTTGGATACAGTTAAATTTTCATAAATGTATATTGAAAATATATGAAAAAAGGTCTCAAATTTCTGTACAGTATTCAGATAATTATCTGATATATTCAAATAGTTTTTATTAATATATAAATTTCACTTTAAATACTATTTTTCTATACATATTTCTTCATTTAGTGAGTAGGATAGTTTTACTCTAGGGCTTAGTAAACACGAAGGTTCTATGATGTGCCTTTTTCACTTTCAGACTTTAATTATTATTTCATACAGATTTTGCAATATTCCAGCACTCTGTTTGAAGTGTTTAAGCTGGGTTGCTTTTCAAGCTGTAACGAGTTTTACTTTACAATGCCAATATTGATATGGCGTTGTTCATTCTCTCGGTGTATAGCAATATTGTGAGTACAGTTTGAAACTTTTAGTGCTGAAATGTTGGTAATAATGTATAAAATGCATGATAAATCCTGTACAAAAATGTACTTTCAAGTGCAATTATGTGATTCCAAATCTTCGTAGTGGCAAGAGACCTAGGTTAGATCACATAGTTGCACGCTTATGGCACTACAATTAGGAATCGTTAACCATTAATGGTTACGCAAGTCAAAATCTAATAAAGTAGTTGGTTTTCCGTTGTTAGTTACCATCTTGTTTTCAACACTCTAACGAGCATATTTATTATTGTGATTATAACGTCTTTACGTTAAACAACACATAAAAATACGTTAAAGAAATAAAAATTGAATAATAATTTACCTACAGCTGTAAAATCATAAACTTTAAGTTCTGTTATGTACAGTAAAAGGAAACAATATTTCAATAACTTAATAGTTATATTTTATAAGTTGTAGAAGATCAACATACATTGGTAGATTGGAATGAAGGGCTCTATTTCGTTTTGAACTCCAGGTTATGGACCAATAACACAGAAAATTTAACTTATTTCGCTTAGTAGCCTTCTCCAGAATCATGGATAAAACAAAATCTATTATCAAAGGTACTAGTGGTTTAAGTTAATCATCTAAACATTGCACTAATGAGATTCACTTTGAGTTTCTACGGAAAATTTGTATAAGATATGTTGACCATATTATTATTTTAATGTAAACAAACCCAATAGTTTTGTGTGAATGAAATTTTTAAATTAACATATAAAAAAATGTATAAACATCTTCATTATAATGTCGCCAATCAATGTTCATTTTGTTATCTTACAATTAATTGTTATCCAAAATCACAAACACTATACTCATAATTTCATGTCTATTAAAATATCGCATTTTGTTTGTTTCGAATTAAAGATTTTTAAGCACGTGAATGAAAAATAATACAATAAGTCCTTTTCTTTTATTGGAAGTGTTTTCATGAACAATATTGAATAATGATTTTACTGTGTTTATTTTGATTCACAAGCTTTACAAATAGACTAACTGTACACGTGTACTAGGGTTGCATGTACAAAGGCTTGTAATCATCTACAAGCCGAACTAACCCGATAAACATTTTGCAATCAACCTAGAACCCTCTCCTATCTACTCCTCCTCCCGTAGGGGTGAAAACATCCAACATTTAACACAGGGGATCAACGCGAAACGGCCAATAAAGTTCACCTCTACTAACATTCCTAAGCCAATTTAAAGCGGAAATTCTCTATCTAAAACATAGTGCAAAACGTAGCCAATTATTGATGCGTGAAAAAACAAAATTGGCAGGATAGGGTTTAGCTCTGTCATTTACTTTTCAATTGAATTAAACACTCGCAACAAAACACTCCCCTCTGAAATTAACATGGTTTAGATTATTAACTTTGCTTTAGCCTGTTGATCATCTAAAGGGTTGCAACCCTTTAGTCTTTGCTTAAACTTGAAACTTTAGATTTGTATTACATGTCTTGTATGGAGTTAGAACTAAATAAATGTCATTTGGAGTTGAAATTACGTACTTCTGATTCGGACTGACAAATTCGTCGAATGAAACAGCTCGTGCGTAAATCTCATTACTCTAATAGACATTTGTAAGCTTCTCTCAAACAACAGATTACAATCTCATGAAATAATTAGAAGTGAAAGATCACATGTAGTATAAGTTGTGTGCATGTCAGAGTATGAATTATTTACGATAAATGTTCAATTTCACACACTTTAAACGGGTCACGTAATTTTTTTTTATTGCATGTAAATAAAGTGTATCTATTTTAATAAAAGCTGAACAGTAGGACAAAGTACATTTATATTTCAGGAGTAATTTCCTCACTAGCCTATATCGTCAAAACAGGAAGTAGCGGTGCCCATGCACCTACCGGAATTCACTTAATATTTGACAGTTTGTCCGTAGAGGATTAATTTATACTAGCCGATAGGTGAAACAATACAGTTTTGTAAAACCTTTAATTAAGATGGATCGTCGGTTATAACATCGGTTTTCCATTTTACTAATTGTTTATTAATCAGAGTGTATATGAATGCATTATGGATACGTAAAATACTCTGTTTTTTTTCATTTTTTTCATTTGACTTTAAATAAAATAATTGAAACTGATAGCTCTGTAACAATATCATTGAACACCTCATTACTATGTCTGTGACCACTGCTTCATAAAGTAAAGAAACTTGTGGATTCATTACATAATACAGTTTTCGTACACAAAAAGTTATTTCAACTATTCTACACTATAAGCCATTCATTCTGCTTTTATATTTTAGCCGAATAATGTATATTTTCCAAATTCATGTGTATAATTCTATAAATTTATATATTCTGGAAGAATATTTACATAAGCTACTTTAAAAATGGAGTACATGACGGCCCCCAGAAAAACAACTAACCCCTAAAGCATTAAGTAGATCGTTGGAAAAAGTTAAAAACAACAAGAGGCTGATCGTTAAATGTTACTGACATCACGTGAGTTTCTGACATCACGTTACCGCACCAAACATCTGAAGAGTTACGCCTATATACATTTTTAATAACAGTTAAAACTTTATGTCAAACCCAAGACTAGAAAATTTATCAAAAAAAACCTCCCTATAAGTTATGTCGAAAGCGGTTGAAAAATCTACAAAGTTTGTAATTTAATGAAATTGTGTGTAGCAATTTTAATAAATCATTATAAATATATTGTCTCTTGTGAAGTAACCTTTTTGAAACACTGGTTGATATTCTCACAATATGTTGCTCTCTTCTATTTGTTGCAACATAAAATTATACTTGAAAATAATTTTGCAATTGTCTCATAAATTAAATTCTGCGATAAATGAAATTACATCGTTGATATCTCATTTTTTTTTTGTACAATGGATTAATTATAAAGATTTAAACTAGTCTGCTATATTGCCTGTTTAAAAAATTGTAGTAAATATTAGCCTCTCATGAATTCAAATGTAATCCCTTTGTATAAATTTCATGAGGTATTCTCTTACCCTGCCTATTTGTTTTCATTTGCTTTTTAAGAACTTGCCTGATTTCAGTTATGTTGAAGTGTAAATCAAAATGGTCATTACAAATAAAATGTTCCACCAAAACCACAGACCTTGAGGTGAGAACAGTCCAGTAGTGTCCTAAATTTATTAATCCAATCAACTTTCTTAATCTTAATAGCTGCCCTCACTGTTTTAGATTTTATTATAATGTTGTTTATTGCTTCCCATAACACATTCATATTGTTTAGGACCACAGATTTTGAAACCCTGTTTTATTATATGCTTTTCGATCATATAAACATATATTTTTAAACCCCCTTTTTCAACAACAAAGAGATTTTTAGTGTAACTGTAATTATTATATTATGCAAAGTATAGACATTAACAAGAAATGTCCCTCGGGTTGTGTAGACGGTATATATATATATATATATATATATATATATATATATATATATATATATATATATATTTACATCTCTATAAGAGAATCATCTAAACCCAGTTGTGTCAAACGAAATCTTTACCAAAACGCACAAAGTCCACAAATACAATATCATTTACAGAAATATCACATTACCCAGGAAAATTAATTATCTGGTTGTATCCCGATGTGTTCATCAGTTCAAAATTCCTTGACAGTTATGTTTGAAATAATTTTAAATATCCAACCCCTTTTATCCCTATGAATTTATTTTTATGTCTTTACAACACCTAACTAATTTATTTTAAAGTTATCTAAATTATTACAATATTCTTCATGGTGTTGAATTTCAACTATTGTAACATTTAAATGCTCTATAATGATATTTTTGCATTATAAAGTGATTGAAAAGTCACAATGCTGTAAAAAATACAACCCAATAATTAGATTTTAAGTTGACAGGTAAAATTTAGGCCTATATTATCATCTAGTATTGTTGTTTCACAACTAATATATTATTTTAATCTAATTAATGATTATTTTGCATTTAATCCTACATTAAACCCACCCATAGCTCTCTAATTTACAGATCTCTTAATTGATCTTTAATTTAAAGTTATAAAAATACTTTATCATTAATTCTTTTCCATGATGGCCTATAAAGATTTCTAATATAATTATGCATCATAATTCTGTACAAAAATCTATCAAACGAAATTATATTTTTACATTAGATTTGAACCCACACACTTTATAATAGACTAGTTTTAGATAGTTACTATTAACACTAATATTTTAAGAAGGACCGTAATCAGTTTGTTTGCAACATTACAGGACCTCAATTTGTCCTCAGTTCACGATGTTCCGGATCTAACCTTTTCGGTTGTTTTCGTGTCCCCTAGATCCAAGATTTGCTGAAAATATTTCAGGTCCACTTTAAGCAGTTATTATAGTTTCAATGTTCAATTATTCTGTCCTGCCATGAGCTGTCCTTCTCTCCAATAGTCTATTAAGTATTAGAAAAATTCACCTCCGACTTGCGACCTGTTTAAAATCCTGCCTTATTGAGAGAAATTAGGTCCTTTTAACTTTGACATCTCGAGCTTATTGTCGATGCACAACAAATAACCGTCACTTTTATTTTCTAATGCAGATAAGCATTAAATTACAATTTGATTCCCCATTTAACCACAGGCATCTACTACCGGATATATAAGTGGTAGCTATTGTACTTTTCCTCATGGCCCTCTAACGGAAATGACAACACCTAAGACTATTCAATTTCGACAAATCCTCCCAATGTGAGATATTCTGCACCAATTTTTTCTGACTATTTATGTATATACAGGCTCACCGAAAAACGATTCCATGATTTTAATTGAAAACGGCATGAGCGCTAATAAACTAATCTTCCCAGTTTCCAATGACATTGTTTGTATAAACATTGGGAGTGGTTTTATTCGTCGTTGTGGCTACTTTGAATGAGCTGCACTGATGCGTAAACACTATTACAACGCTCGTTGATTATCATTCGTAGCAAATCAGTAGTTACTTTAGTAGGGTAGACTGTGGAACCCAAAACTCAATGTATTTTATTTTTGACTGATTTAAATCACTGGTTAGAGTGCAAAGTTATTTCCGGAGTAAGCTTCACTTACATATAAGACCAATATTATTTGGTTTATTTAACGCACATAGATCCATAATGTGGTGCGTTTGTGACGATCTTACTCCAGGGTAGCCCTAAAACGTCGCTTGATTGAACTTTGCAAATTGATATTCCAAACAACTAGAGAGATCGGGTTTCACAACCCATTGAGATTTTATACTTATAAAGTTAATTCAAACAAAAAAATAAGCAGCAGATCAAGCTTAATTTGCTACTAGAAAATCTGTTAATTAGGAAAAAATTGCTAAATAATATGTATAGACATTATTGAAAATCCAAAATATTTTTCTATACTGTTTTGGAAACCTACATGGAGTGGACTTTTATTACAACTATTCATAAAAAGTAGGAAAGTAGAATAAAATATTTCGTTCAATAAAACCTAGTGATGGAAATCAATATAAATAAATGTTCTTCTTATGAATGAATATAAAATCAGGTAATGACGAAAATTCTCAACTCTAATACAAATTAGGGAGTGTAATTTAATATACTAAATCTATTTATTAACATTAAAAAACCAAAAATATATTTCATTTAATTAAATCAAATATTTTAACTTAAGAATTATTTGACATTAAACTAAAATACTTTCGATCCAATAAAAATACGAAACTTTTTTTTTTACTTCATTTGTGGTTGTGTTATGAAGACGTTTCCTTTAACTCCCATCATAACCTCGAACATTCCACCACCCCTACAAAATTGTTTCATTAAATATACCTATTCTAATAATAAATATTATTTAGAAACATTTCTATTTAAAGATTGATTCTGAAATCAATACCAATTAATTTCTTTCGATATGGTAGAATGTTTTTCCTTTAGACATAACTCTCTTCTTTTCTTGATCGAGTTATGAAGTAATTCCTCTTTACCCCCATGTTACTTATAAACCTCCTCCTCCCTTCTAGTCCCTCATCGGCCATTATTCTCGTTTCTTTCGCTCAATCTAGTAGAGGTTCGTTAAAAGCACAAGTCGAAATACCGTAACATTTAATTAAGAGACAGAGTGAAGAGAGGTTTTATAAAAGGGAAAAGGTAATTGAAGATGACTAAAAATACTATTAAAAAGACGGATCGGAGTGAAAGTACGTGACAGAGTTTATATCAGAATTACAAGGACTTTACAAGTTTCTCATTCATCAGTCATATTGGTAAACATAATGTATTATTCCACTACATCAAAACATTATATTATTTATTAATATTACAATACATACTACACAATAAAGTTTTTCTTGAACATAATTTGAAAATTCACGTGTATATTCTAGGACAGAATATAATTGTTATCTTTTAAATGTTGGTTATAACTATAGTTTCAACGATAGGTAGTCAGTTTGTTCATAATAACAATTTTTAATTCTACAATTATTTTTAATCTATTAAAATTACTTAGACTTTAAATGTTATTATTGTATAATATAGTACATGCTCATGTTATATATTGAATTATAAAATATAAGTAGATTATAAAATTAATATAATTTTATAATTATATTTCATATAGGTTGATTTAGATATTAAATAGAGGCGTATATTCCATTTATTATAAAAAAAATCATATATGTTAATTAATAGCAAAGCATTATATATCGCACTAAACTAAGAACAATACAGGATAGTGTAATTTTTAATTGCAAAGATTAGAGTTCTTTCTGGATGATTGCAATAGAAACCTAAGAAAATAACATATTTTCATTTCAGTCAAGATGAAAGCTAAAGCTTTGTTTACTGTCGAATATTACATGGTCTTATGATGCAGATACTCTTATATAAATTACTTGCTGTATACAATGTCTTCTCTGGAGGGTTTAACGGTGACATGGTTGGAAACACCGATGAATCTACCGTAGAAATTAGCGCACTTTGTAGAATGAATATTGTAGTGGCCTTTGGGAAATCATACGTACTTCCTTCTTACTATTGTAGACTTTACACCAGAGGAAAGACTTGGCAGAAACTTGATGTTCGAAACGAAGGATATTAAAATATAAAAGTCACTCAAAAAATAAACACAACTTGAAATTAAAATTATTATCAAGAAATTTTAATTTGTTTTGAAATATGTGTTTAAAAAAAATTAAGTTACGTGTTTAAATTTCTATAATCATACTCGATTTGAGCGATGAGTAGTTGACTCAATAAATGTCTTTTCGTTTATTGAGTACTTATTCAATATTTCCAATATCTCTAATTAAGTTTAAATGTGCAATAAATTTAAATACGTTGTTTGTATAACACGTGTGTTTTGTCAAATTATTCAATGCATTTGATAGATTCATAATTAATTGTCAATTTTCATTATATTTAAACTTCTGTCGCGACATGTAAACTTTGTTTCAGTTAATAGTTTATGCGTATTATAGACATTAAGTACTGTAATGTGTATAGTGTAGTCTGTGAGTGAGAACAAGATAAGTTATTTGAAATAAAATTACGATGTCTTTTGTTACTTTATTACGTTCTTTAGCTACTCGTATTACTTATTAACTTCATAGCTGAAAATAATTTAGCTTCATAGCTTCAATGTTTTTTTATTTATATAATAAATATCGATATTAGAGGATTTCAGTGATAAAGTATGGTTAAGAAAATATTATTTGTGGTTCTAGATTAGCTAATGTAGTAGGGTACATGTAATGAACTACAATATTATTCTAAGTTTAATAAATGAGTTTATTTTTTAAATCGCAAATATTAAAAGGAAAACATTTTTAAAATTATAATTAAAAAAATAATCTAAAAAATTATTTTTAATTAAAATGACTACCAATATAGTGACAGTAAAATAAAGTCAGCCATAATAATGAATTAAAGAAACTTATAAAAACACAAATTAGTTTTAAGAAAAACCTAATTTTACTCCAACAGTAAATTAAACTGTTTACAGACACTTTTCATTCGACTCCCAGCTATTAGGTATACATACTACTTATACTACCTATTACAAACACATTACATGAACTAGCTATGATATACAAATAATTATTTACCATAACTATTACACAGATATTACATGTACTAACTATTACGTGCATTTTAAAACTTATACTAAATTTAACATAAAAATTACATGTATTAAAATAATTATTTCAAATGAAAAATATACGACCTAGACCGTAATTTTCACTTGAAATAATTATTTAATCAATAATACTAGTTTGGTAAAATAATGTATAAGTGTTAAAATCAATAAATTTATAAATTACATGTACTTTCTGTTACATGCATAAACAACTTTTACTACCTATTATAACACATATTGAACGTACTATCTAGTTTATGCACGTACTACTTATACTTCCAATTACACACATATTACATGTACTGTAATAGCTATTACATAAACATACTACTTATGCTATACCCATTACACACATATTTCATGTACTAGCTATTACGTGTACATTCTAATTATACTAGTGTGTACATTTTAACACAAATATTAAGAAAAATCTCTTGTTCTAAGTTGTTAGATCTAAATATTACATCAGTTTAAGCACTTTAATACTTATAATTTAAATACAATAACTAAGCGAATGAAGAATCGCTTGTAGTATTGTTGTATGTGGGAAAAAGCAAAACAAACTAACATAATGTCCTCTTTCATTTTATTTTGTTTAATAAACTTTCAAGATGGTCACTAAAAATTGTGGAATGTTCCCTAATTTAGAAAAACACATAATCAAATGGTGTTATAGTATTAAATTGATAGTTTTATCATGATTTCATAATCCTTTAATCCTAATAATGTTAATCTAATTCAATTTATGTGTCTATTATTTAAAAAAGAACAGATATTTTAAAAAAAACTGTGTCAACCATCATACTCTACATGCAAAGATAATGTATTACGAAACCCCATATGAATTTATAATTCAGTTACAAAATGGTGACAAAAATTGTCTAATGACATACAATGTAGTACAGTAATTATCATTAAACAGATAAACCGTTACTTGGTACTGATACACCACAAAACATAGTAAAGGGATTTACTAGAATTAAACTATGTACATATTACTAATAGTTTAATAATTGTTTTGCGTAAGGCGTTATTCATTGAGGATATTTATAATTGAATTTATAATTTAAAATTTTAATTTTAAAGTTAATAAGCCTTAACGACACAAAATTGGACATAAATAATATTCTAAAATTGTGTTTTAAACGTGCTGTAAAATAGTATAACAATATTTAAAATTATGTTTTTAATAGATTCTATGGACAAATATTGTAACTACATATGATAATTATAATGATATTGTTATATTGTAAATCTAATACATTACAATTATAATTATTCACAGATTAGGTGGTTCTCCTACTTCAGAACTCAGCCAAACAAATACTACTTTGGTAACCTCGCCGCTTGAATAATATATGCGAGTATCCATTGATGTACGCCTGGATATTATCCTTGGTTGAAAGCTCGAATAGGTTTGCTTCGCGTGTTTTATATGGTGTGAATAAACTCATTGTTATATACTTATGTTTAGAGTGAGGTTTCTATGAAATGGAACTGCGGGCATAAATGAGAAAAGAACACGGGACTTGGTTTACGGCTCAAGTTTCATGTGAAATGTTCTTTGTTAAGAACACCTGTTGTAGGGAGGTGAATAGCACAGAGGGGGCGAGTTTCAATAAACATTCGGCTCCCCTGTCCTTATCGTAGTTCCATCTTGTCACAAAATTAATTACGAAACTTCAACATTTCCTTGTTTAAACAACGACCAGCTAAAATGAACAAGCTACATAGACATTTTTTTCCTCATAAATGAATCTTGAGTGAGAATGAACCAGAACGACAGAGATGGTTTTTTTTTACGTAAAAGTTATTTTAATGCGAATCGTAAGGTTATTTTACAAAATCATATTCATGATTACGAGTTATATACTCGTATTATAATTTCACCTATCTCGATATTCTAATGTCTAAAAGTTGTACTTCACATAAGAAACAAAGTAAAGGGAAGACAAAATAACCCAAGTTCTTCAGACGTTTTATGAGTCGAGGATAATTGTGTTAAATCCACCAGAAGAGATACAATAGCTTCGCGAAGTAATCCTATAGGTGAATGGAAGTTAAAGATAATGAATAAAATGGGGGGAACTAAGTGAATAAAGGTGAGACGGAAGGAAACCTTTTAGTTGATTGTGGAAAATTAAAAGTTAAGAGGGGAAAATGGTTTGCATAAGGGTTGCAAATAGAAGAACTGTCATTGGTGAATGCAGTAGAATGGGCAAGACGTGTGTATAAAAACAAGGAAGATTTCTTTAAACAACCGTGAAAATAAAAGGAAGCCCATATGAATGAGAATGGGTGTAAGCATGAAGAGGGTAAAAGTACTAAAAGGAGATAGAAAATACCGTGTTGAAGCTTATTGAATATGTTAAGTAGATTAATCTTGAGAAGCATAGGAAGTCTACTGTTACATAGAGTATTCGACAAATCAACAAAGAAACAAAAATACCTATATTAAATGAAGTTCTTATTTCATAATCTAGGAGATAGATCAAATTAAATTTTAAAAGTGCTATTTGACTGTCATGAACACTTTCACAATATTAAAGCATTGCATAATGGTGGCAGTCCTAAAAATTTTATGTAAATGTTTTAAACACTTCTTTCAAACACAATACATATGGCCAAGATTTGTATCTTGCATTCACAAGATACCAACACCCTAATTCTCTATGAAGTTGAATTGAATGAATAATTATGATTTTTTTTTTTTTTTAGTCTTCAAAAAGAAAGTAGTTATTGCAGACTTAATATTATATATTATTTTACATTATTCGTGTAGGAAATTTAACCTTAATTTATAAAGATTTAATTCCATAAATTTCATCCATTACATGTTCTTTATGTTACAACTTTACAACTATGGTAAAATAACTATTTAAGGGAATGTTAATAATTCAAATTTTCAAAACATTTTACACAAAATTATTTACTTTGCCTTTATAAGAAGAACTCATTTAAATGTAGTCCATTTGAGAAGTTAAGCGTACTTTTCACTCAATGCTTGCCTCAAAATTATACGTGGCAACAACTACTGGAATTCATAATGGTTTCTGTTTATACACAAAATATCATTGTAAACTTAAGTGAAAAATTCAATACTTTTATTGTATAAACTATTTGGAAAATATATCCGATATATCAGGAAGCTTATTTTAGATGTTTGAAGTTTGAATCCATTCTCCGTTTGTTACATGCACATATAATTATCTTAAGGTAATACATTTTTGGTTTTGGAGATGTTTGTTTTCTATCCATAAGTAAATCGGCTGTATTGATATTATAGGTAGCTATCTTGATTGTATGACAATTAATTTCCTCGTTTTTTTTTACAAAATCTGTTTAATTAACATCACGAATTTAGAATGTGTACAGGTTCGATTGATAGTTAACAAACTGTGCGTCATCTTCATATGCTCGGATGTAAAAATAAACAAATGAAAATAATTTTCAAATAACCGCCAATGTGAAATTGTTAACTATTTATTCAGTCATATTCAACTATCAAATCCCCACTTACAACTAGCAAATTATTATAGTTTGCATGCTAAATTTGATTAGATTTAAACGAATTCCAAATACAAGAAATCAATTATTATATATTTGTTAAAATTTTAGATTATTTTTAACAAACTTCATTCAACAAATAATGAAAACATTGTTTTTCACAATATCCACTTTGTTCAATAATTTGTGTATTTACTAGACAACGTTTCAACGACCCATAAATGATCTCACTTGTTTGAAGTACACAATTCTGTCTGATACTAAGCACTGCTACAGTATCAGAAATGTATGTGTGCATGTAACAACTGGGGATGATCATTGATCAATGACAATGATTAACAATGACAGTCAATTAACAATGACTGGGGGTTAGTCATTGAGACGACACGTAGTCTTGTATTTATTTTTCACAAATAATGTGTTTATAGTTAAAAAATGTGTTTTGACAAGTTTAGAATATAACAATGAAGAAACAAAACATCATTGAATTATTCGTAAACAATTTTGGGCACAATTTAATGCATATTTTAGCACTGCTGATAGTTTTCCATTGTGAACTATACAAGAGAACATATATTTTTTCAAAATGACCCGCCATTTTGAATTTCAAACTACGTCTTTCGGCTTAACAAATATATCTTTATATAACTGAACCTATATATAAAATGTGACAAATATAAGACTTATAGATAATTTAGAGACAACTATTATCGACACACACACACACACACACACACACACACACACACACACACACACACACACACACACACACACACACACTCATAGGGAGAAAAATTACTCCAATGGGTTTAGATCGGAGAATAACCTCATAATCTCTGATAATTGATTTCATACACGTAACAAATATGAGTTAAAATATAATCTTGAAGTGTGACAATAAAATATCACGTATTCAGTAATAACTAAAAATAATTAATAAGATACATTCATAAGTGTTCCTCTTTTTAACTAAATAATATAAATACATTTTTCGTAACATAATTTACAAAATATTTTACAACTTGAAATACAACAATGTGCAAATTAAATTACAATTAGGTTACTCATTTCGATTGCCTCATAAATCGTTATTACAAAACACAAACGCTGCATTGTTGTTCATCGTGTCCGCTAATTAAGTTCTTCACAATGAATGTAACTATATATACGGAGCTTGCAATAATTGTTTGTGCTGAGATCGGTCTGTGTATATTTGTGTACAATGTAATTACTATTGACAGAGTTGTCGACAAGCATTAATTTAGTGTAAAACTGTTCTGTTTCTGTATTCGCAGTCGAACAAGTAGCATGACGATTCAATTTGAATATACATATAGGGTTAGGCCATAACCTGTTTAATAATACAAACTGTTAAGTACACAAAAAGAGTTTAAGCTTAACCGTTGTAATTTTTTTGAAATTGATTATTTTAATTGAAGCAATATTTCCCTCTACATAATATTTATTTATATTTTTTTGAAAACGAAATAAGTCCAAACACGCTGATTTTGGATAAATATATATGATTTTAAAATTTAACATCAATAGTTTGGTTTAAAAAAACCTCAAACAACAAGACGAATGGAATATTTGTTCTCAATGAGTCGACTGATCTACTAGAGAAACCATTTTTAAAACACCATTATAAGTCGTTACAAGTTTTTAACGTAAAAATCATAAAAAGGTAAATCAGATCTGTATCAACCAGCTACGTTCAACAAGCTGATTTCCCACTGAATATTTATTTTTATCACCTCTTTGTATTGGTTTAGTTTAATTTGTTTACACAGTATTATACTACCTACAGAACATCGATTTACAAGTTGTATAAATAATTTTAACACATTTTGTACGTGATAACAAAGTGAATATATCATTATACTTTCGTATACTTATATAACAAACTTAAGTCATTCAATAATCTTATATTTTAATTTGTGTACAGACATAAAGAAGAAGAGTTTGTGTAAAAATATAACTTAATAATATTTTTATGTTAACAATACCGTAAGATAAAAATGTTTAAGAAAATTTAGTTTATATTGATATATAATTAAGTTTGCTTGATTTCCTTTTTTCTTCTTTTTTTTCTTAACCTATTTTTGTCTGCTACGTTAATGAAAGCTGAGGGTTAACGCAACACTAGAGAAAAGGTTATATCAGCAATTATTGATTACTAGTGGACTTTCATAGCATAAGATGTATTGTTAGTGACAGCGACATAATTGTGAGCCAACCATGCTACCCCGATGCCCCCTTTTAATACGTAGAGTGATACCTATATTTTTATGAAAACGTTATTATTAAACGCTGAGAACGAAAACACCACTTTTTTATGGCCTATTTAGTACTGTTTCGCACTTCATAAAATAGAGACAAGATAACTTTTGCCAACTTTTTCCAGCGTTCTATAACTAATAAACATTTATCTACTCCTAAAATTTTAACATCAAAATTGTATTATTTTATCTACTTTAGCTTGATACAAATTCATACTATCACAATTTGGCAAATATGGGACATTCATTAGCATACCCGCAGGCACTATATGATTTTATACAAATATAAGGTTTTATACTTTTGCTAATGTAAATTATTCACTTGTATACAAATGAATATGATGATTGGCTGACATTAATTAAATTTTAATATGCTTGTTAGGAGTAGCTACAAAAAACAACAGTTATTAAACATTAAAAGTGTAATATATATATATTTTAAATTTATTGTACAACATAAAAAAATGGACTATTTTAGTCTGTCAACAAAATGCTTATGCATTGAAAGCATTCTACTACCAACAATTACCATAGTTAATTTGTGTGTCGCAAAACATATTATTTAATATCTAATGAATACATCAGAATGGAGCAGTAAGATCGCCTTTGAAGGCACCGCGTTCACAAAAAGTTTAATTAACAACAATTTCGTTGAATGTTCTTCAATCCAGCTAAGTCCTGGAATGACAAACATGATACTGCTGCTATACACGATGCCCAAGTGCATTCCACCGCCTCCTCTATCAAGGATGACATAATCTAATACACGTCTTCCAAAAAATATTTATAATTAATGACCGTCGATTAAAAGTTATGAAAAACTTAGGACAGACATTGTTGTTGATCACGTCGAGACCAATTGATTCAAGAAATATGATATATAAGACGATCCATTGTTTTGTTATGACAGGTTCATATTTATTAAGAAGCGGTACTATATTTGGTAAGCTTTCAAGTCATGAAAACTGGAATCATTGTTTTTAAGTTTTATTAATTTTAGCGCAGATTTCAAGTTTCATATTTCGGCGTATAAAATGTGTTATTGAATGAATGCATATATAAATTTCAAAACTACAATGAATCAAATATTATAAATTGTAATTCAATATTTAAATTGCGTCGTTACATCTTTGTTCCAATATTAAACGTAATAATTAAATTTTACTAGCTATAAATACTTAACCACTATAGTCAGTTCTTTCATGATCGTGTATTAATCTCAAACTTTGACTTAGTTTTATTATAATGCATTTTCCATTATTTGTGTGCATACAAATGAATACAAGATGTTCTACACTTTGCATCAATTCCGGTATCAATGACTAGTATATGTCATCTACTCAATTTACAATTTCTTGTGCTGACGTATAGTTCTCTCACTTATGGTTTATCTTGATCATGTTGATGTATATACTTATTTGTTTTTACTTCTAAGGTTATCTTAAAACTCTGGGTTCCTTTAATAGGTTACAAGTTTTATTTTCTAACATACTAAAAAATATTGTTTGCTTTTTATGTTATTTTAGGTTTATAGGTTTATTACATAGCAACGATATTTGATCCTTTTATTTTTTTGTAATATGTTTATATACATACATGTGCTAATAAATTAAACCAATAATAATAAGAAAACGAAATTATTTAATGACTTTAAAACGTAACATGACAGGGCGTAAAAAATGTAATAGCACACATGTTTAATTTACATGTGTAAATTTAAATGATGCCACTAATCCAATAAATATAGCTGGCAATATTGATAAAAATATTTTAGTGTTTAATTTCTTAACAATGCTTATGGAAATTTAGAAGTATATAAGAAAATTATGCGCCCGGCCTGTTAGTTATTCATAACATTGTTCTAGGGATATTTTATATTCTGTCCCAAAGGTAGTTATTCTGAAACTTTAAAGTTGGAGTCGACCCTTGGAAATGCCAACATATACAATTACCATGGAAAGAAAATATAGTATTAGACTTCCTCTAGGAGTTTTTATTCAATAAAAAATGTTTAAAAAACCAATGGGGTGACTGGACGGTTTCCTAGGTATTGATTCAAGCTAACTTACAAATCATGTTTACTCAAGCTAACTTACAGATAATGTTTACTCATGCTAACTTACAGATCATGTTTACTTATGCTTACTTCGCTATACTCTTACCTAATTATATCTACCGACAGTTGGGAATGGCTTGTTGGTAACTTTGCTTCTCTTCCTTACTCTGGGATGAGTTTCCATTAGTCTGGGTCAACTAAATAACAATATTCATCTCGTGTGAAATAAAATATTCGACCAACACAAAATTATAATTAGCCTCGTATTTTTTTTTATATTTCTAAATAATAACAAATATGAACTATCTGTAACCGATGTAAGGTTAAGGTATTTAGAAAGATATATTACCAATGTTTTTATAAGTAATTTGTACAAAGACATGTCGGCACTCTGTGATTGAATTCTTGAGTTACAAGATAGTTGTTTAAGCTATGCATTCTCCACCAGTTTACTCAGCATTATGTAGTTTAGTGTAGCTTGAAGTGGGTTAAGATATAACGATCTGGAATCCATGAAATCCACTCTGAACTTTAGTACGCAGTGGATTTGGAATTCCATTCATTGACACTGTGCTGCTACTACGGTTGTTTAAATGTACTCTTTTTACAAGTAAGTTATATACTTTTAAGAGGTTAAAGGTTTTGAATTATTGTAGATAATATTGTTTATTAAACACATTACAACTAACAAAACCGATAAAAGTATTATTATCATGAATAAATGTTATTATTATTTTGCAAAATAAAAGTAAGAGATGATCGTTTGATTTAATCAATACAACTAAAATAAGTGTAACTTTAACTCATTTACAACTTATTGATTAAGTACTACAACTGTCTATTCAATTAGAGTGTGTTTCCTATGTAAGGGAGTTTCAAAAATTGATGTTAAATTATTTGTAAATTGGTCTTTATATTCAATATACATGAACACTACCAATAAATTTAAATAACCTTAAACTTATGGAACACCAGAAGCTTATATTTCCTAAATTTTACCAAATATAAAGCGTAGGTTTGAAAATCCGACTTCAATGTATTCTATATAAAACTGTTTCCACCTTTGGGTGGAGTAGTACATTCAATATAAAATATTTATTATTGAGTACGCATAGGATATTGACTAGTTTTATTATTCAACCAGCTGTGGACAGAACAGGACAGCTGTGTAGCATATCGCGTTTTGCCTCAGGTTTTTGTGGTTTTGCATTTATAGGCTACAATACAAACAAAATTATTAAGGCTGAAAAGAAACGGAAATTAATTAATCTTATTGTTTTCCTGAAAAAATTAACTTAACATTTATTTTTAAAAATGTGTTTTATTATTTTTATTATTATTTAGTTTCATGTTAAAATTAATCTACTCACATGTGCGAACTTTGTTTTGAACGAAATGAATAATCCCTTAAATTTATTTAGCAAAACTAATGGAAAAAATTAAATGAATATTTCTTAAAATCTCCTTTTCCATAATAAGAAAACAACTCGGTGACAAAATCATCAGATTCACTTGTAACACTTAACACTTGTTGATGTCATTTTATTTTATTTTTTAATGGAAATTGAAGAATTGACTAAATATTGAAACTCAAATAACATTTCTCAAAATTACAATTAATTCCATTGTAATATAGTTATATATATATATATATATATATATATATATATATATATTATAATATAATATATATTATTTCCGTTCACCATTCTTAAATTCTGTAAACATCATTAAAATTTTATAAAAAGCTTGTTATGAGCAACCAGTAAGTTAGTTAAAGATGAGTTTGTATTTGATAACATTGTAAAATAAATACTCAAATTAGATACATAATCACGTAGGTAAGTTACCAATATTGATAAACTATTATTTTAATAAATAAAGTGTGTTATTTTAATAACCATATCACTTAATCCAGTGACTTTCCATTTTACAAAATTCAGAACTCATTCTTATTCTGTTTAGCACATTCATCACTACGTTTAGATAGTTTGGATTATTATTACCAAATTCTAATTGAACGTGTGTAGTCACATTAAACATAAAAATACCTAAATTTACTTTGTACAACATTCTAAATTTATTAAATACCTCAATTACACCATACTTTGTAAAAATATGTCTTTTTTTAATAGAGCATTAGATTATTAATCAGAGTATACCATCCTTAGTATTTGTACATGTAGAAATTTTTGTTAAAAAACTTGGTATTTTATAGGATCGGTTATAGGTATTGTAATGGTCTAATATTTTGAATCATTACATTTATCAAAATTTTAGTAAATAAACAAAAATAGTCTAATATAAATTTCGTCAAATTAAAATACATGTCAACAAGAAAATTTTAATCCAATTTTACCTCCCTAAATGTTTAGAATTATTGTATCAGAGTGAGGTAGATTAGAATGTGTTTGGTTAAATAAGGATCAAAAAGCAATGCTTTGAATTAGACACATCTGCTAGCTAATTTGTCTCCAAGAGTGCAATAGAATTAGCGCTTTATCTACTCAAACTAATGAGGGATAAGAAAGAGTTTATGTATGAGAGACTTTCAATATAATGGCGAATTTTTCACTTATTTTAATACTGTGGTACAATAATATCCTAAGCAAGAATACATAACAGTTAACATTATATTTTGTAGGATCGTTAAATCATGCAACAGTCTTGTAAAAACTTAAGGTATAATTACCAACAAATATTTGCTAAATTGTTTGAAAGACAACTCAATTTTTTTTTTACTAGTAGTTGTTAGTGGGTTGATATAGTTGACGTGGGAGGTTCAATTACCCTGTATGGGAAAGTGTGATTTATCTAGAAAACCATTGTGACGGCACTAATATTGATTTCAAAACCACAATAATTGGCAAACACAATTTAATTTATTAGTAAAATCCTCCACGTTAGTTAATTTTACCACGTTTTATTACTACATTATTAAAATTGTTAATAAGTTCTTGCGGAAATGATTATTTGACTGCAGTTGTAATTTAACCATTGACAAATATTAGCCGTTACGTCAAAATCAAAACCCCAATCATTGAATTAAGTTAAGCATACTGTAGCTAAATTTATGTTGCATATTTGAATTTGTATTATATAACATATTATAAAAGCAGTGATTGATAAATAAATAATACAAAATATACTAGTTTATAATTATATATTATTTTAGTTACTGTGAAGGTAATAGGAATATTTCATTTCCCTGTACGTATAACACGCCAAAGTACAATCGCTCAGACATACGTATTCAATAATCATTTCCAATATATATACAGTCGATTATTGAAGCAGCTTTCAATTCTCCTTACGTCAGATTTATTCTCCTCAGACTCAAGCTTTAAAAGCCGTACTTTATCGTTGGCATAAAATGCTCTATTAGTAACTTCAAAGACTTTCAGTTGAGTACGACGCCTTTTCGAGTTTGTTTGATATGTAAATTACATTTCACAATTCATGCTTCCGTAAAATATCCTATTCTATATCAAATATTAAACATCATTCAAAATCTTAGAATTTCCGTTCAAGAGATTTTTGACATCTCTTAGGATAAACCTCCACCATGTACTACTTCAGTTTAAAGGTGGAAATGTATTTGTAAATTGCCCCTATTTCACTTATAATATATAATTTTAGACTCAGTGATAGTGATCACAGTTATTTAAGTTAGAAATAAATCATCCTAGATCATGTAAGCCTAGTGATGACTGACCACCAGCATCCAATTTGCTCTAAAAGGTGACTGAATAGTGGGGTGAACCTTTTTCAGCAACATCCTTTAAAAATTAAAATGACAATGACCGCTAATCTTTATGTAGTTGAAGCCGTAGCACTCGACATTGCTAGGATGTGCCCTGGTCATGTTTTACACAACTCCTGGTCCTTCATGACTTCTAAGTGGCCAGGATCTCTCTGCTCATTTTTTCGTCGTAAAAATGTGTTACTTTTTTAGACGCAGTGCGACGGGGTTTCGCTGTACAGAGGTTGTCCAAAAAAATATTCATTACTGATGTCAAAGAAAAAAAAGAATAGCATGAATGTTTTGATGTTAAATATATTCTTTATGACAGTTTTTTGTGTGTATCGAAAGATACAAGACGGGTGGAATCTTTGAAGTATGGAAAACTATAGTGTGCACGAATCGGTCTCTAAACTACTGTTGTTGTACCTGGATTAGTATTGACAGTCCCTTATTCCCTCTGTGTTGTTTAAATTGCTTTACATTTTTGTATAAACTGCGAAACATCTTGGATTACCCCCGAAATTGGTTTATTTCGTAAGTGATTTTGTACAATACCTTTTATTGTGGGAGTTTCTTCCAACACCTCCCTTAATATTTTAACTTTATTTTACTTTAACATGAGTAACTTTATTATTTTAATATTTATTTTGCAAGATATTATTGTAAAAGAAAACCCTGTAGATTTGTTTTTAAAGTATAAAATATATGGACTTTCGTTAGTTTTTATATACAAGTTTGGAAACATTTCATTCCAGAACAAACTTTTTTACACAAAGTGTCAAACAACCAAACTCTAGCTTTAAATAACTATAAAATCATTTGTAAAAATACGTCTACATATCATGACCTATAGATACTTGTCGACCATCAATTTGTTATACATAGGTTGCTGAAAAATACTGATATATTTACAACATTTATGTCCACAATGATATTTGTACTCAATCTAGGTTTTTGAACATTTTTGGCAACCGCAAAAACAGTTAAACAAATTAATTTTAAGAAAAATTGAAATTTAATTTTTAAAATATGACATTTTCAAACTATGGTAGCATTTAAGGTTTAATTTATTTAATTGTTGTTGTTTATACAACATATAACGTACGGCAAAATAAAACAAATATTATGAAAACTAGAAATATTGTAAATTAACCAACTGCAGTTAGCCTTAAAATATAAATCTGTACAATGATATAAATGTAGATAGATGTAAGCAATCATTTGTAACCAACATACAAACGGAGTGTTTTCTGAAGTTTAAATTGTATATCTACAAAAAAATCTTAGAAATGTATCATATATTATAAATGAATTTATAAATTTTATATTTAATATGGTTTTTTTTGTACTAGTATTTTAGAAAATGATCCATACTTTTATTAAAAATGTTAAATACTAGATCTTTAAATACTATGCCGTTGTACCTCCTAGGTCATTTACGGGAAGTTAGTATTTTAAGAACAATTTTATTCATTAGAATTAAATATTAAAATCATAGATGACAGCCATAATATAAAGATTTACTGAAAACTTATATACACAGATACCATAATTTCGTCCAGTTCTAATTATCCTTTCAGCCGCAAGTTCGCGGCTTTTCACAATGCTACGTAGACCTGTACGCATCCCATCATACCCTGAATAGTTCCATTTTCAACTCAACATTATAAAACAAATATCTTTGGAAAATGGTTAAAAAGTAGAAATAATAAATATAGGTTTATATAATAAACAACAACACAAAGCAGGATACACGGCAGGATAAATACGTCAGGATACAATTTGTACGTAGTATTAGTGATAAGACAGCACATATGATTTACGAGAAAAATAAACTAAAACCTACTCTTTATTGTAATATAAATTTAGGAAAATAATTGTTAATAACAAATATATAATGGATTTATTTGAAAATAGTGGAGTATACAATATTAGCTGTTTAAATCGTAATTATTGTGACTGTATTGGTCAAACTGGTAGGTCTTTTAAAATCTAGGTTTAAGGTTGATAAATTTGTATATATATTTTTGTTTTGATGATTTCATACATGTTTAATTTATAAGTTTAACAAAAATAACATACACAAAGTAAATCAACCCTTGGATTATGACCACCCCCTCCTGTTTTAAAACGTTAGACAATCCATGGTTTTTCAACATATGAAATTATATGTTAGAGTAAGTTGTACTGGAAATATTTTATTTTATAATGTATCCATTTGAAAAATTCTCTAATTCAGGATTATGCTAGGGAATATTATTATAAATTTTGGCTTCCATGCTAGCTCAAAATTATTTTTCAAAAAATTCATTAGAAAACAAAACATCTTTAGTTATATAATTCCAAGTTTGTATCATGTAAGTATAAACCAAAACTGTATTTGTTTTGCACTACTTAAAGGTAATAAATGTAAATAAAAAACCAGTATAATTCTTGTTTCTTTTTTTTAAGCGTAACTTAAACTTGAGCGAATGGTTGCGTGATGGGTTACCCCTAAAATAGTTTTTTTTATTTTTTATTCTCTTTGACAACCATGACACTTAGATCACTAATTTGTATACATATTTAATCTAGTTACACCATAATTTAACACAACTTGCCCGTCCAATGCATTACATGATGATAATAAAAATAGTAAAATGCCAAAATAGTAAAAAACAAATGTATTATTTTTATTTTCAACCACCTTAAAAGTTTTTATTTTCCAAATAGCTTGTAGTTAGTATTTGTATCCTTGCGTTTGACACTATTATTTTTGATTTTGGGGTTTAAGCAATCAACCAGCGCATAAGATGTGTAAATGAGAAAATTCACATGTCTTGATCGCTTTGTGAAATATAGTGTAAGCAATTGTTTACTCTGATGTAAATAGAGTATTCAAATTGCTTAAATCTATGACTATCTATACTTTGTGGAGTTATTGATGTAATAGTTTATAATGTTACGCGCGAATTACAGTAAGCATTTTTCATATCATTTCCCTGTACGTATAACACGCCAAAGTACAATCGCTCAGACATATGTATTCAATAATCATTTCCAATATATATATACAGTCGATTATTGAAGCAGCTTTCAATTCTCCTTACGTCAGATTTATTCTCCTGACTCAAGCTTTAAAAGCCGTACTTTATCGTTGGCATAAAATGCTCTATTAGAAACTTCAAAGACTTTCAGTTGAGTACAACGCCTTTTCGAGTTTGTTTGATATGTAAATTACATTTCACAATTCATGCTTCCGTAAAATATATTAATACCTATAAAATATTTAACTTCGTTCAAAGACTTTAAGAGATTAATCTCGTCCAAGAGATTTTTAACACATTTTCGTTGGATTTATTTTTAACTATATACCTACTACAATTACAACAGTAAGTAAATATTGCTATAATTAACTGTAAATCTCCGTTTCATATTCTACTAAACAGGGTCAATAGTGTTTGAAATATGGATACTTTTCTTTAAATATAATTAAATTTAGAACTCCTTACATCGTTAACGATAATCACAATACTATCTAAAAATATCTAACAGTTGTGTACCCTAACGACGAAAATTCAGATTTTAATTGTACTAACTCTTCATTCTCATGTATATTTTTTAGATATTCGAGGTATATCATTATAGTTATTATGTAAGTTGTAGTGAATAAAATGTTAGTTATGAAGCGTGAAGTATGTTGAATATCGAAGCAAGTAGTACAATGACAATCATTTTCGAATAAAAACCCTAAATATAATTTAATTTCGTTGTAGTTGTCGCAAAACTATATGTCGTAGAAATATTTGGTTTTCCATTAAATAAAAATAATTCTTACATTTAAGATTTATAGTTTGAAATTATTGCTCTTAGGGGAAAAAAAGTTTTTTAAATAAATATTTGAGAGTAGAAAATTGATAACGAATTGAAGACACATAATTAAGGATACTTCATTATCATTTTTTATTATAGAATTACCCAAAGCTTTGACTACGTAAAACATACAATCTCCCAACATTTAATAAATAAATATTTTTGACGTCATCTTTTTAGTGATTGAGATAAATATTTCATGCATCGAAGTGACATTGTTTCCATTTCTTTCTCTTTGAAAGTGCAAACAATGAAACAAAACTTAATTAAATTTTTACAGTGATTCAGTAACAAACAAGATTTCAAAAGAATCTAGAAGGCAAATGAAAATTAAGTCTGAGGAAAATACTTCTGAGATAAGAGGATTTATTTATTTATTTCGACAGAAAAGATAGTCTTTTAAAAGCGTAATAACGTTTCAAGTCGATGATAAAATTTCTGTGCTAGAATTCAGGGCGTTTGAGTCAAAGAATTATGTAAATTGCATATTAATTCTTCTTTACTTCTGTCACTTTAACTTAAGTTCCAATATCAAATATTATTATTATGGGAGTGCGTAATTTAACTCGTACCTGTTCTAGGCCATAAACAACACGCGCAGTTGACTTCATAAACTCATAGAAAATTTCCAGTGTCGTATATACATTAAAAGACTATGAATATATTTAAAAAGTTATACTAATCTAAGGATATCTTCACAATAGAACATACGGTTGACAGCGCATTCGTATTTATATATCAGCTATCAAGAACAGTAGAAGTTTATATTAAACCACGTTGAACACACATCTGTAAATAAGCGAATTAAAAAATGTGATGATTCCGTTAATCTGTTTTTCAACAGTAACAGAAGATTTCAATCCATTTCACATCCTGTCTAAATTTAGTATAGTTAGAATATATTTATTTCTCATTTACGTTTATGTTTACTTATATATGTGCTTTGTATATTAAAATGTGATCGTCGATTGAAAAATAGAGATTTTTAATCAAATTAATCTCACACTAGGTACATATAACTAAGTTAAAATTTAATAACCAGAGTTAAAAATTACTACACACAACTTTTAGTTCAAAGAAAAAGAAAGTAATTATAAATATATTGAATCTTAGCTATTCATCTTAGGATGAAGTTAAAAGAGGATGTTCACTAGACCTCACATAGGACAATAATAAAGTACCTAATCTAGTAAATCTTCAAACATTTTGATCCCAAGTTATTTGTTTGCGTCTTTGGTTCAATTTTGTCTGATTATGGCGAATTGTAATAGTTGTAATTATGGCTATTGTTACCGATCACATGTAAATCATCAGTTGTCGTGCTCCATTGTAAGAATAACTCGTCAAATCAGAACTTTAACTTAATAACTAGCAATTATAAGTGAAATATTATTCTTTAATTCAATGTATATAAGGGTGGTTTCCGCCGGCCATACTTACATCTGGCGGCTATTGCCGCCCTCAATTTTAGTAATATTATTTAATTGTCCTAATTTTTTTTATGTCTCTTTACATTGTTATATGTAGTATGTAGTGTATAAAAAGCTCAAAGCAATTATTGTATCCATTTATCGTTAATTCTCAATAATTTTCTAAATTGTTTGTGGAGGAAAATCGATTTTTGTTTCTTCATATATTGTTATATAATATGTTCAAATTGAAGATGTTTAGTAAAAAGAACTGTTTAGGCTATCGTAAAAGGTTTAATTCAGAACCTTTCATGTTGAAACATATTCAATCTTAGTAGGCAACATACTATATAATAACTAGAGAAATATTGCTTTTGAAAAAAATGTTAAATCAGACATTTGTTATTACGTTTGTAATAAGTTTTAAAATAGCTCGGTTGGATAATGATTCTTGCCAATATATAAGCAAGTTGAATATACAGAAAATATATAACATCTTTCAAAATAATAACTTGTCATATAGGGGAGCGTTTTTTGGTTTGGACCACTATGCTTACTTGAGAAAAAGGGGAAATTCGCTCAGTTTGGTTGGCAATGGTTATTGTTTTGACTTTCTTCAATTTCAGTGCTGCTATCGCCAGGTTCAGTGTTGCTCTGCGTTTGTTTGATTGGGAATGGTTTTGATTCAAGGTTGGTAATAATTTGTAATAATATATTAAAATATGACTACGTTTGAGTTACAAGATCTTATAATGTAAGTACCAATGTTCATAATTATATCAGTTGAAGGTGCATTAAAATAGCTATACGTTAGCAACGTTAAAGTTTAGATTGTAGCTTGGGACCCCATTTTCAATTTCGATGCCAAGTTGCCTGGCAATGGCCGTGTAGAGTTGCCTTTGATGAACCGATCCAACGTAACCAACTCTTAGAAAATAATTCGTTTTTAAATTTCAAGTAATATTTTTACACATTTATATGTATTAATTTATCAATTTAAAATCTAAATAGCTTTAACAAATATTTTTATTTCAGAACGAAAAAATGGCGGAGATATGGCAGTATGGCCGGTCGTCAGAGAACAGTCTTCAAAAGCTATTGCAACATACAAAAATGAAGATTACGGTTTAAATTAATGTAACCGTGTATATGGTGTGCTTAAAGCAAACATTGAGAGAGACGCTTACAATAAAAACTCGTTTGAGAATGAAAGAAATGCTTTAGGAATACAGAAGAAATGGAACAAGTTTTGTCCGAATGTATCCTCAAGTTTGAAGAGGCATTTCATGGATTGACAATTACTGATATATATATATATATATATATATATATATATATAAAAGATTAGAAGGAAAAATGGCTCTACAGTCTTAAGCAACGAAATAAAAAATTGTCTCTGCGAAAACCTAGAAATACCTCAATAGCTAAGGCAAAAGGATTCAACATGATAAATGTGTGATTTATTTTAAATTTTAAATGTTTGTAGATGATTTAAAACTACTTGGAAATTCAATGTTCAACTTAGATGAGTCCGCCTTCTCGACGGTTCAAAAACGCCCGCACAAAATTTATTGGGCTAATGGGGAAAAGCAAATAGGTAAAATATGAAGTAGGAAACTCTGTGTAAATGTCACTTTAGTCATATGTTGCAGTAGTGCGAGTATATATATACCCCCTATGATTATTTTTAAGCGAAAAAATGGAATGATGACCTTAAAGTTGGTGCTCCTCCAGGGGGTATTGGGCTATATTAGAAATTGGCTACATAACTTTCTGATCTTTTTGTTCAATGGTTAAAACATATTTGTGACAACATTAACTCCAATAAAGAAAGAAAAAAAGTTTCTACTTTTAGAATGTCATAAAAAACATAGTAAGAACCTGGTAGTTAAAATGGTATTGTTTTGCCTCAGCTGCCACGACGCACGGCTCACGGGTTGCAACCTCTGGACCTGGTAATTTTCATCCAGTTGCAGACATATTTCATCCAAGCTCAAGAGACTTATCTTCATCAATATAAAGGAGATAATATCCAACAAACCCACATTGATGCTTTGATAAAAGGAGAGTACGGACGAGCACGAACTGTAGGGAATGCAGAAAGAGCCTTGTGCCACTCTGGAGTGTGGCCGGTAAACAAGGATGTATTCAAGGATTCAGATTACGCCCCAACAGATGATCTTGCTGATCCTATTTCACCAATCACTGATGTCATTAGGTTATTAACAACAGTGCCAACAGCTGAAAATTTAACCACATAATTAAGGTCACGTGTAGTAAATTTAGTCGAGAATGCTGATATAAGCTCCTCAAATTGTGGTCAATGGCTACTGATGACACTTCAGTCAAAACACTACATGCGAGTGACTGTTCTTAGTAAACCGCCTCAATTGGTAATCCATTAGAATCAAGGTCTTTTCAAGTATTAAACAAATATTTGAAACAACTATGCTTCAATATGAAGCCTCAATGTCATACATATCAAGCATACAAAATGCAATTACAGACATCAAAACATAAACCGACAAAAAAGCCATAATCAATACGTATAAAATTAGTTTTTACATCAAATAAAGAACAATCCAATTGGTGAATCTGACGAGGTAGAGGAAGTGATTCAGTGTATATTTTACCGCGAATGGGTCCACACTAACTGCACAGGAGTCAGTTCCGCAAAGAAGAAATATTTTCGACTAACCTACTCTAATAATAAGTAGACTAAACGTTTTTGTAATGTTATTTCTATTATTTAAATTGTTGTACAATGCTAAACGTTTACCTAAGATAATGTTGTTCACTATCAATGCCAGTATGGGGTTCAAGTTAGTTATGTTAAGGACATCTTGATTTATTTTAATTAGCACTTTTATATTATTTATTGATTTTCCACCCAAATTCTAATTTTGTTTAAACTAGTTGACTCTGAAGTAATACGATTATACTGTATCTTCTTTCAACACCATAAATTAAGACTTAAGTGAAGTTAGTTTCCATTCGGGTAATCCACCACTAATAAAAATAATAGAGTAAATAAAAATCATAGCTGTCTGTTATTTTTATCCTTTGTCTTTTTTGTTTAGTGTATTCAATTTTGTAGCCCTACTAATGTAAATCTCAAAAATGTACTGAATAAAATCGATGTATTCGTATTGGCAAGCAAGACTTTGGAATTACAACACTAAGGTTATAATGTTTTCAGTCCAATTATAGTTTAAATTATATATTAAATCGTAACTCAAAAAACATATGTTGACATTGAAAGATTTTAGAATATCCATACAACATTTAAAAAATATATATTTCTTATTTTAAGCAGAAAATTTTAGTTATTATTGGGAAAGCACTACTTCGATTTCTATTGCATCATAAAAAGAAACATCACAACTCAAAAGTTTCAATTAGCGTTCCAAACTTGTAGCAACTTTGTTACTAATAAAATATGTTAATATTCACGTGGTCCAAAAGCTTAAGATATCACATAGAATTGAAGAAAAATGGTTTATCGCCAAATACTGGTAAAGTTTATGAATTGAACAAAAATGGTTTATCGCCAAATACTGTTATAGTTTATTAACTACTATATTAGTTTCTATTGATCAAAAATAAAGCATGACATGGCATGGTACCAATATAAGAGAAAGCGGCAACATAATTTGATGTGTTTCTCGAGTTAAAACCTTACAAGTAATGATACGTTGTGTTTTATAAACGAGTATGGTTATGGTGTTATCAGACTTGCACATAAAGTTATATGTTGTCCGGTATTATTATTATGTTTTGGAAGAGACATAATTTAGGAAATATTTTCCTGTTAAAAATAATGAAAAGGATATATTTTCCAACTCTGAACTCAAATGAAAAATCAGTTTCAACATAGTAGGTCGTCGTGTCGTGCCCAGTTTAAAGCACAGAAAACCAAAATTATATTTACTTATTGTAACACAACTCTTGATATTCAAATAAAAACGTAAGGGTTGAAATTTGGCATCAAATTAAAGTGCGTATATAAGCCAAAAGTCATGTTCTCGCGAAATAGAATGAACTTAAGTTTACTTTCATATTAGTAATAATAGTAATTTTTCATATTACAGTATAGTGAAAAATTCAACATTTGTTTTTGCTTATTAAATGTTTACGGATTGACAGTGAAAACTGAAAGTCGAAATCCTTTTTTTACTAAATGCTATGAGATTAATTGTCATGCCATCTAGTCAACTTATAGTCAGAGTGCACACAATGTTCTCCTAAAAATATTGACCAAAATCCATATATAAGAGACAATTAAAGTTATGATACGAATGAATCAATATTTTAGTTTTAATTACTATTCTTACAAAATTTCCACGTTATAAATAGAAAAACAAAACAGATACTTGAATAAAGAAATAATATTACTTGAGCAATCATCACAATATTTATAATTAACTCAGACTAACCAAAATAAAAGAATAAAACATATTAATAAGTACAAAGTAAAATAAACAAAAAAAATGTATTAATACTAAGTTAATAATTTAAAAAAATAACCACAACAAATGCTGAAGAAACAGATATTAATAACATGAATGGAATTTGTATTGATATATTTATTGTTTTCATTTTGTTATGAAATTTTCAGAAGATATTTATTTGGGATAGGTGACCAAAAATGAGACGTTAGTTTGTCCCTAGTCTCTCCATAATCATATAAAATATATGTTTTATATTGTTAATTATTTATTGATTATGAAAATATAATATTAAAATTTATCTAGTTTTATTGAGGTTCAATTTTTATATAAGTTGCATAAAATAAGATAAACTATTAATTATTATATAACCAACTTATACACCACCTACTATATTATCTTAATTACATTACGCATATTGACTTACAAATGCTAATACCAGATAGAAAAAAACTTGAACACAAGATCTCACAAAAATTACATATACTTACTCAAACGCGTTTCAACTTCTTAATCAACTTAATCAAATGTCGCCATACTCAGTGATACATGAGTTACAATAACTAAACTATAATTTACCAAGTAATATTTATTTATATGTTAATACGTTAAGCATTTGGAAGTTCTATTATTAAATATTTTAATAACTCATAGTAGCAGTCCTTAACCGTACAACCATTGACTCTTTCTATTAAATATTAAATTTTGACTCTTTCTATATATTTATGTATTTTTTAAATACATAATAAATTATATTTTATTTTTCGTTTCATTTGAGAATACTTCTTGGTCATTGAAGTATTTAATGTTAATAATAATCTGTTAATTTTTTTATGGTAATGTTTTTACAATTATCATAGTCTTCGGAACCATTATGCAATAATATGACTTATTAGTTTCGACTTAATGAATGAGTATTTATTTAAAAAATGTTAAATACTGGTAGAAAAAATTTAAAGTTTTTTTATTAAAAAGTAAATTATTTTTTATTATAATATATTACGCATAAATTAATTAGTTATACTTCCGCAGAAACTTGACATCGAATAATTTCAACTATTAAAAAATTAGTTAACGTAAGAAGATAACGTACGTTATAATGAAACAAATGAGGTACTATACATAAAAATAGAGATTTAAAAGGAAAAAAATAATATCCCCATAAACTGTGCAGCCGTCAGAAGTTTTATCTTATTTAAAGTAATTAATAACTTTAAACGACCTAATAGAGTCCACAGCCTCTCAACGATGCTTCCGGGGGAAAAATTACAATTCAATTGTATAAAAAGGAATGGTTGGCATTTTGTAGGTCATGGAAGAGGGGGCAATTTGGCCGCAGTCCAGAACGAGGGGGTGGGTACCACAAGCACATCCCTATTGCTTCCGAGACTACTGTTCTACTTCACTACCCTTAGTCTGAACACAGCGATTACAAGCGCATAAATATCACAACCCTATCTCTTCATTTTATTCCAACACGTAGCATTAATAATACATAGATTTATAAATAAAAGTTCGTTTTATTAATTTATATACTATAGATTCTGTTCAATTGATGGTTGTTTGTTATCCGTTACTTAACAGAGGAAACGTTTTTACTGAATAAAATTAAGTTTATGCACCTACATATGATTATAAATACTACAAGGGTAAGTTTACTACTTTGATACACTGTACATTAATTTTTAATTAAAAATTATTTTGATTTAAAGATAATAAACACACCTATAAGAAAAATATAGTTTATTATTGTTGTACAATTTATTAAACTATTTTAGGTTTATTTCAATAGTTTTCAAGCTTGATTTTTTTTTTGGTTATTTAAGTTATCATTATTTTATATGGTTTAAACTAACTTTAAAAAGATTCCAATAAAAAACTTAAATAAATAGTGATAACATTAAAATCTGGTAAGATATTTTTGGGATATAACAATTGAAATCTGAGCTAGAATCACAGCCAAGTTGGATTTTGTTTCACTATTTTTTGTACTTTCTCATTATTACGTAGAATACAGAAATGCATATAATGCACCCAAGTAGTAGTAGATATTGACATCTTCACTAAAATTTTATTTTGTTAGTTATCGATGAAACAAACCAAATTCATCCGTGGAGTTCTCTTAAAAGTTACAATACATTTCTCAACATCTACACATACTACTAATTTTATTAATGTCAGTCATATTTTAGGTTTAACCAGACCAGTGTTCTATCTCGGAAAGAAGAAAACATTGTGGTTCAGAAATTTTTTCGAGTGTAAGTGGATCTTGAGTCGAGTTAATAACGAAAGTAACGCAAGTTTAGCTTTATTTAATACCCTTAGAAAATATTAATACTTATATATTTTATTATGTTGTAATAATATATACTGAGGGGGAGAGGTGAAATTCTATATCCACTTATCATTCAAAAAATGCTTTGAAAAAACTTCAGTAATTAAACAACTACATGTTTTCTCATTTTTTCTACAATTTGTCAAGCTTACGCCGATTACCGTTCCTGCGTTTTTGGATGGGTGGGTGTAAGAAAGTTAGTGGAATGTTTATACAAAATTTATTATTATAACCTGCGTTATGAAATTGAAAGTACTACAACAGAAGATCAATTGAACAATAATTTCTCTCCGTTTCTGATACTGTAATAAAACAAATTATTTTAAAACTTTTTAAATGTACTGTATTATGATTAAATGCATATTAAAAATAAAGAGAAATTTTATAAAATGTTAAGAAACCTTCAAACTTGAATTAATTTTGGATACCTATCCACCCTATGGAGGTAAATAAAGAAAGAGAGCTGTTGCTTCCATGAAGTTTTGCATCAATCTGTGCATGTTATATTATTAAATTAATGCCAGTCATGATGTAGGTGATATGAGCTGAAATTGCATTAATAATTCAACTAATATGTTTATAGTGAGGCTGATCTTGTGTGTTATGCACTTGCAATCAGTAAAAGTATCTATCGGACTGAGATATATACAAGTAAGAATATACCATTTATATCTTGTAAAATGATCTGGTTCATTCGACCGAAGCATTATCTTCAGTGATAACAAACCGATCGAAACAGTCTCTATCGCTTTGCAATATCAAACAGAGATTCATTGACTTCTCCTATAAAGTATATGTATTTAAGGAGCATTTACCTAAAAATAACTGCATTAATTCAATATCCAATTAGGCCCATCATCTTTTGCAGAACAATCAAGCATACGTTAATTCTAAACAAAATTTCGTTTTATTGCAACTATTCAAGAAAGACGGATATATGAGTGCCATGGAGGATTTTGAAATATACTTGGTTTTTATAAAAATTTCAAATAATTTGTTGAACGACTAACTCAAATTTAAATCCAACTCCTTGTACGACACAGCCATGGAAACACAAGATAAGGACGAGCCATCTAAGCCTAATATCTGATACGTAATCCAAACTCCAATCGTTCCTCAAATGTCGTGGTGCGCACCAGTCTCGTGTATTGTGTTAACTGTTCTTAATGTTCTGACGCCCTCTAAGGTGTGAAAATATTCTGATGATGGGATATAAATCCCGAAACACGTATCGGTTTTATGAAAAAAAAAAAACATCAAAATAGGTCACAAGACGGAAAATAAGGTTAGTATTTTAGTAGTTTTTATTAATAGCACTGATTATAGTTATTTTGAATTATTTATTAAATGAGAGATGATTTTATTAATTTTACTTATTGTTTCCTCAGAGATTCACTTACAGTGAGTTAGAATGTGGCAATCCATCGTTCAATAAACACTCTTCGCAGTCTAGTCTGTGGTTAGATCTCTGTCTTTCTCTTATCTATCATATTGACCAACTCTTGTTAATTTTCGATTATTTTGGGGGCTATAGGGTTCTCTTTGATTATACTTTATCTTCTCAATTTGAAAATGTTGCTGACAACTGCAATGGTTTTTCACTTTTATATAAAACCAAAAATTTAGATTTTATTAAAAATACTAAATGACTTTCCCGTCATATTGTGTACAATTAGTAAAATACGTTCGCTTAACCAGTTTTACTAAAGTTTATTTGTATTTTATATACACGCAGAGTAAGCATATGGGATGTAAAAGTCATATTTATTTGTCATTAAATAATAAAATTCTTTTCTATTTTTAAATGTGTCTTTGGATAGTTTCGAGCTGATCTATTTCAGATTCTCAATTCCTTTGATCTGCCATAACAGGATTCTACTGTGGTTATTTTTTCGAAGTAACAATGACAAAATAATTTCTTTACCATACATAAGGCGACGGTAGATCAAAATTCGCCTTGTGACCGGAACTCCCAAGGCATTATATACTATCAGTAGAGTAAATTTAAAATGTGTCTTTATTTTGTTCACATCTACGGTATAATTCTTATTTTAAATGATTCAATATTTTACAAATTAGTTCAAAAATAGTTCTTAAAAGTACAAATAAAAAGAAAATATACCTAAATATATTGTAACATCAATTTCAAATTCACTAATTTTAACTTATTTTTTTAACTTTCTTATTGTTTAAATAGTGAAGCAAAAACCGATAAAACAAATATATTTCTTTTGATTGTGATTATAAATATGATGTTTTCATGTTAGAAATGTATCTATGAAGCAGTCTTTATTTCAAGCCTAAGTACGAATGAAATGTATAGAAACCATAGTCCCTAAAACATGATTATATTAAATGGTTTTATTTAATTTCCATAGTCAAAATATTTAGAATTAATTGTGTTATATTTTATTTATTTATTTATTATTATTATTTTTTTTTTACATTTTCTACTATGTATGTACAAATATGTTAATGTTAACTGTATGTTTTACAAATATTACATTTTATGAATGTCTCCTAAAAAGGCATTGAACAAGAAAATCAAGAATTGATTATTAGGTTTAATGGTATATTTTTAACATAATGATCATTTTTATATAAAACACCTTTAAATGAGAGTTTTTTTTAGTAAGGACGATAAACAAGGATGGAAAAAAAGAAAAATTATATAGATTTATAACGAAATGTGTAGATTTATTGAGAAACATCATTTAACCTAAGATTGTATACATACATTTCAATCGTTTTATTGTTATTAATTTTCATATTTTACATTTTAGGTGCAGTAAAAATCTTCTTCACTCTAAAACTATTTAATTTTAGTGTGACATCTGAGTAATTAAGCTTTCTTCAAATTGGATTTTCTTTGTTTCTTTATAAATCATAGTTATTTTTATATTTTTACAAAACGGACTTTTCAATATTGTTAGTTCCGTAATTCATAATTAAATTATGTTACATTTATCAAATTATTAACTGTTGTAGAAGATTCAGTAGAATAGTTAGCTTCACATAACCTTCAATGATATAATATATTTATTAAGATCTTATGATGCTGATAAAGTATTTCGTTTATAAAACTATTCTTCAGGATATTCACATTTCCTATAACCACAGTTCCAATGTATCCCATTATTGACAAAATGTACAACCGCTGAGCTTTTAAACAACTACTAGGTGTCAATTTCATTATTATTATGATATTTCAATATATTACTTGATGTAGATCTAATTTTGTTTGTACACAACATCAAGACTCATTATCGTTTTAACCAGATTTATTTTCTTTAGAATAATATTCTCAATAATGATACCACTTCTTCCCTATTGTCATGCTAACAATATCATATAATCACATTTCATTCACTAACAACAAAGAGGAAACAATCCCAACCACTCTAGCTTTAGGACTAATAACATACGTAGCCTTAATTATAGCAGTGTAGTACTATTAAATGTAATTGCATACCAGATAGGATGTTACATTGGTTCTAGCTAATGTTACTCAAGTAAGAGTATTATTGAGTTTAAAACTTGAAATTACAGTTTCCAAAATCTGCAGTGCACAGCGTGACAGTAATTAGACAAGTCATAATTTTATTTGAATGAGCGACGTCTCAGTTGAAACATACAGTAATTTCCTTGTCAATATTAAAAGAGGGAACAAATTTGAATATAGGAATTCTTATCATTCGGCATATAAGTTGAATTTATTAGTGTAACTTTCATTAAAAGTTTTAGATAATTTCATTATTTTTAGGTCCATATTTGTTTGTTTGAACTAATGATCATGAGCAATTGTGGTTAGGCTTTGCAAAATACAAGGTTACCATAAAGGAATAGTGGGGTTTTGAACATGATTTAAATGAAAACAGAATTACTTATAGCTGAAGTGGTTTATTTATCTAAATCGTAGTCTGAAACAGTTTTTTTTTTTTTTTTTTTTTTTTTTTTTTTTTTTTTTTTTTTGTACATAACTAATCAATTTCGATAACTGCGCCATTAGTCGCTCGCAAAATATCCAATCGATAATCAAGTTCTGCCCAAACGCAAGTTAAAATGTCTTTGTTAACGGTTTTCATTGCTTCATTATTTATTAAAAGTGTCTGTGAAAAATGCACTAAAGTGCGGATGTGAGCCATATCATTGGAAATGAAGTTGTTGAATGTTTTCGAGTTTATTAAGCTGAGGAAAACAATATTTGATTAACATATCGAGATAAACTATTCCATTAATTGTCTTTTCAGCAGAGAAGAATGGTCCTATCAGACGATTTTTCATCACACCACACCAAACATTAACTTTAGGCGAGCCGAGTATTTTCACAGAAATTGTATGTGGGTTGTCAGATCTCCATAAGCGTGAATTGTATCTGTTAACAGACCCATTAATATGGAATGTAGCTTCGTCTGAAAAAATATATCATCTAAAAATGATTGGTTTCATCAATCTTGTTCAGCATTGCAACAGCGAATTTAAAATGTTTTGGACCATCATCAGGTTTCAATTCATGCAATAGCTGGATTATATATGCATGAAATTACAGTGTAAAACTTTGTGGATTGTTGTTTTTGGAATACCTAACTATAGGCTTCGTCAAGGTATTGACTTCATAGGACTTCTGATACAGTTGGCCTGCCAAATGATTTCTGCTTTGAACTGATCCAGTTTCTTCGAATCGTTTGAACCAACGTCGTATGTTATTTTCATGTGGAAGATCTTTTCTACATATGCGCCGAAATGCAGGTTGCACTAGAATTATAAACTTGAATTCAGCCAGCAACAAATCACACATTGCTTATTCGTTATTAGAGAACATAATAACACACTCCACACAGAACACACTACCACAACAATTCAAGAACTTATTTTAAGGTTACAACAGCTGTTTAACAAAATTTGGGCTATAGGCTATCAGCATATATATCTTTAATTAAGATGTGTGTCCAACCAGTTTATCGGCGGTAACAAACGTTCTGTGGCTTATTCAAATTATTATTTTAAAAGAAGTGCTTTTAATTTTCATTACAGCACTATTTGTGTAATGGATACCATAGAAAACGTAATTTTCCACTTGTAGAAATAGGTATTACAATTTTTAACACAAAACATATCTTAAGTTTTCTTAATGTCACGTTTCATGAACGATATCCGTAACATTTTAATAAATTTTGAAGCTAAAGAAATTTCCAGATTTGTTACACCGAGAGTGATATGTGAATATTTGTTAATATAAAGATTATATATGCTAGATAACAACCTAAAACTAAATAGCTAATGCTTACCGTTCTAATGATAGGACATCTTTAGAAACTAACAAGAACTAATTTTGTGGCAATACTAGATAAAAATAAATCATGACACAAAATAGCTAATGCTTCCTACTGATAGCTTATATATATATATATATATATATATGAAAAGCACTTATAAATTTTACCACAAACATATAAGTTTTTACATTTAGTTTTCGGAAAATTGTGGACAATTTTCTATAATAAATGAAATACAAGATTTTGTTTATACCATTGAAAACCTTCTCTTGAATTTTTTTTTAAAGTTGAGCAAAAAATAAATTTAAAAATATAGTTTCTATATTAATATCATAAAGATAGAAACGTAGCCTAAAATGTTGAGTATAACAAAATACCTGTTCTGCTTATCTATTTATAAAAACAGCCTAGATACCAATAATACAATACGTTGTATGTATAAATATGTTAAGCTCAATTCCAAACAAATGTTGTAAAATTCATGAAACACTTAAAATTTGTTTCCAATATTTACTTGCCATAGAAAGGTTTAACTCGGGGCGGGATTCATTAGTACTCGCTTCGCTCGTATATTAAGAAGCTTTTACTCGTTATGGTTGAATTGCTGACTCCGTTCTGCCTGATTTCGTAAATATATGAATATCAAATTGTTTTTGGAAGGTCAGAATTCAAATTACTTTTTTGACAATTGATTTGTTTGATTAGCGTCTGTACAGGCCAAACGCGTCAACCGATTTTAATCAATTTTTTTTGTGGGGCATATTTTAGTCGTATCACAGGGATTTTTAAACTATTTAGATTATGACTCTCGATTTTATGTTTCCTTTCATTTACAAACAAATTGGGAAAGTCTGGAACAACCTGTTGAAGAGAATCGCAGAAAATACTTAATTCAAGTTTTATATTTGATAAATGTTTAAATATAATGTTCGTGATAATTGTAGAATATTTACTGGATGAACGTCGCATCCTGGATGGATAAGGCATGTTGGGAAAAACTGTTATTGTGTGAATATACGAGAGCTGTACTTTTGTTTGTAATAAGACACTTTTCCATTTATACATTTAATTATAGTTGTTTAAGCCGAGTCTTATTGTTTAAATATAGTTATATTTAATCTATATTGAATTAAGATATTTATAATATAGGTAATGTTAATGTTTTTGTTGTCGTTATGATATTAAGATGACATTTATATCAATAAACAAACTAATAATAATGTTTACTCACCTGATGCTCTTGTCAGTTGTGGACAGACAGACCATATCATGATGGACACTAAGTGCAGCACCTTAATGATTCCTTTACCTGACACCATTTTAACCTTCAGTTCTTGTAGTTTAGTCAGGTCACAGGATATCTGCCCAATCAGGAGGTCCGTTTATTCCACATATCAGCATGCCTTGTTCTGATCAAGTGCTGATAAATATGCTTGTGTTAATGCAGTTGCGTAAATTCAGTTTGAGTTATAACTCGTGCAGCTGCAATTCATATTCATTTTCCTTTAGTATGTATGTGTTCTTCAATGTAGAGATCTGTAACAAAATGTAGATTTTGTATTTATTATTTTCTAGTAATATTTAAACTTTAGATTTAATGCAATACAAATTATTCACAAGTGTACATAAACAAAATGTTTATATAAATGTTATCGTCGAGATAGTTAAGTCAAAAGTTTAACAAAAATAGCACCTCTCTCTATTTACATCTGCTTTCTGTCACACGAAAGGTGTAAAAACATTAGTGACAATGAAGTTTGGATAAACCAGGCCCAATATGGCTCGTATTCTTAATACACTTCGGAGGAGCAAAAGCCCTAACATACAATTTTAAAATAGAACTTTTTAAAATAGATTCTGTTAGAATGTTCAAATTTAGTACATTTCCGAAGTTTTTTATTATTTGTACAAGACTTTTATTATTTGTTTTTATTTTTGAAATATTTTTTAAAGTGATTTTTTACAAAGTGTATAAAATGTAAGTGTACAAACATTTTGTAGGTCATTAACTACACTCATTAGGTATATCTCTTATTGTTGTATTAGGCGCAGTTAAAAGTAATGTTTTTTTTATTTATCATTTGTGAAACCTAACTTACATCTAAACAATATTACCTTCACTAGCCTATATTATATATTTTAACTGCCCAACGTAAAAAAAAAAATAAAAAACTTTTCGTTTTAAATAGACTCGTTGTTGTTATAAGTGGTAATTAAAAATATATAGCCTTTCAACCATATATATTAGTATTATGATAAATATTAAAATCTGTTTATAGGTTTATGTATATTTTTCAAAGCATTTCATCTTCCTGTCCGAAAACATGAGTTATATCTGCAGGTTTTGTGAGATAAATATAACATAGAAACTAATTAAAGCAATTATTATTAAAAGATAATTTTAAATATAAACTGAGAGATATCCTTGTATGGATTGCAAGTTAAATACACTTTAGACTTTACCTTCTTCTGTACGATTCTGCTGAGCAGAGTTAAGTATTATATTGCTCACTTATTATTAAATGTGGGTGTCTGTCATTTCTTGTGTGTAATTTATTTAGGGACAATATTATGTAAATTCGAAAGCAATTTTTCATTTGATATTATCGTAACCATTTATTATTAATAACCATTTTTTATTATATTAATCGATTTACAGATGGCGTCACAACAAATTTGCACGTTTTATTTCTATTTAGAACTGATAGATTAAGCTAATAAAACTAGTCTGAGGCTTTAGGCTCTCTGTCTACTCCGTCCACTCATAAGGATAACAACTAGTAATTCTAGGTTTCATTTACTCTAACAAATATTTAATATTGAGAACGGGACCTTCAAAGAGACGACGTACCGTGGAAACATGGACTGGATAGTGGAGCCATATAATAAAACGTCCCTAAGTATCATTATCGACAAAGTGGCGTTGATTGTTAATATTTTGTAAAAGAGAATCAACTAGCTCATGGCCGAACGGTGAAGGGGCAGATAAAATATCTCAACATTCATTTATTTCAAAGTACCTTTTCGTAAAGATTACATTAAAAATAGACGTCACATATTTTGTAGTTTAATTCTGTAATAAATCCAATAACAACTCTTACTTGTCAAATGAACTAACCTACTTAAAAAAAATTAATTGCTATAAAATAGAAGTTGTTGGAGAATGGCTGTCTTAAAAGAAATAGTTAGTATACTTGATTCATCTACTCTAATGTAGTCTAAAATAGGAATATATATATATATATATATATATATATATATATATATATATATAATTTTATGAATTAAATAAAATTGTAGTTGGCTACAGTGCAAAAAGGCCTCTAATGGAGATTATGTGGAATAAGAGTGTTCCATATCTAAGATATTAATCAAAAAACAAATTTGAATTTCCTATTTTTGATGAAATAGTTACGTGTGGATAATTATAAATTAAGTACTAAAACCTAAAGTGTCAGTTTGCTGTTGACATACACCAAGAGACTACACAGAGAAAGTAGTGATTATAATTCTAAAGTAAATTAATTAAATCTATCTATTTAAGGTAATATATATATATAAAACGACGCAACGTGACCATTATTTACTGTGATCGATGTGTTTGAAATATTGTGTTTAAAGTTATTATAAATATATCTATATGAAAAGAGTCCGAAAAAATGATCTAACCAACTAAACATTATTATTATTCTAAACCAACTAAACCATTTTAAACATTATGCAGTTTAAAACTCACTAAATCCAACCAAAATATGTTAACATGCTTACTCCCTATATTGATGGATAAAGGTATTTCCCATATCTCCCCGATCTGTTCTCTTGTTCTTCCTTTTCAAGCTGATGATAACCGGGATTTGTTTCGCCTTTAAACAACAACAAAAAACTTTCCAAACTCTACTTCGTATGGCCCTCTACCTACATCCATAGTCATGCTTTCAACTTATTACCCCAAATTTGGGTTTTCACAGTTTCACAGGCTACAAATAACCAACTTGGAAATGTTTAGATTTCAAATTAACTGAACTCAATTATAACATTTCACCACCCTAAAATATTTTTAATATAATCTTGATAAATTCCTTGGTGTTTCTGTTGGTGCTTTTGATATCAAGAAAATTGGAGTTCAAATGATGTATTCTCATAAATGAATCAATTTCTATTGTCTACAGTTGTTGACAAAGTGGCATTTTGTTCATTTAAATTAGTTTGCAAAACAGCTGATTTCTCAACAGTTTCAATTTGCCCACTACTTTGCTCACTCCGAATGGCAACCGAACAAAACGAAATTTAGGTTAAGTTTATTTGAATTGATTTACATTATACAGGAAATGTCCCGTATGTAGGTTAGATTAATTCTTACATGTAAAATAACATAAATAAACAACAAAACAACGTTTTAACGTTGAAAAAGGAAGTAATTATTGATGAAGATGATTGACAGTGTATGTACACGGAGAGTATTTTTCGTTTGCCGAGTTTTGAAGCTGGCAATCCCGTTTCCTCAAAAATACACATAAGTTACTTGTAATATTCATAAATAACCTCAGTTTTGAAGTGAGAACTTTGACTCAGTGTTGATGTGTTGTTTAGCACTACTGTTATATTTTGTGTAGTTCGTTTTAAAATATGGACAGTTCAGAGGTTGAAAACCTGTGAAATACCCCGCCATATTGTGTTACTGCTGAAGTATGTTTTTTATTTGCCACAAAATAACGACTGTAGACAAAGTATGATGTGCAATTCGTGAGCAAAGTGTCTTTTTTAAACTCGATAAAATTGACGCACTCGGCAAGCTTCGTGTGTCAACATTTTTCTCTCGTTTAAAAAAGTGCCACTTTGCTTACTAGTTGCACAAATAACTATTGATTCTTTCCAACGAAAAAAATTTAATATATAAATATATATCTAGTATTTATAAGAAGGTGGTAGGGTTCGTAAATGTTAATATTAACATTACTTGTTTAAAAGTAAAATATATATATATATATATATATATATATATATATATATATATATATATATATATGAATACGTTGCGATATCAAAACGTGACTGTCATGCTTCATGGTTGAATAATAATAAAAATAAAATGTGAGTTTTAATTCAGGAACTACAGATTTGACCGTTTTAAAATTTTTATTCTAGATTACGTTAGACGTAGACAAGTGACAAATTCGTATCAGATGGTTTTTATTTCACTTTCATTAAGCTTTGTTCATTTTAAGAAAGCTAAAACCTACTTAGACGTCATTTAACAATTATAATTATGGTTCAAACTACACCAAACTAATGACATATTTGTGTTCATCGGCATAAAATTTTAAAATAGTCAATTTTTAATGACTAAAATGTAAAATGTCATAAATCCCACTACATATTAAACGACCAGTTTACCTAAGTAAAACATTGTAAAACAATTTAAAATTTCTTTAGCAGTCAGAACTTTAAAGATGAATTTGTGCTTAATCGTAAATTTAACCATTTATAGGCTACAAAACAACCTTTTATAAACTACACAGAATGTGGATCTTGAATGAAATAAGATATCGTAATCATAGCTCGGATGGTTGAAGGGAGATTCATTAGATATTAAATAACTTTAGTATAATTAAAAATAACATTATATGTTACATTTCCATAATTATGTATAGAAAAACTTCAGTATAAAGAACTTGTGGACTCTAAGTTTTATATTCTCAAATGTATTAAGCGCGAAAATATTACGTGAAGGGTTCCATCGTTGTCGGGGTTCCTTGAGTTCTGTTCGTTGCCTTTCTTTCTGTCTGGCGTTTGTGCAGTCATCCACAAATACAAATGCGTAAACAGATTTTTAAAAAAAATTGTACGTAGCTTTTTTAGCCTTTTTGTGGACTTTTCTCTTCATTTTCCATAACCCTAAATTTAGAGATAGCAAGTATAAGACACATTTACGAAATAAGGATATTCTTAAAATTGTGTCTAACGATTTTTATCAAACTTTGCTCATGTGTAGCTTTTAAAGGACCTAACTAAACGTATGGGTAACCATCTCTCTGTTAAAAAATAAATAAAAAATTAGTCATGAGTATGTTTTAATGGGGGGCGGTACACCAAAAAATTAAAAAAACAAAACTTTATTTAATATATATATTATATATATATATATATATATATATATATATATATATATATATATATATATATATATATATATATATATATATATATATATATATATGTGTGTATTTAAAGCCTGATGCTTCTATAACAGCTAGGTGCAAAATTAAATTAAATATCAAGATTTTAAAGAAAGTTATTGGGAAAAAACCAAAGTGATGTTTTGCCAATTTTTCCAGTTTTTAGGGAATTGCGATCACAATCACCAAGTACGGATGAGCAACCGCGTCATCATTTTTGCCCGCAAGGAGCGGAATCTTAGTGTACTTACCAAAAAGCAGTAGCTGAAGGCAATGTAAAGTGCAGTGTTGTAAATTATTATTATAAACACAAAAATACTATTCCATCTCAAATTATGGACTTTATTAAGCCTATTTGCAATGCCCTCTCCGCCCCTTACTTTTGTGAAGGTGCTTGAAAGGAAAAACTCAGAACGCCAATGAGAGTTATAATAGTGTTTTGTGGTCCATTTGCCCTAAAAGAGGCTTTGCTGGTAGGAAAGTTGTTGAGTTGGTAGCTTATGAGGCTGCTTTGGTTTATAACAAAGGAAACAAAACTAGATCAGAGGTTATGCATTAAACATTATTCCAGGTTAAATATTATTCCAGGCAAGCATTTTGAAAAAGCAATGATTGATTTTGACATATTACGAGTTAAAAAGTAGACAAAATGGCAGAATTGGAAACACTGGAAGCTAGAAAAGTTAGAAGGATGTTGAGACTTCAAAAGGAACAGTTGGATAAGGAATTAGAAGGAGTTACCTAAGCTGCTAGACAGTTTTAGTTTGTTGTAGGGGCAAAATTTAACTTTAACTCTGTTTTCCCGAAAACAGTGTTTTTAATTACCGTTTCCCAAATATCTCAAAAACTATTTTACCTACAGCTATCACATTTTTGTCACTTGTTTATGACATCTGTGACTACAATCTGAACCAGAATCAATCTGGTGAGTTGAAAACTTTTTATTTTTTCATGACACTTTTATAAAAAGTTTCTATTTTTAGTTGTACCGTTTAAAAAAAACTGTTGTAATGCTGTTTTTGAGTATAGAAAAGTATTTCTAGTTCAAAATGTTCTACTAGTGATTGGAAACCAGAATAACTTTACCTTTTCAGTTTATCTTTGTTAGAAAAAAGTTATTAGGGAAATAAGATCTGCTGCTATCGAATATTTAATTTTTTTTAAATAGTCAAATAGTTTAAATATCGAATTTTTGTTTAAATAGTCAAAAACATTTGGGACTTACAAAAATTATGGTTTTACATTTTTTTATGAACCATATAATGTACTAACAATACCCTTAAAAAATCGACCAAAAATACCTTTATATAAAGTCACAGTAAATTATTTAGTTTTTGTTTGCAAAATGAATGCGACAAGCCGTACCGCCCCTCATAACATACGTAAGTTATCAGAATCGACTTTTAAAGATTTGGTTAAAACTTTAGTGAAATGTGAAGATTTACTACCAAAAATCAAGTCTAAAAACACGGCTTAGGAATAATTGTCAATAAAAAAATATATTGTTTATACTTTGACTGTATTGTCACCACGGTACTTGAAAGAATTCCATGTTATACAAATAAAACACACACACACACACGTTCTTTCATTTAATTCTACATTTATTAGTCTAGCCGTCTAGCCGATCATGGTTTTGCCAGTTACGGCATTGACAAGGCTTATAAAAAGAATAAATAACCTAAGAAGTATTGTACACACCTTTGAGACCAAGCCCTCAAGTCCTGTTACGTAACAATGATACCTCTATCCGGGAAACCCAGTGAGTCATAAAATATTTTAAACATGCTTTGACAAAGGTTGAAGTAGTAGGGAAAAGACAAAAAAGTTGTTTGGTCGTATAAATCTAAATTAACATTATCACAAGAATGTCCCTCAATTTATAATATTTCTAATATGTTAAAGTTATACCCTTGACGTTAACATGGAGAATTTCAAATTTAATATTAGAATAACAATCAGTTAAGGCGTAATTTTTTAATAATTGGAAAAACTAGAATCGTTATAACATAACCTCCATCTTATATCATGTTCACTAAAGTACGGCCTGTTTGACCGACATAAGCAGCATTATAAATACTACATGTCAATTTATAAACTCCACTTTTTTGCATGATTTTCTCTTTTATCTTTAGAATTTATTAAAATATTTCCTAAATTTCTAATACAGTAAAATTCTGGTATGCAGTTTTTCCCTTTTCCAAAATATTACCCACTTTGTAGCTAGCTTTCACAAAATAATTGATTCTACCCCACTTTTGTGCGGTTTCGGTCCTATTTATATATAATTATTTATTCAAAGATGAAATCCATAGAGTATGTCAAATTTTTGACTGCTAGCTATGGAGCCGACTTTTTTGAAAAGAAAAGTTTTGGTTGGATTTTATTTGATTGAGTAAGATCATTTTTACATTGTTTTTACATATTAATTATGTATGGATTCTTATGAAAAGCAATATCCTGTTTTTTTTTTTTATTTTATATATTCAATTGCTGACTGGTTTACTACTTATAGTGCATTTAATTTTTTGTGTATATATGCATATTAATCAACTAATGTGTTAACTAAATAATTTTAACTTTTACATAATATCGCTCGATAATAAAATAATCGGAATGCATATGATATTTCATAAAATAGAGTCTCCTATCTGTTAGCGTGTTTTTAAAGTAATTTTACTGCATTCATTATTTAATGTACTTGGCAGGTAAATACTTTATTTGTAAAAGCTAATTACAACGAAATTGTATAAGTGTTAAACATACACATTAGTATTTTAGAATGTTTAATGTTTAGGATTCCTCTGTAGATATAGTGTGAGTGAACAATATAGTCATATAATAAAAGAAAAACGGGTTTCCTTAAAGTAACTGTAGCAATTCCACTTCTTCTTATAAGATTAATATAAACAATTAGTGAAGCTTAACACGTTAAAACACTGTGTGAGCTCGGAAATCAGGGGTTGAGTCCCGTAACCCTGACTACAAGCACACGCCCTACCGATGTTTCAGCACTCGGCAAATACAACGTGACTTTTCCCTCCACCGCATCATTCATCCAAGCGTAATTCCTTTGGAAAATCCGACTTTATTCTTAGTCTTATATTGAATAAAATCAAGCATTTAAAAAGGTTTCCATCGTACGAATGAACTCTTAATAATATATATATATATATATATATATATATATATATATATATAGTTTTTTTTGGCAAATCATACATGTTGAGTCAATCTGTACATAGGCTATAAAAGTATTTTACATTTGTTAAAACACTGTATATATCTATATACATATATAAAACCAATGTTTTAACTGAAGTAATATTGCTTTGATATGAGGTGAAATACGTTAACTATTGAAGACAATCAAATTGTGGTTGTTTTACAAACAAATTGATAACTCACTAAGTTATCATGGATCGACGAAGAGATGTTGTACAGTTTTAATATTTTTTAACATTAAAAACAAGTATTTGTTTCATCTATTGGATTAATAAATACTTTCCAAATTTAAAATATGGAAATGAAAAGTATATTATTTCATTTATTATTTGTATAGTAAAAAGTTGTTTTTAATGTAATTTGGTTTACAACTACGATTTGTACATTAATTATGACATAATTAAAGGTTTTTTTTTCAATAACACTGGGGGTGAGTAGATATTAAAATCCGTCATTTCAATATTATATTTTGATTTTGGTAGTTAAAGAATTTGTCCAATACAGAAATGAAAATAACCGGCATATATATATATATATATATATATATATATATATGAAAGAGAGAGAGAGAGAGAGAGAGAGAGAGAGAGAGAGAGAGAGAGAGAGAGAGAGAGAGAGAGAGAGAGAGAGAGAGAGAGAGTAAAGTATATTCGTGTTACACCTCGGAATATATTAAATGGATTACTATATCAACGTAAAAGCTCTACCACATCTATTATAACACTTTTTCTGGTGTATTAGGGGGGGGGGGGAGAGGTTATTTTTTTTGCCCTATCTTGTGACATATCATTGGATCTCCAAGATGTTTCTAATACATCCCTAGCAAAAGTTACATGAAACAATGAGTTATGACTAACTTGTGTATCTCTTACCTGTTTTAATGTAACAAGTCCTCAAATTGGTGACCATTGATTTCTTTGTTACTTGTTATTGCAAAGGTTTTCGAAAACAATTGTTGGAAGAGACTAGCACCTATTATAGAGGAATGGAAACTAGTTCCTAACTACAGTTTCGATTAAAAAAACATACAACAATTGAATAGGTTTACTGAGAGACAAGTATAATAATTGAGAATATTTTAGAAAATAAGGGAGTTGTGCTCAGCAGTTTTCTTGGACGTAGCACAGGCCTTTGTCAAGGTTTGGCAAGAGGAGTTTGCGTATAAATTACATAAGAATCTCCCAGAGGAGTTCGTCCTGATTTGAGGTCGTACATTGCTGAGAGATACTTTCGTATTAAATATAATTATGTATAATCCAAATTGAAATGTTTGTGCCACAGGGTAGTATTTTATGAACAATTTTGTACGTTCTTTACATGAGGGATATGCAGGATTCGAATGAAGCTGATGTGGCGACATGTGATAACACTGCGGTCATGACTGTTGTGGATGCTGGATACATCTAAATCAATTCATTTATGTTTTACGAATGGTGAGGTTGAAAAGGTAAGAGTAAAAATAAATGGTCAATTAGTACCATATTCAAATACTGCGAAGTATTTAGGTATAACATTTCATGCCAATCTCAGGTGGAAGGAACATGTTAAAAAGAAAAAAAGAGAAACTGAACACAAAATGTAGAAAAAATTATTGGTTACTTGGGAGAAGTTCACAGCCATCAATTGAAAATAAGTTGCTATTGTACGAGCAAGTGCTCAAACCTTTGTTTGGCATTCAACTCTGGGGTTCTACGAAAAAAAACAACGTGAAAATCATTCAGACTTTTTGAAACAAGGTATAGTTGATGTCTCATGGTGCATTAGAAATAACCTCCTCCACAGAGAATTAAATTTACACAAGATAAAATTGTTACATCTTATAATTTACTTCATGTCTTCAGATATTTTTGATTATTGATTTATATCAATAAATTATTGATATTATTGATATCAACTAACAGAAACATGTAATAGTAAAATGCCAAATCAGTCACTCCACAACTAATTTAAACATGTAATAAGAAAATTAACTATTACTCCAATAAATTAATAAACCGGTGTAATTACTTACAAAAAATTGTGTGTAAATGCCCAATCACTTTCCCTTCCACACAGTCACACAGACATATGGACGCGTGTGCTCACACACGCACACAACTATATATGTACAAATACTCTACGCCAGATACACAAACATACTCCAGAGTTATATCAACTCCATAGTTGAATCATTAATGCACTCCCTATTTCTCAATTTTGACAAAAGAAAATTTTTTGTAGAATATTAATGTACAATGAAAAACACACCGTTTAGTGCTGAAATCACTCAACTGCAGCCCCCCCCCTTCTATGTTACAAAACACCTTAACTGTATTGCTAATACTTATGTGTATTGCAAAAACACCTTAACTGAAAGTAGTTAAGGTCTTCCTTGCAGACAACTTGCTGTTATTTTGTTTTGAAGTGAAAGATTAGTTGGCAGCATTGACTTTTTTTACTCTTGTCAACTGTTTTAGTTCTCTTGTTTCTTGCAAGTTAGTTTACTCTCTAACCTAAAAAGTGTGCTATGTGTCACTCAAGTTTGTATTGTAGTGTTGATAAGTTCTAACGTTCTGTCGTAATATTTTTTTACATAGTAGTTAGTGATTGTAGTGTTGTGATTAAAAATGACTGCAGCTTCTGATGAAGAATCACGGAAGAGAGAGGTATCATTATTATTGTTCATCATGAGAAGTATAAATGAAACATTTTACGTGAAGCAAGAGTTAAGGGCCAAGGAAATGTGTCATACAAAGGTAAGAACGTATCAGAAAAGAATTGTCCTGAAAAAGTTAATTGTATACGTTCCAAAAAAATTTACTTAAAGCATAAAACATTTTCGTGTAAAGGAATTATGGGATACTTTTAAGAGGTTCGAAAGTAAAAACCAGGAAGATATTTATTAGCAAACCCTAAACATAAAAAAAATGTACGTAGGTGCACTGTAAGGAATCATTAAGTAGGTATAGAAGAAAACAGATATGATGGGGGAAACCAGAATGACGACCATCAGGATGGTTATAAAATAAATTACGATTTTTGCTAGTACTTTTAAATTGGTGGTCCTTTGTTCCCTGTTTATAAACATGTGTTTTTAAAGGTACATGTAATCACGGCAGATCACATGAAAATGCAAGCTCCTACTTTAAAACGAAAGCAGTTGGGTTTTAAGGGGCCACAACGGTAGTTGTGCAACGGTAGTTGTGGAACTGAATGCAGTTCCAGTTCACAATTTGGTATTGATCCTTGAGTACATAAATTCTTTCGATGTTAAAAAAACAAAATCTTGTGATAAACCAAAAAATATCTGGACCCTCGTCTTGATGTCAAGAGAATGCACAGTATATATGTAAGTAAACACCCAGATTAGAAAGATGTTGTGGAATACAACTACTACTATACGTATTTTAAGGAAAACTTCAACTACTCCTTCAGCCGCCCGTCATTAAGATGATTGGTGTATCTGTGAAAGCCTAATGAGTAAACTGAATGATCCAGAATTCTATGATAATGCCAAACGCATTGTTTCCGAACAATTTATTATTTATAAGAGAAGGCCAAGAAGTTTTATGACTCCCAATAACTAGCCTGCAAAGACGAATATCCTGAAATTGTTGCCATATTTCCTTTAATTATATGCAACCTCTGCTTTTACCTCGAATACGAGTACAAGAGGTCTTTTACATGATTCAGCTGTAGGTAAACAACTTTTGCATACTAAACAGCTTAAAAACAAACCATCTTAAGATATACATCGTACACGATTATCTCCCTTATGCAATTATCATGAGGGAGTGCCGAATAAACCGTCTGTTGAAGTGTGTTTTTAAGCGTGTTCTTTCCTTTTTAATTATATAAAAACTGAAATTGCAGACATTGTAAAACACTTGAAATTGTTCAGTGATGGACCTTTTTGGCAGTACAATAACCACACGGTATTGAAATTTCTATTGAATTTGTGTGACAAAAGTCATTTTGAAACCAAAACCTACCGCTTCTCTGTTAGAGGTCACTCCTATTCCCAGTGTGACCGGGATTTTGGACTTATAAAACGCACTGTAAGGAAAGTTGAGAAAATCTACACACCTCAGCAGTAGATAGAGCTGATTATAAATGCTATTGAAAGAGGACGCTCTCATTTCAAGAAGATAAGACTGCAAATATATTAAAAAAACTTAAATTATTGAAAAAACAATAACAATATCTGGTTAATTAACTATATCGAGGTGTTGTTAAAAGTGTTTATTACAGAAAATGTTTATTTTAGAAACCCACTAAATGAATTTTTTTTTTGTAAATTTTCTATAGATTTGAAAATACCGTTAAAATGGTTTGAATCTCATGTAGTTTTAAGGGAAAGAAATTTATTATAATGGAAAAATTATTTAAGTTGAAGAAAGGTTTTTTTTTTGTTTTTTTTTTAAATTTCCCGAATGTTTGAAAACATTCAATTAAGGTTTTTTTTAAATAAACGATTTAATTCTCAAAAGGAATTTTTTTTTCCATTTTCCCTAAAAGTATATAAATGCATGTATTTTGATATTTTGGTTTGTATTTTAACCTTTACAATTTAAAAACATTTCGCATAATTGAGAAGTGTTACCCGAATTACTTTGGTCTAAGTTTGGTAACGTCTGTGTTTAAAATTCAATAAACTATTTCTAAGCAACACAAAGAGCAATTTTTAAATCACTCTAATGTCACATCTCACACTTTTATTATATTAAATATTACTATAACGAAATATTATTCGATATTTCAGTCAAAAAATTAAACGTAGCAAAACATTTTGTGTTCAGTTGCTTTCTATTTTACACACTGCTCATAGTCTGTTGTGATAATAAAAATACAAACTATAAACTATTAATATTCTCAGTGATTTATATTTTCACTTATAAAATATGTGTAATGTAAATTGTAATACATCACAAACTAATTTCTACGGAAATTCTCTGATTTACGATAAAATCGCGTGCTATTTGTCCCCCTTATAAAACACTCAACTGAATTCAAAGCACAAATTAAAAGATTTTACACATCAGTTGAGGTTTTCTTTGGTGGAGAAGCCTTGAAATACTCTTAAAAGTAAAGGGAGAGTTTTTTCCCGTCTTCAAAGTTTGTCGTTGATCAAAGAATCCCTATTTTAGCCGTATTCAAAGTGAAACACGAACCAGCTCTTTCTGGCTGGAAGATTATCGGCTTATAAAGCTCTTACGCCTGTGCAACTTTCAATGGGGCAACTTATGACACAAGCAAGAACACAGGCAAAGAACCAAATGTGATGATTTTTTTATTTTTATTTAACGTTCCTTCATAATCATAGCATATGTCTGAGGAATAAATAACCAATGGCGGAGTTATATAATATGTTTCATTTGAATCGATCACAAATCATCAGCATAACGATCAGTATTTGCAATTGTTAATAGACTTTTATCTATTTGATACACAATCTATTATCATACTTAAAATTATAGTAATAATTATATATATACCAGATTAATGAAATAAAACTGCTAAATTATTTTTTAAGTCGTCATGTGACAATTAATCGTATCAATTCCATGATTGTAATATAAATTATAGAATAAGTATATATTATAATCCATATATGGAATAACTGGATTATATTTATAATTAAATAAATAGAAATATATCAGAAAGAAATTCATTAGTTAGATTTATATAATACATTTAAGCTATATATACTTTTTACATTTGGCTAAACATAAAAATATATATTACAACTATTTATTTATTTTTTATAATTAAACACTCTTGTTATATAAAACTAATTTATATTTTATTTTTTAAACTATAACTACAAAGTTATTAATTTTCAAAATAAGTTGTGTTTTTGAAACCGAAACGCATCAACACATGATTTGCTCATTGTTTAAAGCGAAACGCTGACCTAAACTTTAATAAATATAAATAGGGGGGAGGGCAAAACAACACAAATAGTGGGCGAGTACCATTACGTGCAGGATTTTTTTTTAAAACGAAACTTTCGTCTAATTTCGTGGGTTGTAGGTAGATTTATTCACAAGATTTAAACATTCCCATATAAAATTGGATTTGTTCGACTTTTAGTAGACATCTACATGGTCACAAATAAATTACACAGACCAAATTACAAGACCTTATTATCAATTGTATGGCCTCTATCATTCTTATGTATGAACGATAACGACGGAATATCTGTAACAGGACTTTATTTTATTTCACCACAACTCACAAATATCAGTCAAATAAATAACTCCAATATTTAGGAAAACCAAATGAAAAACGTAAACTAGTTATTAGTTAAACACAAGTGTACAAATATGTTCATTAGGTGTATACTATATGTTAGTCTAGATTAATTTGAATTACAATATTTTAATGTAGTATTTTGTCAGCTAAGTCACACACACACACAACCTTCCGTTAGTGTAACATTTTGGATTGTGTTATCCTTCGGCAGTTTTGTCGTAGTTACTACTTCTGTTTAAAATGTGTGTTTCCCGAAATAACTTCTATATTCTATTTGTGTTTAAATATAAAAGTTATTCAAGTTCCTAAATACTTGTTATTATTTAATGTAGAACTTGACAAATTGACAAGGTCCATTGTACATGCTAAGGGCTTCTTGTGAGGCTATAAATAGTTTTGAAACAAAATTACAAAATTAAATCTTTATTATTACAATTTTTGTTGCCTTACTTGTACCTTTTTACAGTGCTAATATAAAGTTGGGTGTACTCTGGAATGCTTTTCACTTTTGTACTAGTATAAATCTCGGAAAAAGTTATTTTGTTTAAAATACTACAAATTCCGATGTGGTACCTCTTTATACATTTGTTTTCTCTTTTAGAATGTTTATTGAAATGGAAGCTCTGTTTGAATAGGCGGTCAATCTGAAAGGAAGAAGGAAAATAGTTTGTTATCTTATGTGTGCAGACAGAAGCGATCAAGCAAAAGTAATCCATTTTGACCGGTTTAAAGGTTATACGACTCAGTTCATTGCTCAATACCAGTTACTTTATAAGAAAAATATTTTTCATTAACACCATGAGCACCATCATTAACGGAGTAACTTCTAATACACACTAAGGATATTTTAGATTATTTCAGTTAATTTGGGGTAAGTAAAATAAATAAAAATTTTCCCTGTCAGATCAAGATAATATTTATTACAAGAAATCAGTTTAGTGATTGTATGTCCAGTTTTGATATGGAATTTAAGAACAACAACCTTATCACTACATTAATAGGCTATATTAGATGTGGTTGTTTTATTAATAACCTTGTGATAAAAACAGATTAAGGTTGAATATTCTACTGACTGGCTAAATAAGTGAAATCTTGATATCAGCGAGTTGGGTAACTTCTGACGAATTGCTGAAGAAAACTAATCAATGTTTTCAATATTTTTAAAGCATAGTTATCCTTCCTTAAATCAATTTCTAGTATAAAATAAAAACTTTAAAAAAATTACGCATGAGACAATTAATTGGTAAGTTAGGAATAACAAATGAGAAACTAAGTTGTTCACTTTAAATATAAAATTTCTGGATTTCTATTGCATGATTACCGGTACTAAATTAAAGATATAGGCAAAAAAAATATCAATAGGCGTAGAAGGACAATATATATTAGAAGAATGATATGTTTAAATGGTGAAGTAGATATTAGTAATGAAATTCGTAACTAGTTTAATCAATGGGAAAATAGATGACATCGTATCTCAATGTTAAGCTTTAGTCCTTTTCTAGATAAGTTTCAAAAATATAACTATCAATATCAATAGCGACGACATTTACATTAAGAGTTGACACTGCTAAATTGATAAAGAGAGCATATTGTAATATACCTGTACATGAAACATTAATCAAGCATAGTGGAACAAAAAAGGCAATTAGAATCTACATAATTTCTTTTTTTTAACTTGCACATTTTGTAAATCCATCATCTTATTTACACTTTTATGTATATTTGGAAAAGATGTTCAAAATATCAGAAAATCAAAAGTAATAATATTGGTTTTAATCTTATATAAATACAAAATCCACAAAAAATGTAAAATGTCCGTACATTTTATTACCGACTGACACCTCAAACATCTGTAACAATTAAAAGTTCTTCTCACTAACGTGTTACTTGAGTGGTATAGTTTTATACCGACAAGATAGTTTTTGATCTAAAAACCTCTAAAATGTAAGAAATAAACGGTTAAACATGTTAAGACGACGTATACGTAAAAAAATCTGTTATACTGAATTTTCTCCCATGATAAATACATGAAGTATTACAAAGAGTGTCAATGAACACCGTGTTGAAAATTTGTAAAAATATTTCTATCCGAAAAGTCTTTGTTTTCAATCTGTTGCTCTATTTGTTTTAAGTCTATTTGTTTTAAGTTATATATATATATATATATATATATATATATATATATATATATATTAAAAATCTAAGATAACATTTTAACATAATAGTAATAACCTAAGATTTAATTTAATACATTTTCGTAATCAAGACCTTTTAAAATGTATAATGTTAAAAATCTCAAAAAAGTATAAAATTATAAAATCGTATAACATTGAGAAGTTTGTAATAAATTTCTCAATACTGAAAACATAGACAAGAGAGTATAACACATGGTAGCCTGTGCCCAAACACAGGTATCTCTCTTCTGAGTCAATAAATGTTTATCTGATAATAATTTTTTTTAAATGAAAGTATTACACACAATTATAGATGGTGGTAAAACAAGACAACTTACATGGTATGATCATGTTCATAGGATTGGATATCTAAAGTCTTTCTCAACACGTGATGGACTGGCTTCGTACGGGAAGAGTAAGTTGGAATTCAGTAAATTATAGTGTACGAGGAATGTGATTTTATTGAGATGAGTGGTAAGATGTTAACAATACTAATATAATATTTATTTTGATATTATTGATTGAATCGATGTTACATTTAGGAAACTTAAAAGCTAATCACGAACTTTCGGGTGTTGCAGTCATTAAAAAGAAGAAAATTATTTTGTATCTAAAATCCATTCAACAGTTTTTATAACCTATAATAATATTTATAGTATTTTTTTTTTTAAATAGAAACATATTGTCAGTCTTTTGATATTAATAGTTTTGAGATATTCACTAATAACCAAATTTAAACTATCGGCATTTGAAAAATGTAAATAAAAAGTATTGCCTTATGGTATACAGGTAAACGTTTGAATTCAAAGCGAAAAAATACAAATTCTTGATTGATAAAATATTATTTAATTTCGAAGTTTTAAATTTGTATAGAAATAAACACAAATACGACCTCAAAATGAAGCGTTTTAGGACGCGTTTAATTTATGATTATACTAATGTATGTAGATTTTATTACAAATTTCCACATTGTATTAAATAAGAAATGTATTCCGGAAATATCTTAATAAATTTCAAGTGGAATATTATTAGTAATTAGTAAATTTATCTTTTGTTTTTATATTATTTATCACAATTATCATAAAGTAAGGATCAAATATCACAATTGATTAATTACAAAATTATAGACCAATAAAAACAAGTATTGTAATAGGATTTCAGTAAATTAAACTATTTTAAACATGAAGTAATACTTAAGTATAGGTAACATCTACAATTGATAGCACAAAATAATTGAAAGAAAAGAATAATCAAATTATTCAAGGTTTATTCAGAACAAAATAATAATTAATAAAGAAAATGAGTGGAAACATTTTAACTGTAGTCTGCCTATACTACACCAATAGAGATATTGCTGACAATATCGATTTAGGGATGGAATTAATGCAAATTACAAATTGAAACGAATGGTTTTTGTTATTGGCTATTAGAAGGCTTGTTACATACCATTACATGGACATGTTGTCGCTGTTAGGGGCATGTTTGTCATTGTCAACAATGTTTTGCTGACTATCGACAAAATACGACTATGTATGAAGAGGCAGGTTTTGCAGCCAACAATTTACATTATTAAATTGTTTCATGTTATGTTCCAAAAATATATTTTACTAGTTTTTTTTTAAACAAAATATGTTGTTTGTTTTATAAATATTAGTTATTTCTATTTAAATTATCTCAATAAACACATTTAATTAAAACAGAGCTGGATTTCATTTCAATTATTTTATTTTAATGAAAAACATTCATTTTTTGAATTATACACAAAATCAATAATTGATCACAATGTTCCAGAAGAAAACATTAAATACAAATAAACATTTTACATTCGATGTAATAATATTTAATGTTTAAAAACACGAATGTTATAATATTAACATTTATTTTACATACGAAACTTGTAATATTTATGTTACTAAGGTCAGTAATATTTATTATTTAGAGCTACATTGTTTCCAGTAATGCAGAATTGTTTTAAGTTTCCATTGCTAATAACATTCCGACATTTTTTTCATTAAATAATTCTATTGCGTCTACTTCTCTTATTGTTATATACCCTCAAAGCGTGGTATTAACATACGAATGGAAATGATAAAAGATAGAAAACTAAAATCCAAATGTTACTCAAAAGAAGATTTAAACGACGGAGTTCATCAAAATACCAGAAAGATATGAAAATCAGAAGCTGCTTGACTCAACGAGATCATTATTAACTACTAGTAAAGAAATACTAAGGAACAATGTTGGAATAAAGATCGTTGTACTCCTATATGTTTGGTTTAAGAGAAAATAAGATTCACGACGTATGAATTATGTCGTTTTTAAAGAAAGGTGATAAACATTTTGGCGTTAACTCCTTTTCAGATATAGCTTTTATTCACAAAGAGTGCTTCTAGACATGTCATACGAATTTAATGGAAGAGTTATTATTACCAGCTAAAAAATATAAAGTACGCCCTGATAATAAATAAGCAACAAGGGTGTATGGTTATATGTGATTACAATTAACAATCCAAAAACATTACATCAACACATATTTTTCAAACAATCATCCACAAAATAAAATACTACCATAAATAAAAAAAAACCATAAACTAATTTCTAACATGGCAAGAAGAAAACATTAATATTTTTACACCAATAGAAAGATTGTAACCCGGTCATCGTGGATGAAATGACAATAATATAACAACACATAGAAACTGAGAATAGAATAATAAAGAATAACAAAGAAAAAACAACCTTAGAACCCACAGCTCGTTTATATATTACAAACCGGTTATATAAAAATAAACACTGATAAACTATGAAGAGATCAGAATATTCATAATATTTGATAGAATTAAGGAATGGTTTATACTACAGTACAGAAATCATGGATAATTATCATTATGAAAAAAAGGAGTTAGACTGAGGAGTAGTTCATCAGCCAGTTTATGTAATATACATATTGATGACATTATTCGATAATGGAAAACTGAAATTCATATAAATTGTGACATTAGTGTTTCAAATTCCACACGCCATATAATATATATATAGGTAAAATCATTTAAATTTAGTTTACCTTCTATGAATTCAAGAATATTAAATATATAAGGCGATTTTATTATAATCAAGTTTAAAATAAATAAATACCAAATGGAGTAGTTTTATTTATCTTTAAAGATATGAATGCATTTTTTTTGTCTGTTATTCGATTTATTTTGTTAATTATTTTAAAATATTAATCTGTCTTTTTTTAACCTCAAAACATTTAACAAAATTATACCAAAATAGTATAACATAAGGAACAGAAACCATTTAGAGTTAAATTAAACTTTTAGAATATTATCCGCAATACAAATAATTATATATAATATATATTATTTTACGTGTATAGCAAGTTTGTTCTTTCACATAAAAAGGAATTTGTCCGTGCGTTTGTATGCACAGAGAAGCACATTATTGACAATGGTATAAATGACCGTCATAAATTGTCTGACGGAAACGTTAGGGAGGGTATGATTAATCCTGAAACTCCCTGACCATGGAGGCAAATTGAATATTAGCAAGGGAGGCAGAGTTGGTTCACCAACACGTGGCCGACATACCAATACCACTTTGTTTCATCGTGGTTAAAAACAGGCATATTCTGTTAAATTATTTTGTTAGTAAATTTTAAAGTATATTCTTGTACGATAAAAATGAAGTGAACTTTTGCTTTAGTTGAAAAATTCAGTGATATATAACTTTAATATATTTTAAAAGTTGTTAAAATAATGGTTTTATTTGGTTGCCAAATATTTGAAAATTCGAAGCCTATTTTAATATATTAAATGACGCAGTTTTATTAGACATTAGAAAACAATTTCTATTCAACACTTGACAGAAGGAAGAATTTATGTTGAAGATATGTTTAGTTGAATTAATTAACAACAATATAAACTATAAGACTTGTTATTCCCCATTCCGAATATTGATATATTAAATAATAAATAAAAGTAAGATTCACCGTCCACAATATTCTGTTTTGTTCGTCGTATATAAAAAACGACCAAAACAGAATAATGTGGACGGTGAATCTTACATTTATTTATTATGTAACAATATAAACCCATTTCCATTTTCCAAACTGTGGCAGCACATTATATATTTTACTTTATAGAATTAAATTACTATGCTTCAAATTTGAATAAAAGGATTACCATGTTATTGCACTTTCTATAAATATTAGATAAACCCAGTGAAACCACATGTAAATTATATTTTACATGTGAAACCACATGTAAACCCAATTTTCATGTAAATGTATAAACAAATTAAATAAACCTATATAATAATCCAACATTCTACGAAAAATAAATGTCTACATAAAAAGGGAAAGTGTGAGTATTGAATGCTGCAGTTAGTATCCATTTGTGTTTGTTTCCCAATTTACTTTCCAACCTTGATTTACTATCATCTTTAGGTTTCATAACGACCTATTTATCTTTATCTTAAAATAACCCACTTATCAATAGAATGTTAAATTAATTTGATTTATTAATTTTTCTACATTAATTCCAGTTATAATCCATCAGGATGGTTAAACTTCGATTTTGTTACAACTTGAAAACGAAGTTCTAGTTTAATACAATGGCTTGACGGATATGAAAATGCTGACGACGTGGTAACGGAATGAATAACGTTTTCTGATTATAAAATGTGGATAAAATGGTCCAAAACATTCCTGTTACCGTGTTTTAAACATTTTGACCGCAGATGTGGTTCTTAAATAATATTCAGAACAGTGAAAAACTACCGAAAATCGTAGAAATTCTATCAAATACAAACAGAATAATCCGACCCTGCAAGTTATCAATGTATTCTTCTGTAGATTCCTTTATATCTAGAGTCAGAACAAGGTACGTCGTTACAAAACATTATTTGTACAGTTTTAATCTCGAAAAGTCGCACAACCGCTAAGAATGTGGGGTGAATAAAGCAAAAACTTTTGGGATGCAAATCTTCAAACTCAATTTAAAAAATATCTGAAGGAAAAGATGTGAAATAAAGGAACTACTAGAACAATACTTACAAATAAACAGGTCTGAATATCGGTCTGTCAGTGTAACTTAATATTGTATATAGTAAGAAGTATGGCGGAAGTTTCATCAGCACCCTGATGCTTTATATTTAATAATAGACATTCACATTTCACCAAAATATAAAAGAAATCATTTGATTTTATTTAGAGATAAACAACTTTCCATGACTTTCCACAGTTTATTTTCAATCTTTACTTATAACTCATATTTGGAATACGTTCATTTTTTGTCATTAGATGTTATTTAATTAAAATTGTATTAACAGAATTGTCTTATTATTTTTTTCCACATATTTCATATGCATAATTATATAAAAAGTTAATTTTTAAGCAATCATCTGGACAAATATAAATAATTGTAATAGAAATTTCTAAATATTTTTAATTTATGGTCAATATCAGTGAAGTTAGATTCCACAAGAAATTCTTTTAAAAATGTTTAAATATTAAAGGAGAAATCTCCGAGAGACTGGTAGAAGTAAAAATGAAGTTCCCGATCTTTAGACATATTCACTCTTTACTATTTTGACCGAAAGAACCTGGTAATGGAGTTTGCAGTTTTCTCATGTAACGGGATATTGCTTAGTAGAAAATTTGGTGAATAATTAAGTAGGTAGAATAGTTATAAACTTATAAAACTAACACGAATGAGAAAATATATACAGTCAAAATGACATGTTTAGTTTAGGAGAAAAATAATTATTTCAAACTTATTTAAAATCAGGGCCCATAAATCTCCTGGTAAAGTCTGGTTAAAAAGTAAGAGAGGTTTGGTAGTATTTGTCCAGTTGGCACTACACTGCTAATGTAGGCTACATTTAAACATTTCTTGTTTTTTTGTTAATGTTATTTTATTTATGGTTTTAATTTAACATTGTGTGACTTTTAAAAATTATTATGTCACCCATAAGAATAAATCCGATAACGAAGCAGTAACTTTCTATCGAGTTCAAAATATGATCACTGGATAAAAATACACAATAAATATGAGACGAGAAGGTAGGCATTTTAATAAAATTTTGAAATAAGCGCATAAAACAAACCAAATGATTATGTGACAAACATAAAGCTTTTCATGTTTAGTTGGAATATTACCACGATTTTTGATATTATTTTTTCTAAAGAGCTACTACACACGTAATATTACAATATATTTTATAAAGTCATTTACAAAGCTTTATTTTATCCCAAAAATATTGTTCCATCATTGGATAGCTTACCAATTGCCTTAAGCTCTCAACTGTCTAACCGGTTACATGATACAGACAGTCAATTACAGATGCCTACGGCAATTATATTCAATATTGTTTGTTTATCTCTGGGGACCACCTGAGATCTTCCTCCATGATTACACGGACTATTGATTTATGTAGGTCATTATAGTAGCGCTGTCCACATGCGCTATGTTTATTGCTTACTGCACCAGGCGAGGTTAATCTGATTACACATTACAAGAGTGTTTGCAACGGCTTAATATACTCTTATTTGTTTAGTCTAGATAAATCCAATTTTAAAATTGTACAATTTGTCACATTCATAATTCTTGATTCTATGTACAAGACGTTGAAATTCGCTTAATGTCCTTAATGTGTATTAAATCCTTCCTTCTAGTTCTCATTCTTAACGTGACAAAGTTGCGAATGAAGTTATCACATACTATTATGGCTGAAAAAATAATAATACTTGGTCTTTATATTATAAATGTTTAGATTTCCTGATAGATTTATGGTCTTGAGCTCATTCTCAATTAATTATTTTTCGAAGAATATCTATAGGGAACTATAAAATACCCCTATCTAGAGAAAAGACTCCTCTTCTGCACATTAATAAAATTATAAACTCGTGAGTCATGGAAACGTGTTATATTTTTTGAGAGGAAAGAAATTTTATTTTTCTTACTGCATACGGCATACTCATACTCATCCATTGCCCTGTCAGTCTTGATAGCTTGGCATGCATCCTAATAAAAGTCCTGCTACCCGGGATCAAACTCGAAATCAAGACACTCAGTTTGGGAGGGATCAAGAATTGTGAATAAATTTAGAGAATAATCGAGACATAATGTTATATTCGCATTATTAATTGACTGTCCAGTATATTATGTAGTATCAACTGGTATTTATTGTCCAGTTTTAAATTTGAGATAATTATTTAAGATATGTATACTTGATATATATATATATATATAAGCACTAAAATCCCGGTTAGGATCAGTTTTTGTCGGTGTATTGACCAGATATTTTATGTTTTATATTGTGAATATTTGCATCTCTATCTACAAATGAACAGTTAGAAATTGTAACTATAACAAACCAATATAAAAATGGTATGCAGGTAGAGCAGTAGTCAATGTCTAAACCTCTCCACACCACCAATCCCCCAAGTAAAATAAATCCTTCTCACAGACTATAATAAAAAAGTTATCTGTAAAGCATTAGACATTTTAATTTTTGTCAAAATCTACTTTACAATATATTGGGTAAATATATAATAGGTATGATTTGGATTAGACGAGTTTCCGTGGAATGGAGTCTCATGAATATTCTCACATTTATTTCAATACGATAATACTTTGCCTTCTTATAAATTCTAAGATGTGAGGAAAATATAAAAAAGGCTTCCATTTGTCCATCCGTTTTCAAACTAGTAAATATTATTATCTTATGGAATGGTGTAAATATGGATAACTAGACTTTGTTCATGAATAGGTTTACATGACTAATATGTCGGCATGTGTAAAGAGTTTAGCATTTGACCGATGTTATATTTTCAGACAGCAAACGTAGATTTTCTTAATATAATAAAAAATATGTCATTAATATATTAAATTGAATTCCTTACAGTTCGTTATCAGATTTAGTTGTTCTTGATAAGAAATGCCTGTATATTTGTTTTTAGATGTTTATTTTAATTGTAATTATAACTTTCACGTAAAGACTTAGTACTTAACGAAAAATTATATTATCTTGATTACAATAAATAATAAGTAGATGTATGTCAATTATCTATGAGAGCTTACGTATGCACTTCCAAATATAAAAATAAATTTTAAATACATTTTCTCAATGCCACTTTTAACAAATTTGTTTTCAAACAATTGTAGTTACTGACATAAAATAACACATCACAAAATGAACACAAGACCTCGCTATTCACTATATATATATATATATATATATATATATTTGCAACTGGAGTATTTAAAGGTAATCATTCAGAAAATCAGACATCCTCATTTTCAATATACATGGTTAACAATGAAAAAATTATACTATAAACTGATTTAAAAAATATATATATTTGATATTTCAAAAAATAACATTTGTTATGAAGTAGTTACAGAAGTTGTGTTCCAGTCATGTTAGTTCTTTTTAATGTCTGAAAAGGATTGTGCTATTCTTTTGATTTAGCGATGACACTTTTTTTCTTACTTATATTTAAAAAATTTAACATACAACACTAGTAAGTTTGTCATAAAATATATAAACAAACCGTAACATTATTGCAACACATTTTGACCCATGAGAAGAATTATTTATATTCTTCTCGCGAATAACTTATTTAATGTTAAGCTGAATGTGTATAATTAATCAAATATCATTAATATAACATAACGGTAAACAACTATTAACATAAACAAAGAGAAAGTTCTTGTTGAGTTATCAATAATGTCGCTTATTATATCATGTCATGAAAAAACCCACGTTTTTCTTTATCTGTTCAACAATCGAAATATATTCACTTCATATTTTTGACTAGTACAATATGTTATTAATAATTAATATAATTCAAAACAATCTGTTACAAACGAAAACACTATATTTAGTAGCTATAATTATATATTTCTTTAGCGTAATCAGATTGTGTTTTAGGGTATTTCCTGAGTCGGATCAACACTAATTATCTAAAGTTGATTTATATTGCTTGCTCTTGGGCGTTAACGTAAGAAAGGATCAACAACGTGCCTAGTTTTGCTTCTGGGCAAACATAACTCAACCTAACGATTATTATCAAGTTGTATTTGGTTAAGAGGAAGTGAATGGGTGTTGAATATTTTCTATTATAGACTTATGAGTGAGTTGAAAACCTGTCTTTAATAGATTGTTTTGCCTGTAAGAACTAAAATTAACAACGCTTCTCCGTAGTAATTCTTGACTTTTTAGCCTAAACTTGACACTTCTCTCAAATTGAACAAAAAAGTATTTTTAAATTGAAACATATTTTAATTTTTTTTTTTGAAAACCGAATAAAAAAATATGGGAAGTCATTTTACAAAATCAGTATAGCCTACATATTATTTATTGTACTAAGTAAAGAATTATAGTATATTTTACTTAAAATATATAAAATATGTAAAATCAAATATGTAAATTAAAATTCTTAAAGTGTTTTTATTTATGTTTTTTAGTATCTATTTATAACATATTTTAGAAACAATTATCAATTTGTAACTTTAAAAATTACACATTCCTGAAATATAAAAAAATTCCCATAATATAAATAAAAACATTAGTACAAAAAAATTAAGAGAAATCCATGAAATAAATTACTGGATTTAGGTCAAAGGATTATTTACTTTATATAAATTTTAAGTTTTTAGTGGCTTAATGTAATAGTAGGCTTAACTGTGTTATACTATCTCACATTCAGCTAACATTAAATTTTAATTCTTTCCTACATCCCATTCATTCTAATAGCAGATATTTCCATTATTTTCAATTATTCACCAAACATTTCCCTTACTTCATTTCCCCAGGTATTTTATATTTGTAGCTTACCGTTCTTATATAAAAAACCTCCCTTCTTTACTTTGTCACAAATAAATATAATGTATTTGAAAATATTATTTCTCTGTAAGCCCTTCTCGTAACAGACGTCAGGCGAAGTCTTTTGTGTGATTTTCCGTTCTACAATGGATTGTACGAAGGTTCTCAGATATCGAACGAAAGGTTTTCTTAAATGAAATGTGAAAACCTTTCATCCAAAATAAAGGATTTTATCAAATTGAAATAGTTGTGTTTTTGGAAACTACGTCTACAAAGCTAACGTATTTTAAATACATACGCTGAAAAATATTTTTCTTATATAAAATACTTGTAAATTTGTCTCAGGAACAAGCTTAGTCGACAAATATATTAAAAATTATACTTATAGTATCTAGTTACTTAAATAAAATAACACTATTTTATCTGATGATGTCTCTTAGTAGAGACCAAAAATTGTAATTTTAAAAAATAAATTCATTAATAATGAAACAGTCAAGAGACTACGAGTTTGTTTAACTTTCGTAAAGTGACACTGTACTTGATATATTATTCTTTTAAATAGAATATTAATGTTGATTCTACAATACTTATTGTTTATACAATTGCTGGTTAAAATTCGAATTGATAAAGTGTATTTTTCACTTGCAACGTTTTAATATATTTTCATCTCAAGAAACATACTATATTTTTTACTGATATACGATTTCTCATATGTAGATGTAGCAATTAATATTATTCGCAGTCATAAGCAAAAATTCTATGTATCCTTTAATTGAACTTTATTAAAGTAGAGTTAATTACAAATATTAAATGTTAACACCCACTATATAAATTACTGAATTTTTAATATTTCTTGTAGGTTTAAAGAGACAAATAAGATGATATTATAGCTGTCCTTTTCATGTTATTGTGTTATATTGTTGTATATGTTTTCCCCATAAATTCGACTTTTATTTTTACCCTTTTTAAATACGATCAGAATTGGGTTCATGCGACTAAACGTGCAATGAGACGCACGACCTCATTAGTACTTCAGTAATTATTGCATTGTAAGTCGGAGATAACAAGAGCGATATAGAACAAATTTGATGAATTGTGCATTTAATAATCAACAAGGATTCCCCATTTTTAGAGTGAGAAACTCATTCTAAGTAGGAAATTCCTAACTGGTTCAGAAACTATCAACCAAAAATGTCGTAACTTTAGTAAACCCCTTATAATAATATAATTGCTAAGCAAAAACACAGAGTTTGAATAATATACAAACATAGGTTATTTAATATTAGTTGTTAATGGTGACAAAGTTAACGATTTCCAATAAAATATTTAATTTTTAAACAGCTTAGATAGTTCCAGTGGAGATACCATTTATTTCATTATTTTAAAGTAATTCAAAATAATTTCCAACCAATACGTGTTATTCAGGTCTTTGGTGAATACAACTATAAAGGTAATCTTAGAAAGGGAAGAAATACTAAAGCCTATTGGTATTTGGTAACATGTATAGCTAAATCATGTTCACAGTAGAACTAATGGTCGGCTTTAAACAAAACAGGACTCGCGCGTGTAGCTGGAAACAGGTGTCTAAAAAAGGATCAAATAGAGGGTCCCGTGATAGATTGGAAGGAGTTAAATGGGGAGGAGTAAAGGGTCACAAATTGGCTGCTGAGGGTGCCAAGTGTGTACACAAAGTCTCCCTTCTACGATTACACATAAAAAATACAAGATTTGGCGTCTTTGACGTCGTGGTAGGTCCAAAATACCCTCCCTCCTCCTAATCCTCTTAAATCCTAGCCGATAAATGATTGAGATACTTTTCATAGAACGTGGACGACACTGTTTGTGCTTTAGATCAGCTTAAGTTGACCAGTCTTATGACTCAATGACTCAAAGCCAAATCAAAATAAGGAATAACTTATAAGTAAGGTGATTTAGTTCCTTCCTGCAAGCTTTGTGTGAACTAATACATTTAGATATCCCCTCCATATGAAAACATCATTGTCAAAATATATACGTAAAATTTTACGATTATAACAAGAATTAATTCACATTGCATATATATATATTTATTCTAAAGTTGATTTATTAAGTATTTTAGAATTAGGAAAATTAAAATGTTTATAACTGAAAAATAACCATTACTCCAGTTAATACTAATAATATATAATTATTATAAATTTATGAAATAATTTTTCTATTTTCCAAATACTTAAAACAACTTTAAAATAAATTTTAAATATCCAAAAATAATTGGATTTAATCATACAAGTTTATTAAGACCCAGCATTGCATATATTTCGTAGGAACCGGTACTAGAACATTACCGCAAAATATTATATTTATTTCAGTTAATTTGAGGGGGAAATATAAAATATTATATAAATAATTAACTTACCAACTTTTCTAATATATTATTAATATTTTATTAATAATAAATATTTAGAAATTTTATAAATTATTTAATATTTCGATGGACTGAAGAGATAAAAATAATATAAAGATTTCCTTCACTCTCCAGTCTTTTTTCTGAGTATCAATTACTATTTTCATACGGAATTAGTTGACAATTAACGTAACTTAAATTTATAAAAGTAGTATATATATATATATATATATATATATATATATATGTATATATATCTCACATTATATTATTTTTCACCGTATCTGTAATGTTAGATGTAATAAATTTACAATATTTTGATTAATGTTAATTGACTTTTGTTAAATTTGAAATATTGTACTTTGTTTATAATTTTATCATAGAAATTTACAACAATAATTAATGGCATTTTGTGCATAATGTAGACAAGTTCAAACGGGTTATGAAGGGTTATAATGTATCCTCGTTTTACCATTTATGACTATTGTAATTTATTGTCTGTCTTGTAGATATTTAATCATAGAATTTAAAACAATATTCATGGTAATCAGTAGTTAAGTATAACTTCGGAATAGGAATATTTTCGCTGAACATTATATACTCTTTAGGATTTTTATCACTTTTATTTAGCGTTGAATATTCCTAAATTTTTTAACAGATTTGGTTTAACCTAAAATAATTACGTTGTACCTAAAATTTGTGGATAATTGTCATAACGAAATAGACATACAATTTTGAAGTTCAAATTAACGTTCTTTAATACATATTTCATGCTATCCTTAAAATTTCAGTTTGAGAGTTTTGCGGAAAAATGAAGGTTAATAGATGCGAAAGTTAATAAATCTGTTCAGAAGTAATTGTCAAAACGAATTAAAATAAACCTTTACAAGTACTTAAGAATATCTCATTTAAAATAAATTACAAGAAAAGTTAGGAGAGGATTATTTATACCCCAGCGATGGAATTGTAGGTTTTATATAAAAATTAAAAATAGTGTACTTTACAAGGTCAGTGTTGCTGACACGAGCAAAAGTAGTGGACATTTCATTTAGGCACTCGGTAGCGTTCTATCCAACAAACTTTGATTAAACGTAAAAACTTCTATTTCCGACATGAGAGTATTAAGTGGACTATCCGGTCTACTAAGTATAGAAGGACATAAATATACTTTTCTGTTTCTGAACATCTGTACCGATGGGAAAGTGTAGACACCTCATCTAATAGTCTCAAATATTTCAAACATAGGTCAATAGATGCACATAGCAAGACCTCAGTCCCTATAATAATCTTGCAAACGTCTTTATTAAACGTTTAAAAACATTTAAAATTCAACAATCTGTGTGATCAATAGTTTTGTTTTGTATTAATTTATATTTAATAATAAAACTAAACTAAAAATCAAATATTCATTTATGTAGATAGTAAACGACCTTCAAGTTAAAACTCATATAAAGCCTTCTGTACCGTTTCAAATTCTTTAAACGCTTAATATAAACTGGAAAATTAATGAATAATATTTACGGTACAAAGTTTTATGATGTAATTGTTTTGAGTATAGATCATTTTGTAAATTTAAAAATCTTCTTGAGTATTAATTTAAATTATTTTGCATATTCCACTATTTTAATAATTTTAAAAATTACAAATTGTTAAACATCTGACTAGAACGTTACATTTTATTTTTCTTCCAAATCATTTCATTGATTTTTTATTGAAAAATTTTCATAGAGTTTAGTGATAAACATTTCTTAACAATATACACTTTCAAACTCTTTTCTCTTATGAGATAATTAGAAATAATCCAAAGAAATATATTTTAATTGAAAATACTTCGGTTATAATAAATAGCAATTTTTTTAGTATACGGTACATTATAATTTCCATTACATTCAATATACGTAAAATATATCTATACAATTCAATAACTTAATACCATCTCTTTCCCATACAGCAATGCATTCGGTCTCTTTGAGTATTTGTTCTCAAAAACTACTATCGCAAAGTCTAAAATGTTCTACATTTATTATTAATAATCTATTTATGTAATACAATGATGTTTAATAATTTGCATCAAATACATCATTTTTTAACGTTATATAATGATCCAAAGGATGTGATGTAATTTTGAAAGTTTGAAATTTTAAGACGTTGTACTTTCAGCGTTTTCAACGACATTGTTTAATAGTCTATATGCAGTAATGATGTTTAACTTGAAGTTATACAAGAACATCTGTTTGTATTTACTTTAAATTTGCATTTCGTACGCTTTTCGAGCAATCTCACTGATGAGACATTATTTTAACAAGTCAAGTGTCAACATGAAACTCTCGCGAGACTTTGGCTTCTACAACTTGTCTGTTGATTTATTTCGTGACTATTAGACGAAACTTCGGCGAAAATTAAATTGTATCTTTTACAGCCTTTGTTCACGTTTTCATTTTGTATCCAAGCAAAATTGTACGTTTAAGCAAATTTTTGATTTGAAATATACAAGTTCACGTAGATGATACCTAAAAATTATGTTAACCATTTGTTGACCGAACGATTTCGGGGTCTGTTTTAATTCGATCGGTTGACATTTAATTCTCAATGTTTTAATAGCTAGTATGTTTTAAGAGCTTGTACCATTTGTTATATTGTGGCTGTCTTATAATATATCTAAAACGTTTTCTTATTTTGTTATCCAGTTTACAATCGCGACCACTCAAGACGAATGCTGCACTGTTTAGGTATGGACTCTGACTAGGAGCAGAATTCGCTCCAATATACAAATACTGTATAAAGGTTTGTACGAGGAGCAGTACACCAAAACTATAAATGTAAAATGAAATTTTTTGAACGGGTTTCAAAAAATATTCCAGAAGAATTTTTTACACGTTCAAACATAAAAAAATACATCTTAAAATAAATAATACTTTTGTAATGTTTGAAGTTTTATAAATAAAAACTTTTCGAGTTTCATAGGTTTAATATTTTACTATAAATACCATGATTAGGTTGTCGTGGACCGTTATGAGAGCTATTTCGCCGAGCACAGTTGGCTTCGTCAAGCTAGGCACTAACACTTATTACATAGTACATGACACAAACATTATAAATAATATTAGTCAACCTCTTCGTCTTTGAAATTAGGAATTGACTGCCGCCATACTATGGTTATTGCGATCTTGCGACCGGTAGGAGACAGGATGGGAATGACTTGTGAGGTATATCTGCATTTCATGATTGAGGGTTAAAGTCTTTCCACTGGGTACATACACACACACACACATATATATATATATATATATATATATATATATATATATATATATATCTTATTTTAGGGGGTATTGTCATAGATAGGGTGGGAGGTGAAATTCAATTTGTCATTTAACATATTATCCAGAATATTTTTACGTTCTTTGTAAATTTAAAATTCTTTTAATTTGGTTTTTTTAAATTCCTTTTTTATTGTTGTGTAATATTTCTAAATGTGTTTCAATATCTTTGAACATATGAGTTTTGTTTATTAGATGTTCTCTGTAGTTTGAAATATTTTTAACTGTACAGGAGAGTTTGTATATTCCACTATTTGTAAATTTGTTATTGTTATTAGGTTTTTTGTTAAGAAAGTTATATAGGCTGTATGATCAGCGGTAAGTGATTTTGTATTCGTGTGTGCATAAAATGTTGCTCATAGGATTTTCAAAATTTTAACTATATTTCTTTCAGATATATTTGTATTTTCGTAGCGTATACTTTTTATTTTATTTCTCTGTTTAATCATTAATCTGTCTATTAAAGTTGGATGATTTCCATTAGATAACACAATGTGTTTTATTAATGATATCTCAATGAAATCTTCTTTATTCATAGGTATATTGATAGATCTATGGATGATGGTATTGTAAGCTTCAAGTTTAAGTGATAAAGGATAGTTAGATGTATTGTGTATGGTGTGATTGGTTTGAGTGAATATTCTGAAGATTTTATGTCATTGTATGTTTGTATTGTTTTTAGTGATGGTTAGGTAATTTATCACACAATCCTTTATCACAAAAACTCCCTACTTACAACAGATTCATTCACAGAGCTATACCTATGAACCAAGAATGTTTCATCACTGAAATCTCAACTAATAAACATATTACGTGTTTCAATGGATATGGTTCAAGATTAATAGTCAGACTAATATGTTTAAACAGAGGAAGAAAATATACAAACCTACTACACGAAAATACAAATAGGAATATAAACGAAAAACCCACATATATTTAATAAAACCTCTTCTGTAATGACTGTAGCAAAATATATAAATATAGGCCAAACTGGACGTTCCTTTAAACAAAGATTCGAACAATAAACATCTCCCCAACACAATAAAAAACAATACAAGATTAACAGACTTCAAACTACGCTGAACATTTAATTGAGTAAAATCATACTTACACAAATATTGAAACAAATTAAAAAATATTACACAGAACAAAAATGGAAATCCATTGAACATATTAAAATAATTTTAAATTTACAAAGAAGATAAAACTATTCTAGACAATATGTTAAATGGCCGATTTAATTTCATCTCCCATCGAAAAACACAATCACAATCGAAAAACTAAAGATATAATTATGTACCCTCTGAATAGACTTTAAACCCTCAATCATGAAATGCAGATATACCTCACACGTCATTCCCATCTAGTCTCCTACCGATCGCAAGATCACAATAACCATAGTATGGCCGCAGTCAATTAATAATTTCAATGACGAAGAGGTTCACTAATATTATTTATAAGCGATCAGTGTTTGTGTCACGAGTTATGTGCCTAGCTTGACGAAGCCGACAGTGCTCCTCGAAACAGTGATGTAGCTCCGTGTACATTACGGAATGAAGACAACCTAATCAAAGTATTTATAGTATGTTAATGAAACAGTCCAAGGCTCACACAAAGTTATAAAAATTTGAAGTAAATCGTTATTTGAATAACATTTACACTATTTTGTTCCCTAACATATCCTCTAAAACTTTCTTGTAACTTGTACATAACCATCAATGTTTATTAGTGTAAAATATGTTTTACGTTTCCAACAAATTTTGAGGTATTATACACCGATCGATAATGGGGGAAATGATCGTACTTCAGTTAGAGCATTAAGGCAGTTACATCATTCCAGAATTTATATACATCGATAGATAAAGTACATTTATAATCACTATATTAGAAATTATTTGTAAACTACAATCACAATGCAAAGAGAGCAAAGTAACACATAAGGATTGTATCTTTTATTATATCTCCATCTGTTAGGTGTTTCGTTTAATGATAGTTGTGGTTTTATTTACTACTACTTCTTAGTCTTTGAATATTGTTGGGTGTCATTTAATGTTTGAGCATTAGCCAAGTTGAGAGATTGCTTAACGTTTACATTTTACATAACTATTGTCTATTTTTCTCTAGATATTAACAATCACCGAGATTGTACACTAAAAATAACAACCGCCAATATTATATGCTTAAACTAAAAATCACCGAGAGTTTATGCTAAAACTGCCAATCACTGAGATTTTATGCTAAAACTAACAACCACTGAATTTGTATGCTAAAATTAAAAACCACCGAGATTGTATGCTAAAACTAACAACCACCGATATGTTATGCTAAAACTTCCAATCACTAAGATTGTATGCTAAAACTAACAACCACTGAGATTGTATGCTAAAACTAACAACCACCGATATGTTATGCTAAAACTTCCAATCACTAAGATTGTATGCTAAAACTAACAACCACTGAGATTGTATGCTAAAACTAACAACCACCGATATGTTATGCTAAAACTTCCAACCACTGATATTGTATGCTAAAAGTAACAACCATAGAGATCATATGCTAAAAAACTATCAATCACCAATATTGTATGCTAAAACTTCCAATCATTGAGATTTTATGCTAAAACTAACAACCACTGAATTTGTATGCTAAAATTAAAAACCACCGAGATTGTATGCTGAAACTAACAACCACCGATATGTTATGCTAAAACTTCCAACCACTGAGATTGTATGCTAAAAGTAACAACCATCGACATGATATACTTAAACTATCAATCACCAATATTATATGCTAAAACTTCCAATCACTTAGATTTTATGCTAAAACTAACAACCACTGAGTTTGTATACTAAAACTACCAATCACCGAGATTGTATACTAAAATTATTAACCAGGGAGATTGTATGCTAAAACTAACAACCACCGATATGTTATGCTAAAACTTCCAATCACTAAGATTGTATGCTAAAACTAACAATCACTGAGATTCTATGCTAAAACTAACAACCACCGATATGTTATGCTAAAACTTCCAATCACTTAGATTTTATGCTAAAACTAACAACCACTGAGTTTGTATACTAAAACTACCAATCACCGAGATTGTATACTGAAATTATTAACCAGGGAGATTGTATGCTAAAACTAACAACCACCGATATGTTATGCTAAAACTTCCAATCACTAAGATTGTATGCTAAAACTAACAATCACTGAGATTCTATGCTAAAACTAACAACCACCGATATGTTATGCTAAAACTTCCAATCACTAAGATTGTATGCTAAAACTAACAACCACCGATATGTTATGCTAAAACTTCCAATCACTAAGATTGTATGCTAAAACTAACAATCACTGAGATTCTATGCTAAAACTAACAACCACCGATATGTTATGCTAAAACTTCCAATCACTAAGATTGTATGCTAAAACTAACAATCACTGAGATTTTATGCTAAAACTAACAACCATCGAGATGACATGCTAAAACTATCAATCACCAAAATTATTATATTAAAACTTCCAATCACTGAGATTTTATGCTAAAACCAACAACCACTGAGATTGCATGCTAAAACTAACAACCACCGATATGTTATGCTAAAACTTCCAATCACTAAGATTGTATGCTAAAACTAACAATCACTAAGATTGTATGCTAAAACTAACAACCATCGAGATGACATGCTAAAACTATCAATCACCAAAATTATTATATTAAAACTTCCAATCACTGAGATTTTATGCTAAAACCAACAACCACTGAGATTGCATGCTAAAACTAACAACCACCGATATGTTATGCTAAAACTTCCAATCACTAAGATTGTATGCTAAAACTAACAATCACTAAGATTGTATGCTAAAACTAACAACCATCGAGATGACATGCTAAAACTATCAATCACCAAAATTATTATATTAAAACTTCCAATCACTGAGATTTTATGCTAAAACCAACAACCACTGAGATTGCATGCTAAAACTAACAACCACCGATATGTTATGCTAAAACTTCCAATCACTAAGATTGTATGCTAAAACTAACAATCACTAAGATTGTATGCTAAAACTAACAACCATCGAGATGACATGCTAAAACTATCAATCACCAAAATTATTATATTAAAACTTCCAATCACTGAGATTTTATGCTAAAACCAACAACCACTGAGATTGCATGCTAAAACTACCAATCACCGATATGTTATGCTAAAACTTCCAATCACTAAGATTGTATGCTAAAACTAACAATCACTAAGATTGTATGCTAAAACTAACAACCATCGAGATGACATGCTAAAACTATCAATCACCAAAATTATTATATTAAAACTTCCAATCACTGAGATTTTATGCTAAAACCAACAACCACTGAGATTGCATGCTAAAACTAACAACCACCGATATGTTATGCTAAAACTTCCAATCACTAAGATTGTATGCTAAAACTAACAATCACTAAGATTGTATGCTAAAACTAACAACCATCGAGATGACATGCTAAAACTATCAATCACCAAAATTATTATATTAAAACTTCCAATCACTGAGATTTTATGCTAAAACCAACAACCACTGAGATTGCATGCTAAAACTAACAACCACCGATATGTTATGCTAAAACTTCCAATCACTAAGATTGTATGCTAAAACTAACAATCACTAAGATTGTATGCTAAAACTAACAACCATCGAGATGACATGCTAAAACTATCAATCACCAAAATTATTATATTAAAACTTCCAATCACTGAGATTTTATGCTAAAACCAACAACCACTGAGATTGTATGCTAAAACTAACAACCATCGAGATGACATGCTAAAACTATCAATCACCAAAATTATTATATTAAAACTTCCAATCACTGAGATTTTATGCTAAAACCAACAACCACTGAGATTGTATGCTAAAACTAACAACCATCGAGATGACATGCTAAAACTATCAATCACCAAAATTATTATATTAAAACTTCCAATCACTGAGATTTTATGCTAAAACCAACAACCACTGAGATTGTATGCTAAAACTAACAACCATCGAGATGACATGCTAAAACTATCAATCACCAAAATTATTATATTAAAACTTCCAATCACTGAGATTTTATGCTAAAACCAACAACCACTGAGATTGTATGCTAAAACTAACAACCATCGAGATGACATGCTAAAACTATCAATCACCAAAATTATTATATTAAAACTTCCAATCACTGAGATTTTATGCTAAAACCAACAACCACTGAGATTGCATGCTAAAACTACCAATCACCGTGATTGTATAGTAAAACTAACAATCACTGAGATTTTATGCAACAACTGATAAAAAAAATCATGATTATTTGTGAGTAAGAGCATTTAAAAAAAACTGTTTATCATATAATTTACAAGCAAATAAGGGTTGTGTATACGTGGATCTAATTTGTATAAAAAAAAAAATTCTACAACAAAGTAAATAATAAAATATAATTTTTGAAATAGGTTATTATGTCGTACAATTTTCGTTTCTTAATGTTGTATTCCTAAATAAATACTCAAGAGTGTAGAGAATGAATACGATTTAAATACTGCTATTAAAAAAAACTCTAAGAAGATTTATCCTATTTTTACATCATGTAAGGTCGTTAACTTGAACCTATCACGTATCATATTTGTTTATAACGAAAAAAATGTCTTATCTAGTTGTGTTCTTGTCGGTAACTCAGCTTGGCGGACGTCATAGTTCTTAATTCTCTGCTATTGTGCCAGCAACTTTGTCCATCGGGTTTTCATAGTTAATACTCCAAATTACTGAATCGATATTTATGCCGTTTTCATAGTTTCATTTATTTGAACCTAAGACAAAAACTAAATTTGCATGATCATCGATCGTTGTCGAGCTATCTATTGGTACCACTACGTCCGCTATTTAAATGTTAGAACTTAAAATTTTGTTAAAGCAATAATTACATGGGGAAACTAATAAATAAAAAATAATAATACAAAATGATAAACAAGTTTTGGTTTAAAAAAATCAAACTTATTGCTATCGTTGTTGAAATTTTTATTTCTTCCTCTTTGGATACGTCATATATGTATGTTTCGGTCTCCCTTGTAAACTAACTCTTCATATAAATACATATCAATATTCGGATATACCCCATTTACACATCCTTTTGAAGATTTGATCTGCCCTCTACGGGTCAAGCAGTTTTAATAAAGAGAGGGAAGGCAGCGATATAGATAGATGCAATTTTTATTATATATTATTAACAATATGAACACAAAATGAGTATTAAATTTCTCGAGTGCTTCTTTTCCACTCCATACAAAATATATTCAAATCAGTCATTTTTGAAACATTTGAAAATTTGGCGGTACTATTAAGAGTACGGGAATTACGTAAAACAACATATCTCTATATTTAAGTGTGCATGTATGTATATGTAAATTGTTACTTCAAAATCAATTAGTATCAATTCTCGAGTCAATTGGAATACAAAATGACATTAATCACTAATATGAGTTGGTTTATACAAGTTTAAAAATACTTATTATACATATGCAGGTATTTTTCATAATATAATAACTAATTTATATCATTTTTGTTTAAAAATTTAACAAATATCTTGTTAAATTGAGTTTGTTGCAAGCAAAGTATTTTTAGAACTATTTAAATTAAAAATATTTTTTAGACGAGCAAAGTAGAGTGTATGGTTATTAGCATTGTAACTGATAAGCAAATATGTACATATATGTAAGTGTGTAGTAACAGGGAACTGAATCAATATTAGATGATCTGTTCACCTGTCGGTCACTTGGTATGAGCATTGGGTTGTATGTACAATAGTGCAATGTTGATTTGTTTTATGATAGCATTAGTCTGACAACTCATGTCACTAGGTTGAAAAACTCTATAATATATAAATTTGTATATTATGCAATTATTTGTTATCAAGACACGAATTGTGTTATTTTCATCGAAAAACCTTCCCATTCAAACAACTGTATTAACTAAACAAAAAAGTTGTACGTAGTAAATAATACCTCCATCATTAAGCCACACTAATGAGTATAAACTCCGTTTTATTTATTTTGTAAGAATATTTATCAAAAATGTATTATCCCAAGTTTCATAAAATAAATTATTATAATCATTAATTTAATACAAAGCTAAATATCAGAGCCTAAACCTACCACTAAACTCAGGAGGTGTTAAGTTCCTTTAGTAACTTACACAATAAAGTTGTAAATATTATTTAAAAAGGTCAAGAAGTCTACTAGTTTTAACTATTTAAAAAAATATTTTATTAGAAAAATCCTAGATATATACGAAAAATTACACACCTAAATTCATATCTTTAAATTAAACATCTTTTTCAATTTCAATTGTAAAGACATTGAAAACAAATCAATGTAACGTTTTCTATAAAATATAAATTTTTATTTTTTTTCATTAAAGAACTATTTATTTAAATACGTTAACATTATTTTAAATATAGGTACGCCTAAATATAAGATTATTATACTATAAGAAATTATAGATGTAACACATTTTTTTGAAATCGTAAGTTTTTTTTCTACTCACTAAATATCTATTAATCTATTTGTTTTTCATTGCTGTCATACTTATGACACTAACTCATGTATGAATTTATAAACAAGATTATTTATGTTCATGTTTTTCATAGAACATTAATTATAGGATTTATTTATTAAATTAATAATTTAGACCTAAGATATTTTTGATTTTGATTTATTCTCCATAACATAATATGAAAATAATATTTAGTTCATGTTCCTTATTTTCGTGTCATTGGGGATATATTATTATATTTTTTAAATAACAGTTAACATTGATAGACAGTTAATAAAATATTTAAATTATATAGGCCTGTCACTCAAGATATAAAATATATAACTTTTTTACAGACAAATAATTGGAAAAAAACATTTTCATGAATGCATGTTAATTTTACTCTAGCGACATGTAAAGATTATTGAACAAAACTCGTGTGCTAAATTATAAGAACAAAAATATAATGGTTCCGGTATAATACGGAAAAAAATAGCACCTTGACATCTGCATCAGATTATGAAAATTAATCAAATAATTTTTACACTGAAGGCATATTTATGGCAAAAGTGAAGATAATACAGTGCCAAAGTCAATGAACATATATAAAAAAAAACATAATATGTATACCAATTTACTAATACCAAACCTTAAATCAGACCAATACATTACACGCAACTTCTTATACAACAACGCATGTTACATACCGACTACATAAATTATATATCATCAAAATCTGACAAGTAACTGCAATGTTTCGTGTTGGTTTTATATGTATCTTTGTGCAATTAACGTATATACATGCACAATATTGTTTTATATAAAATCACTACATTGTTACTAAAATTGTTCGATGGCTTCTTATGTTACTTTCGGTTTTCAGAAAAAAACATGACTAAAACTCTCTTCCCCCATTTTTGTTATATTGGTTATTGATATTATATTTAACCTTTTTAGAAGAATGAAAAATAAATCGGCAAGGGCGATGTTAGAAAAACTTCTAATCCTTTAAAAATTTACTTTCGTACAGATTACAACCGAGGTGCATATATTTGTTTGAGCTTTCGATATACAATTTTAGCATTTGAAAAATAATTGTTGTTAGGATATCAATGAAGATATAAAATATTTGGAACCCAAAGAAAACTACGGTAGGTCTAATATTGCCTAATACTCGTTAAAGCTATACATAATCAATATAGTTTACAATGTATCTAACAAATCTGTATAGGCCTACATAAAAACACAAACTGTAGCAAAATAATTCGTTTTTAAGGTGGTAGTTGTGTGAATGTCTTAGATATACAGACTACAGATATACATATAGTAGGGACAACATCCAATATTTAAGTCAATTCGGAATATTGCAACCAAATACAATCAAGTTTTTAACCGGTGAACAGGATTTTCCTCTAGACTTGTTCCGTAAACGCTAGATACTTTTACAAGGTAAACTGTGACATTTACGCCTTGCATGGTAGATATCATGCCAAACACGGCTGTATCTCAAAAACTACAAGTTTCAAATGCAGGCGTTTATTTGTTTTAACAATAATGTGTAAATATTCAACCTACTCCAAAGTAAAAATATTCGTCCCTTCATCTACATAAATGAATTTTCTATAATTATGAATATTAAATATTGGTATGGTTAATGTTTTCTGAATTAATAATGTTATAAATCTAATTATAATTCCTATTTTATTTAACTATTACTGACTCCTATTAATCGGTATAAATATCGGAATAGGCTAGGTCGTTTGGTTAGGTTTCTTTAATTAGCTATAAACAACATTGTTCAATCATGGGAAGGGGGGGGGGGAATACCTACGTTATAAGAAAATGTACAGATTTAAAACATCTCACGTACATTGTTTTTTATTATGTAAGATAGAGTTATTAATATGTAAAAATGAGATTGATATTTTAATGTTTCATATAATATGTTGATAGCATAATATTGTTTGCCCTTCTATTACATAATGATGGTCAACAAAAGTAGTGTGGAACTACAAATTTCATAAAAGTTAATTTAAGGTTGTCAAAAAGTTGTCGAATTAAATCATTGCGAGGAGGTGATCTCTAGTATGTTATAAACAGTAAAAGCTTATTACAATTATTGGGAGGCAAATACACAGAAAAGTAAATATCATTCTAACTCTTAATTGTTTGTTCAACTTTTTAACATTCAGCTTATCCTTAATAACTCAAAGATCAAAGTTTATTTTAGGACACTGTTACCTTAGATGTAGGTCGTGTAATTGCAAAACATGTATCGTAAAAGCACGATTGACCAAAAATTAAACTACACAGTCAATTATCGCTCTCTTACTATTATGTTGAGGCTGAATTACCAACACGAGCTGTGTGACTGGGGCCTTTTGCACGTAATCATAGCAACGGGGACTTTATGGTCAAGTTCTCACATATAATATAAATGAAATAAATAATATAATAATGTAACGTCCGTATGAAATAAAGTTTTAAATAAACGTTTAATAACTGCCACTCCATCATAAATTTAACAATTATAAAAAGTCCAAAATATCTGGTGTAACGTGATGTAAATATATATTCTTCATTGGCGTCGGAAACCAACAAAGGTTTTAATAACTGTTTAATAACACTGTCACTCCATCATAAATTTCAAAATTTTAAAAAAGTTCAAAATATCTGGTGTAATGTTATGTAAATATATATTCTTCATTGGCGTCGGAACGAAACAAAGGTTTTAATAAACGTTTAATAACTGTCACTCCATCATAAATTTAACAATTATAAAAAGTCCAAAATATCTGGTGTAATGTTATGTAAATATATATTCTTCATTGGCGTCGGAACGAAACAAAGGTTTTAATAAACGTTTAATAACTGTCACTCCATCATAAATTTAACAATTATAAAAAGTCCAAAATATCTGGTGTAACGATATGTAAATATATATTCTACATTGGCGTAGGAACCAAACAAAGGTTTTAATAAACGTTTAATAACTGTCACTCCATCATAAATTTAACATTTAGTAAATGTCCAAAATATCTGGTGTAACGATATGTAAATATATATTCTTCATTGGCGTCGGAAACCAACAAAGGTTTTAATAACTGTTTAATAACACTGTCACTCCATCATAAATTTCACAATTTTAAAAAGTTCAAAATATCTGGTGTAACCATATGTAACCATATATATTCTTCATTGGCGTCGGAACCAAACAAAGGTTTTAATAAACGTTTAATAACTGTCACTCCATCATAAATTTAACATTATAAAAAGTCCAAAATATCTGGTGTAACGAAATGTAAATATATATTCTACATTGGCGTAGGAACAAAACAAAGGTTTTAATAAACGTTTAATAACTGTCACTCCATCATAAATTTAACATTTAGTAAATGTCCAAAATGTTTGGTGTAACGATATGTAAATCTTCATTGGCGTCGGAACGAAACAAAGGTTTAAATAAACGTTTAGTAACTGTCACTCCATCATAAATTTAACAATTATAAATAGTCCAAAATATCTGGTGTAACGATATGTAGATATATATTCTTCATTGGCGTAGCAACCAAACAAAGGTTTTAATAAACGTTTAATAACAGAACTGTCACTCCATCATAAATTTAACAATTAATTATAAAAAGTCCAAAATATCTGGTGTAACGATATGTAGATACATATTCTTCATTGGCGTAGCAACCAAACAAAGGTTTTAATAAACGTTTAATAACTGTCACTCCATCTTACATTTAACAATTATAAAAAGTCCAAAATATCTGGTGTAACGATATGTAAATATATATTCTTCATTGGCATCGGTACCAAACAAAGGTTTAAATAAACGTTTAATAACTGTCACCCCATCATAAATTTAAGTTTTATTAAATAGTTTCAAAAGACTGCTTCCAACATTTATTATGTGTTATAGATTGATATGGTTTATAAGGTGCAACGTTATAAAACATGTATTATTGTTTAAAGTCAGTATCTCAAGTATGGTTTAATAAATGTTTAATACTGTCATTGCGACTTAAATTAAACGTTTAATAAACATCTCACATGTCAAACTTCTACTTAAAAATAAAATTCAATGTGCTATGTGGGTAACTACGTGTATAATAAGTCAATAAATATAATAACGGTTTGTAAAATCAATTATTCCTTAAATTAGGACAATAGACCACCGTTTTAAGATGTTAAACTAAAAACAATTATATCCTTTACGAAATGCCTTTCACAACTCGTACTTATATGAAATATCTAGTTTTCTCAAGACAGAATCAAAGGGGAACCTGAAGGTAAAACACAAAATTTAATAAATTTAATGAAGATTTTTTTTTCATTATATACCTCCAAATAAATTCATATGCTTACTATGTTATTTATTATAAGTAGGCCTACGAGATTGTACACAGTTTAGGAGTTTAGTATCCTCAAACAAAAATTTAATTTAAATTACAGAATTATGAGCTATACTATAAAACCTAAACAACAAATTCGGAAGAATATTCTACAATATCATGAATAACGATATAATTTTGTTTTGGAATAAAATTCTATATCTCAAAAATATTTCTTTTTTTTTTAGCTGTATTAATTAAATTTATCAATACAATTGTATGGAGAATTTTTTTTCTTTTTTTTTTTAAATCATGATTCTTATTTGAGAATTTAAAATCACGACAATTCGTTGTCGAATGTGCAAAATACGTAGCGTGTAATGTTTTGGAATTTTAATAATAGCGTCAGATTTTTAAACAAATTCTAAATTTTAAGTTATGAAACCACCATTTTGTCTCGTTTCAATTAAATAAAATTGATAGCAGTTACTATAATAAAACACAATATGAATTGTTGATATTTTATAAGTAAATGTTGCGGTTATTTAAAATAGTTACACATATTTTTTTAACATTTCGTAATTATAAATAATGTTCGTATTGACCTAATTTATAAAATTGAATCAATCAATTTTGTACAATTTTAAGAAAACGTGAAGCTTTTATAACTAAAACCAGTGGAAACTGAGCTAAAATTAATCTTTACAGCCCTCATAAAAAACTCGATTTCACTTAATTACAAGGTACTGTTATTGGACGAGTCGGTGGCAGTTACGGATGAATTGTTGGTGTTATTTAAATATAAACATCTACGTGCTGTCTATGGTGCTGTCATGAGCCATGTAATGGAGACTATGAATTAAAACCCGGCCTGTTATAGAAATAATATAATAATAATAATAGACAAATAAATAGAAGTCTATTGTTTAAATTTTAATATAAATTCACGAGGCAAAGAAATAAGTACATTTCACTGCTGGTCTATTTCCTAGATCATTTATATTAGTTAACAACATTATAAATAATTATTGGTATTTTAAATTTAAATTTAATTTGTAGTTTTAATGTAATTTTTTCGCAACTCATCATTTAACAAAACTTTCCTAGATCGGCTAAAATTGAACCGATTGTAAGTTCACACTTAAAGAATTTTGTAACAACTTTACTTTAGAGATAATTTTTCTTCATTTTATATAACTAGGGAAGTGTTATTCCTTAAAGAAATATCGAGGAACACGATTTTAAGTCATTTTTATCACTTAGTCTACGAAAACTATTTTTAATACCATTGAAATGCTACTTTTATTACCTTGTTATATTTGTAGTACAATAATGAAATCGCATGAGCACCATGGGTAAACATTTAGTAATGTCATAAAGAACATTGTTTCTGTTTTCATATTTTAGGTTAAAATCTATTTGAAAGGAGTTAATTTGCAGTTTTATGTCAGTTTTTTTTTTTTTTTTTTTTTTTTTTTTTTTTTTTCAAACCGAATATACGCCATAACGTTCTTTAAATTTGTATAACGTTTGCACATAAAACTGTAAGGATGGATATTGATAATTCTTTTGTGGATACTTTAATTTACATTTTAAGCAAAAAATAAATAAAAAATATAATAATAATAATAATAATAATAATAATAAAACTGAGGTCAATGCATGTTTATGAAAAATCTACTAATTTATCTAATATGACTGAACTATGTCGTGATTATGAGTCAGCAAATATGTCAAAAACCGGTGCTATGTTTCATTAAAATAATATTTTTATATATTCACCAAATGATGTGTTGAAGAGTGGAGGATATTCCTTTTTAATAGAGGTGTATATTTCATTATTAAATATACCCAGTATACAATAAATATCGATATTGAGGTTTCCGTGGACATTACTGTTTTGAAGCACCTTGAGTAGCCTAACCACAAAGTGAAAGGATTTTCAAAACATTTGCTACGTGTGTATATTATAAAGACACGGTTTACATTTTTTAAATTAGATAACAATTTTCGTTTAAACGCGAATTGTGAGAAAAGCGGATTTCTAAATTATGCCTTAAGTTATCTTCGCTTAAAAAATTGTATGGGGTTTGAATTATCCACGTAAGGTTAAAATATGATAATTGTAACTCTAGTATTGAAAGTACCATTCTTAAGACAACATTGAACAAAAAAAAAAACTTTACTCAAACTCCATTTTAACGATTTCAATAAATGTTGATGAAACAAGCCTTTAAGGCCATTAAACAAATACCATATTCTCAAATATGGTGGTTCCAGATATATTGGTAACACTGCCCACCCATTTGGAAATATTTTATTTAAATTTAAAATTAATTAATAACAACACATTTGTACCATATAGTAGACAAATATTAGTTACAACACTAATATACAATGATCAATTAATCTTGAAATTTCTTAATAAAAACTACTGTTTGTTATTATACAGGATCAATTACACCACAAATAAGTATGCCATATAGAATGGAAATCTCTTATCTGAGGCTACAACTCATGTTTCAGATGCGGGTATGGCTGGTGGAGGTTCAAGAGAAAAAACTACAAAACTCAAGCTGAATAGCAACGTCACAAGCGAAGTAGAGCTATTACGAAATGTGGCAATATTCTACTTGCCAAGAAAATTCGATGTTTTCATTTAAACATTAACTATTATCACAAAACGGACAGACACGAGGGAATAATTTTATCAGGCTAAACATTACCATTAGCAGTTTTAAGTTACAAACATAAATGTTCCGCGATAATAATCATATACAGTTCAAACTAGAAAAGATTATTCATTCAATTCTTTAAATATTACACCGATGAACGAAAATATTTTGAACTGAATTCGTTAATGTACAAAGCTTCATTGTAATAAACTGTCTACAAAATAACATTGTTTGTTTTAAATTTAATAAAACGCTGTTTTAAATTGTATCCAAATAAGTTTAGTGTAATAAAGTTCTTTCTGTTCATGATCAAAATTTCTTTTAAACGTTTATGCAGTAAGTTACTTTGTTTTCATTACATCCCCGGAGCTAATTTCGTTGTGAGTAGGATGTAATACGGTTTGCGTTTCCATTATGTTATTTTAGACCCCGCTCTCGCTTTATTCATCCACACAACAGAAAATGTGTGTTTTTTTTATAGAAAGCAAACTCCTGCTTTATGTTCTCCCTTCCCCCAGCTACTTCACGATTTACGATCCTCCATTAGGCTCACAATGAGCCATTTTGAATATGTGAACGCAAAAAGTAAATTAATTTACAGAGCAACAGACCAATTAGGTTTTCTTTTATTTAGACTTTCAAACTACTGCACTCGAGTAGATTTTTGGCGTTAAATTAATTTGTATTTACTATTTATCAAGGTTAAAATTAATAACAAAACTGCTTTTCTTCAGGTGTAAACTTATATATGCGTCCACATGGTTTTTATTTTGTTATAGAATTTAAAATATTTCTTTACAATTTAATTACACTGCGACAAAAATATTTCGAATTTTTTTACAAATAAAGATACACACGTGAGTAATCCAATCTCTGGTACATTTTTATGTTTTGGTTTCTAGCAGTCTGGTTAAAATAATTTATAATAATAAAAATATATATATATATATATATATATATATATATATATATATATATATATATAACAAAAGGTTGCAAATTAATATCAAACTTGACAATTAAATAGTTTATGATTTTTTACATATTATACATTGTATGTATAGTAACATAAAACACTGGAAAACACAATGTTTTCTTGCAGATTATTGTGTTATATATTTAATTTTTCAATTGAGGAAAATAAATTCCATACGTCTTTCGTATTTTAAATGTGTGTGTGTGTGTGTGTGTGGGCGGGGGGCGGGGGGTGTTTAACGCATGGTAGCCAAAAATTATTATTTACGTAGAAACTTAAAACTGACGTAATATTGGGAACCTTAGTGATTTATTTAGTGAGATACAGAAAATTATTATTTCAAATGCAAAAATTTGCAATGATTTACAATAAAAAACAACTTACAACATACAAAGGGTCACAATGAATGTAGAAATATTATGCATTAGGTAAATAATTAGTGGCTTTTAATTTGTAATTGACATTGCGCCCAATATAATTTTATTTTTTTATTGATAGCGACAAGTAGCCTTTATTCGCTGCGATCCCAAATGGATTTAATGTGGAATGGAGTCGACAAAATTATTTGGCTTCTGCGGGAATTGAACTCAGAAGGCCTGACCGTTTTACCAATTTCGTAATTTTATAAAAAATATCTATTAATAGATTTCGCTCTACTTTCAAGGCAGTCCTATTCACAGTTTTTATGTTTTATCTAAAAATTATATTTTATCGATTAAACATTTATATCAGTTTTGATTGTAAGTTCGTTTAACATATAGGTAATATAAGGTAACAGGTATTTCGATCCTGAACAAAATTAATTAAACAATTCATTGTTTGACTTAGTCTATGTCCTTCTATGTCAAACTTTTACGCTAGGTGAAAACGAACTCAGAACCAATATTTGTTTTAGGTATGGTATGACTGTTTTATTATTTTTGCATGGAATTTTGTATTCCCACTAACAAATTTTTATTTTATTCGTTTCTGTTACCAAAAATCTATGAATTTATATCAATAATAAATAATCTATGTAACTATATGTATAATACTTAAACAGAAATTTATCCTGTTTTAAGAATTATACAATTTAAAAGATCAGTTTTTACTAGGAGGAACATGACATTTTACTTGGGTTACAATTCAGCAAGTTCCGTTAAATTGAGCTGTGGTTAACATTATCTATTAATGTTACTACGTTTAGTGAGAAAGTATTGTGCCGGCGAACATACAAAACATTGGTGTAGATTTATGCGTCATACTTGTCTATAAAATGTAACATCAGTTTAAACTATTTTGATCGAATTTGTTTAATCTCAATAATTTTTCTAGAGTTTTTACGGACCAAAGCAATCAATTTGACACTTCAACACATGATTCACAGTTCTTAAGCCAGGTATCAGCCAACAAACAAAAACAATTAGTGAAGCATCAAAACCCTAAGATACCTAAATGTCCTTAGGACTTCATAGACTACTGTGAAGCATCGACTCCCAGCTCAACTGTTTTGCAGCACACCTTACACGAATAGGCATATTCATCCATAGAGAAAATGCATCTTATATTGCTCCCGACTAGACCATGGTCGCTAATCACCTTCTATGATCCTGAACAGTATAAATCAACGAGCGGCAAATAAGGCTAGGGTTTATTAAGACGCTAGAAACATTATGGAGTAACTTGCTTTCATTTTATGATGTTATCTCCAATTTTAAGTTAAAAAAGTAAAACAACAACTTTCAGGAAAATTAATCAAAGGTTTCTAATAAAAACAGCTGTTGTAGTTAAACCAAATGAACTCATCCTACTGTCGTTAGGTGGTAACGATATGCTAGAATCGTGCTATCCTAATTTAGGTTCTTTGAAGCCGTGCTATTTCCTAACGTATTAGCCTAATAAAAGTAAAGGATAGACCCATACGACAATTATTATCCTTTACAACACTTTTATATTTAGGTTAATTTATTTTCATTTATATCAGTAGGTTTTATATTAAAATATAATGACTTAAACTATCAGAGGATATTTGCCACGACTCTTTGAAATAGGGAACGAAGTTTGTAATTACGACTTAAATGCTGAACAAGTTTCATTTTACTTTTACTGCTCAAAGGCGAAAATAAAAATACCAATAATAAATAAGCAATAATATTTCTTACAATATATTTTATTTAATTAAATGGAATATCTTATGTACTAACCTCATACAAACAATTAAATTTTGTGTTTTCACGTTTATAAAATATTTGGAATTAAACTGCTTCCTACTTTCTCACTTGTTGGGGACAAAGTGGATGTTGAGTTGTTCGTGTAGGTGGATAATTTAATCGTTATTCCTGATTCCAAACCGTCGGGAGTATATTTTGGGAAACATATCACCGAAATAGTTCTAAATTTGTTTATGTTAGTTTATTTTCCATCATAATTATGAAATAAAAATAAAAATTTATATATCTTAAAACGTGAGTATAACTGTAAAATAAAAAAAAATGGGATATATATTCTTTTGTTCAGGTCAAATATTTTGCTAGAACTCCTTCAAGGTCCTCCAAGATTAAAACAAGTCAATAGGAACAAAAATGCCTACAAGTTCTGTATATATCTAATTTCTCTAAATAGGCTGTCACTCATAGTATGATACTTCATTGAAATAATAAACCTAAAACACTGTGTTCTAGATCGCTAGTTCAACATATTCATATTATATTATATTATACAAAAACAAACCAATTAATATTGATTTCAATCATTACTATTGACTTCTAGGAAATATTTATACATGGTTACTCTAAAAATAGTTATTATAAATAAATATGGATGCGTATGCTTTATTTAAATATGAATCACTACGAGGTCCACTAGAGATGAATTGGCAACACTAGCGATTAGAGAGTTACTAAAGGACAAGGCAGCATTCCGCTTTGTCAGGTAAAAACGAATTTTGATTTAAACTTGAAAATAAATGATACAGAGACGAGTTTTGTATTGATTTCGAGTCTCGTTTCTATTGTTAAACAGATAATCCCGAGCATATATATATATATATATATATATATATATATATATATATATATATATATATATAAGTATATATTATATGTGTGTGTTTACATGTGTTCAGTTTATCTTACCAACGTGTTCACAAATAGGATTGTGACATTATTATTGTTGCTAAATTGTCTAATTTTTGAGCTATGATTATTATTATTTAAGCTATAACCAGATACAGTCATATGTTTACACTTGAATCAGACAATCAAACCTCTAATTTCTTTGTTTTCAGAAGTTATTTTTCTCCAAGGTACTTATGTAGGTATTTTCCCTTGCTCGAAACAATACAAAAATTCCTTTACCATCTCACTATAAGTGAATCGATATTTTTTAAATACATTTCAGGTGAATTTGTTTTTTGAAACACACACAAAACTTTTATGTTTTGTAAATACAAATGTACTTGTAGCTGTTTGTCAATCCGTGTATGCTTTGTAAATCATTCTTAGAAAACATTCAATATTTTAACATCTTAGGCAGTGCAATCATTCCGTAAACTGATTGTAGAAAAAGTACTGTTTGAATTAAAGTGATATTTTAAGCTATTATAGTCACTGTATGAATTATTTTACTGACATGATTCGTTTCAAATTTCTAAAATACAGAAAATTCATGACTATAAACATGATTTAACCAGATAAATATCATATCCTCTTAATATTTAAAACCTGCTTTGGCAATAAAGTAATATTTACATAACGACTCCATCAATTAATTGAAACCCTAATTAATTTCAAGAATATCAGCATTCATTTTAAGATGGAGCAAGGGTTTACTGCTGGTTGCGTCGTAACTAGAATCATAGAGGATGCTAAGATTTTTATAGAGCCAATTCTTATGATGAAATCTGTCATCATAATTTGTAAGTATTGTTTTCAAAAACACTATAATGTTATTATAGATTACAGCACTAAGTGGGCAAACTCACAACAATCATTCCAAACAAAAAGAGTATTGTGATTCACTGACGGATCTAAGATTGGAAAATGTATATATATAACAACTTTATTACAGTGTTACAAGCTGATATCTTTTCACTTCTGAAAATTAATCAATTTACTTTTATAATATATTTATATTTATGTTGACAGCCGTGCAGCGTTATATTCTCGGATGGATCCAAATTTCCGTCACAGCTGCTGTCTGGATTTGTCAAACTCAACTCAAACGACTGGCGTAACACAATGGAATTTATCTCCATTGGATTCCAGCACACCAAGAAAGTGATCTCTTGCTAAGAGGAGAATTTTTAAACAAAACATAAGTCCAGAACCTGTTTATGAAATATCACAGAGTGAGTTCAGAACATCGGTTAAGCTGGGGAAAAACCACTCACTCTGGATTTTGGAGCACGTTTGGTTAGCAACACCATGTAAAGAAACTAGTTACCGTTCCAAAGAGCAGACTTAAGAACAAAAACTCAACTACAAAAAGTAATATTTATATTTACAATAAACCTATGAACATAGCTTGTTTCTATCAAGGGAATGTATTTTATTACCTATTTGATGTGCATGAGGAGACTGCCGATCACATGGTCGTTATAGTAAGTCGAATTATTGATAAAGAGGCACCACTACTTTCAGGAGAAGTTGAAATCACAAACCTCGTAAAATATTCACAAGTTAGTAATAAGGACTAGAGAGAGGTGTCGTTGCATAACAGGATTCAAACTAATGCAGTCCATGGTAAAAGAAGTGTACTAGGATTGTAAAATTCCGCCCATACAAAAAATTTAAAAAAATAGTCTGGATAATCATAAAGAGGAAGAGAGTAAACAATACTTGTAAGGAAATACATATGAAACAACAAACGGGAATCATTTTCAGATTTCCCTTGAAATAGTAAACAGTACAAGTACATTCCTTCCATGAATTAATATTTAGCGAATAGGAAACATAGCTATAGAATATGATGGAATATCGGAATATAATGTTCATTTGTTTTTGTTTTTTCTCTAGGAATATAAGATTTTCATTGGCCAATTCGTGTAAGAATTATATCCACTTTTTTTTAAACCTTTATATCGCGAAGAAAGTTACGGGACACGGGTTTTCAAGAATTTAGTCTCTACTAGACTAGAGTATCAGTATAGGGGTCTAAGCTAAGCCACGTTACGTATCGTATGCATGCATCAGTTGTTGTTTATATCTTTGACAACGAAATCTGACGTCGACGCTATCATATAAAGTAGAGGCTAAAACAAGCTATGAATCGACATTATGCTCTGAAGAGTCTCTGACTGACTTAACAGTGTTTTTTTCTATGTTTGTGTATGTTACCGAGTGAAAAGGTATGAGAAATGTTTGAGATCTGGCTTTTATAGTGAAATCAAATGGTGTTTGATGACAGGCATTTGTTTAATTTGTTGTTTATATATCACGAAGATTAATCACAAAACCACATATAGAGCTGTATAAAACAATAGTGGGAGAAATATTTGGTAAACTATTTTTGTAAACTTGCTAAAAATGAATCTAAGCTTGAGTCTATGAGCAACACAATTAGAGTTGCCAGATATTGGAAGAGAAAAGTGAGTTCTTTAGATGAGGTGAATATAAGCGGATTCAAGGAGAATTTTGTTGGAGAGGGAGAAGTTAACCTGAGGGCCTTGGGTGTATAGTATATCTCTCAGTGTAGGGAATTTGGTATTTATTTAACACTTAAAACTACTGTTTTAATGTCTTTCTGAACTCCAGAAAATAGAGATATTTGATCTTACTTATGGACATATTCCTATTCATTGGTATAATTAAAACAATAAAACAATTATTATTAATGTAACAGTTATTATTATGGTTTTGTTTATTTATGTAATAATATTGTGTATTTCATAATATATATATATATATATATATATATATATATATATATATATATATATATATATATATAAACAATCATATCACATAAATAAACTAAACCGTTTATAGAAAACACCTATTTCCCTTTGTAATTAAATTTGAATCACAACGTATTGATGAACAAATGCAAGCAATATTGTTCCAAATTATTAACCTTTTATAATATTGATTTTTACTCACCTTTTCTCAAACCTAAAAAAAATTGGATAATGCAAGATGATAGCACGCCAAACCCACAACACCCCACGTACATAATATTTATAGATGTTGTTTAAACATAGTGTAACCAATTTTTTATATATGAAAATATTGGTTGGTCAGTAGGAACTTACAAGTTATCAGTCTTACTACGACTTACCACAATTACATCACGATGTTAATTGTTGTTAATTTTGCAATGTAAATTGAAATGGCCTGTTTAGAGGACTTTAATTAGGTATTTGGTTAAAATAGTCATTGGTGATCAGCTTTGACATACGAAACACCCTTATGGTAGAGTCGTTAGATGATAAAAGAGTCTAAATAATTACTATAATCTAAAAGGGTCATTCGTAACTTGCGAATCTCTGGTTGAACAAAGCTCATCCACTAGGGTTGAGTGTGTATGGAGGGTTTTGTGCTTGGATGTGTAAATTGATGCTTTATACGTCCACGCCTGCACTAAAGATAGTGTTACCACAAATTACTGCTCACAAAATAAATCAATAATAATGTATAAGCCTAAGGTAGGTGTATTAACGACAAAAAGAGTTTAGTGTACATTAGTGAGCTTGAGTTTGAAATTCACTTTAGTCACTAACGACTGAACGTCGCCAAATGTCAGCTGATAGGGACAATCTTGGTGAAAATAGTAGTTAGTTCTATACAAATCAATATATAGTATGTAATTTTTAATCGATTTATACTTTATATTAAACGAAATTCTTAGAAGCTGATTTATAAATTTGTATAAATTTCTTAAAAATATGCTTAAATATAACGTTTTCAATGGGTAAAGACTGACATGTTATCTAAAATATTATATATTTTTTTTAGATATTATTAAAACAAAATGTTTCATGCAATACAGAAAATGTTATAAGAAACACAAATAAACATTTAAAACTTGGATATTTTTAACTATTAACTATTAATTAAGGCAACGCCCTAATTATAATTTTGAGTCATTATATGTAATTTAAAAAACGTATATGCATTTTATGAAAATTTTCTTATCGTTTAACGAAATTATTAACTTGACTATTTTGTAATTATTAACAGAAAATAAAATTGCAATACGTTTATCTAAAATCGCCTAAAAAAACTTAATTTATATTTCGTTTCCACTAAAGAAAGGAAGTAAAAATGGAATAATAATTCCGGTTGCTAGACTACCATTTTTTACCATAGTTGGGGGGGGGGGGGTATAAACCTTAACTAGTGTCATATCTTAGAGCATATCAATATGTTATAAAAGTAAGGTATATATAAAGTTTATTAATATATCAGTTATATTTACGCACATGAAGTAGTAGAATTTTAATATTTTTGAACTTAGTGACACGTCATTTATTTAACAGATTTAATTTCACTGTTTAATGAAGTTATTTAGGTTCTAGATCTGTTATCAGTCTTTTGAGTTTTTAATGTGAACTAATAATAAGTGTTAGTTGTACACAGAAATAATTTAGTATTAAATTGTATCAAGTAAGTAAATTTCCGAATAACGTAAAAGAAATGGTAGGCCTATGCTTATATAACATCGGAAATGAGTATCAAAATAATATTTTCTTTTGTATTTTTTTCCCCATTATATTTTGTGTTTCTTTGTAAATATAAACTTCTCTATCTTGGATAAAGTCTAGGAGAAAAGGTTTATTATTAAAATCTGGGTCACTTATAGTCAAAGTATGCTTATCTTGGAGCGTAATCATGTTCAAGACTCTCCACAAAGGCAACAACTTAACAATGTTATATTCCACACATGTCCCAATGGATAGGAAGAAGCATTGTCATATATATATATATATATATATATATATATATATATATATGAAGAATATATTCATATAATTTTGTGTAGTTATACTAGTCACATAATGTGATGAAAAGAATAATATATGTAATTTTTTTTTTCCTCATTTGTATGTCTAACTATATTTGTTTATAAAAAATATCTGAGAAAGAAATTGAAAAGAAATCATAAAAATAGACGTGTAAATATAATGTATTCTCAATATCCCTCCAGCGGGTTTTTCATACCAGAGACAAGAGATCATCCTAAAGTATATAGAAGTAATGAGTATTCCAAATTTCCAAACCAAAGAAAACTAAAGACTTTTGCATTTTATATTAGACTAGAAAGAGTATTAATTCTCCCCAGTAAATGTGCAGGTCCTGATCTACGGGGTGAATGTATAGCCTCGTCCGAGTACTAAAATCCATATAAAGGTATCTCTGACGAGAAGTCCTATAGCAGATTTTGGACCAGGTAACTAAACTTCTGATAAACACAAAGCAAGTAGTTGGAATCTAAGGAACAAAACCTCTGAAGTCTGGGATGTTGAGTAAACCGAACGTAATATCTCGCTTCGGTTCTGCTATGTTCTGAAATAATTTTATCATCTGACCTTAACATCGTTCTAATCCTCTGTCCTGGAGGTTTGAGTACAAAAAAAACCATTGAGGTTGAAGTTATATATGGTAAGCGGACCTTTTATAATCTTTCAACCGGACTTTATATAGATTATTGTCTAATAGACAAACCTATCTCAAAGAAAAATAGGAAATCCGAGTTTTTCTCATAAGTATCAAAACATGATTCGGTACGCTTCTCTAAGTTTATTTTCAGAATTCGAAATCAAAACTAGTTATAAGTCTATCACTTTAGTTTCTTTTTAAATGTGTAACTACATTTCTCTTATTTGTCACACATCTTCAAGATTTTAAATTTGTTAAAAAAATCAGCCTCAAATAATACTGTAAAAAACCCTTTTTTATGATTAGTTAACTTATACTGCATACTTTTTAGACCCCTGAATCTCCATTGGGTATATTTTATATGTGTTTTAGTCTATCATCACAGACAAGAGAGCATACCTTTTGTCTGTGCCATCACGAACGTGGATATTTAAAGGATGTTTTTCAAACACTTTAATCGCTCACTATTTCTCCATAATATTTTCTCTATTTGCCAATTTCAAAATAAATATTGGTGAATAATTTCTTTCAAATCGTCTCAGAACAAAATAAATTTAAAATAGTTTATTTAATTTAGTCATACGTAAATACCATAGAACACATTAATATGTTAAAGCGATCTCAGCAGACTTACCAGTTAACCGTAATGAATAATAATTCAAGTAATATCAATGATTTTAAATCAATCATACTCAACGTCTGTTAGCAGTAGGTGGGGAATGATAAAAAATACAATAGAGTATTCATGAAATGATTTCACTCTATTTCTAAAGGTGTAAAATGAAATATATGAAAACAAGGGAATTTTAAAAGCTAAGAATTACAGATAACATTATTAATTCGCTTTAACCTGATATTTAACATTATTTGTTTATATAAAACTATAAAACGATGTATTGAGAGTACAAATTAATAATCTCTGGTTATTATGTGATAAACTTATAGCACAAAAGGGACAGAAAAAATCCAATTAAAGCATGTTACAAATATAAATAATCCATTATTATGAAATAACATTAAAACAATAAAAAATAGTATTTTAAATACACAAATAAAAATAATAGCACTTTAATTTACGTTTTTTTTTTAAAGTACAGGTATCATAAATACAGGATTTTTTTTCTAACCGAACATTTTAGTTGTTGCTTTTATGAGAAAGATTTGAAAACAATATGTTGTAATATAAAACAACTAAATATAAATATTAGTCTAGTCGCTTAACTTAAACCATATAAAAAGAAGACGCTTAAAAGAATAAAGTTAAAGGAAAATAACGTGGTACATATGTTGCAAATGGGAAATATGTATCACCAACGAGAAAACCAATGCGGCTAAAATCGCCTAAGGAACATAAAATACTCTAAAATGAAGGGGGGAGGGATTAAATCCATTATATCTGTTAAATTGATTAAATTGTTAAATGACCAAAATTTTGTTTAATATATTTTCAATATATATTATAAGTATATAGAAACAGTTATTAAGAAATGAGATATGTACATTGCTCATAAATATTCCAAAAGGGTAACTCTGACAGGGGACTGAGAGTTGTAATCGAACTTGGCACGCGAGAAGTTAGGATCCTAAACAATGAATTGTATTACAGTAGTTAGTTTGAAATATGATGTTCAATATCTGGCTAACGTTATTTTGCATAACACTTCTCTTTTCCTTAACTCAGTTCTACGTAGCAAACTGCCTAAGTGCATTTGAAAAAGTTCAAAGTACAAAGCTTCGGAAGTGACTGGGAAAAATTGTCTTTGACAGTCCCCCCCCCGATCTTTTATTCTTTACGCATGAAAGTCGTAGATTTGATTTAGACACGCTCTCTCATAGACAGCACTTTGGGCGCTACCCCCACACCACCTTACCCCACCATCAACTCTGCCACCAAATCATTGTAATATTGTTAGCGAATTACATTTCAGTTGAATGAGCGTCTTTTGTATTGTATTAAGTTTTTAGAAACGTTATGTCTCTTTTAACATTTTGTAGAGGAGGTCATCATCATTATAGATTTAAAAAATAAAAACGACAAGTTAAAAAAGTGTTTTGTTTATTGAAAATAGACGCTACATCGTCACCTTATTAACATACACTTCCGACTTCTTTTTGGAAATATAGGCTCGTTATTGCAGCCGTCCAATTATGGCAACCATTAAATACGAGATTATGCCATCATCTCGTGTTATCGAATTTACAAGTTTTGTAATTTTAGAACACATAAATAATTTTTAGAAGTACTAAAAGCCACCAGCGTCTCTGCAGTATGTGTTCCGTTTTGTTTTATTGTAAAAGAAATATTTAGAAATTATTATGTGTTGAAATGAATATTATATACATGCTTGATTGTATATTATTGTGTGATTGTGTGTATTAAATTCTTTGGCGACACAATGTTCGTCTTTCACTAAATTCCTTACACTTTATTTTTAAATGGCTAAATAAGATTGTCATTAAAAAAAAAAAAAAAAAAAAAAAAAAAAAAAAAAAAAAAACGGAATTCTCACAATCTATGTATAATTTTAACAAAATTTACTTGAATTTTAATGAGACTGTAAAATGGTAATACACATATGAGTAGCACGAATGAAATTCATTTGTGTAGTGTAATGTGTACTATTTTAGTAAATTTGAAACAAGACCATTTTAAACAATTACAAGTTACTGTATAGACATTACGGGAAGAAGAAGAAGAAAAATTGTATACATTGAATTTATTTAAACCCAAATAGGACAATAAACTTGGAAAATGAGATAATTATTAAAACTAAGATAAAACTCTAATGCAAAGCATATTTATATAAACCTGTGTGTTATATGGAACTGAAATTAAAAAAAAATGTATATGTAGAAAACCGTCTGGTTTAATTTATAAACTTTTTAAGTCAAATTTAATTATTGAACTTGATTTTATAAAATATAATGAATATAAATATTCTGAAATACACAATGTCATTAGTCGTAGGCCTTAGTTAAGTCACTCTATTGGATATTATTGTATATTTTTATGCAAAAGTAAACTAAATACAATATACCTTTAAGTTGTTGAGTTTTACATGACATTTAAATTCAGCCAAAGAGGAAAAATCATAATAATCTATAAAATGCTTCTTTACCTCCACCTTTTATTTATAAATTTGTGGCAAAACGTAAAGTTTTTGGATTGCGATAATAATTTCTCAAGTTATCTAACGATTTTTTTTTCAATAACACCGAACCGTTTTTAAAAAAATAAATTGTCAAACAAATTTCTACTTATGCCCTACAAAATATGCGTTGTGTTGTATTAAAGATTTTAAAAGATCTAGTTTAATAATTTGCCATTAAAATTGTATATGTCGGCAAAACACTTTATTACTTATAGCAACGAAAAGGAAAATGTATTATATTTAGATATTACTTGTAATAATAATTCCATTTTTATATTTAAGTTTTATTATTATATTATTATTTATATTTAAAACTGCTATAGGCCAAAAAAGAAAATTCCGATTTCCTTAAAATCACCTACAAGGATTTTGTTCAAATATTGTTAAAATGTAAACCCTATGGAACTAAATAAAAAGGTCACAATCTTGCTAAAGAATTACATTCGTGAGTCATCGGTATAAACACAAAACAAGCTCTTAAAAAGACTTTATTTCTCAAAACTAACTTTAAATTCCGTTAAAATATTTATGAATATTAATTTTCATTGTTTTGCCTTTAATTAATTAACATACCTTATTCGAAGTCGATAGTAGTTCCTTATATTATATTAATATCAGATAATAATATCAATTACCTTAACTTGTATGCATAATCTGCAACAAACAAAATTACTGTTTAGGAATACTTTGCGGAAAACAAAAATAGTCCTTGTCCCATCGTAATTTTAACTCAATTTCATTCATATACGATTTATGTCTGGAATTAGTTAATGGTAAAAGCGTTGAAAGCTTACGCTCTAGTAAAATCCTTTAAAACGTGGTAATTTCATTGAAAAAAGATAACAAGATTAACTTTTTCTACCAATTTCCTATATATGAAAAACTCAGTAAAAAAGAAAAACAATTTTTGTATTTCTATAACAAAATGTATATTATAGATACTTCATTTTGTGAATATACGAACTAATATAATTTTGGTTTTATGCTCGTATTTGTTATGAGTGTCTGAGAAAGTTTTTTTTCACCGTGGAATTGCTGTGTGCACGTATAATATTATATTATACTATAATTACTATAACTATACCTTTGATAAATCACTAAATTACTGAGTATAACGAACAATAGTGTTCTCCAAAAACGAAGGTTGTGTGAAAGAAGAACTTCCATTTAATATTACTAAAAACTTGGAATTCACGAAATACCAATACAAATGAAAACTAAATATTCAAAACAAATATCTGAATATTGAATATACGACGTAAATCTGGCAGAGTTTCCATTACAATATGTAGAACAAGAGAATAATACTCCTGCCACAAAAAAGAATGTATGTGTTTTTGTAGAAAGCAAACCCGAGGTTTAGCGACGTCGTTTTTCCACCTGCTGCACGATTTATTTCCTTCCATTAGACACACAATAACACCAGCTTGAATACGTAAAAACATGGACCCGAAGTAATTTGCCAGCGGGTCTAATTTTACCTATTTATGATTACTTCTTACTCATCGTGTAATCAATATTAAGAGCTTAATGGTATATTTAAATTGTGGCGTATTTCTTTTCAGATGCAGTTAATATGTTTTAAAACTATAATTTGTTTTCTTATTTATTTATTGGTATACACATTTCACAAATTTACTTTCGACATAGACTTTATTAGATATGTATAAAGACATTGTATAGTGTATGTAAGTTATAATTTGTAAATTTGTAAATTGTAAATTGAGATTTAATTTTAAAATCAATTTATATTTTACTTGGTAACAGACTATTCACTTCACTTTTCTTAACAGATTGGAATGCGTTGTAAACAGGAGAAACCAAAAATTTTACGTTCGTAAATAAAATTAAATAATTTGCGTCTAAACTTTGCACTAATTTTCAATTTTGCACACGATCAAAATTTGCTCAAGAAAGCAAAAAGAACTCATTCTAATCTCATAAGCAAATTGTGAAAAGGTGGAATAAACAACACAAGCTACATAAGTAAAATTTGTGTAACGTGTGCAAATTTATCATATAATACATATCAATGTCTCGAATAGTGTGTGTGAACAAAAATATAAATTTAGGTGAAAAATTATTTTTAGAAAAATAAAAATTATAACCGACGTGATAAGTGTTCTTTTGATATTTTTAAAATTGACTTGGGAAACTTAATTAATTTTTTTTTTTTTTTAGCTTTTCCTTAGCATTTAATTGACTCAAAAGTCTCCAAGTTTCATTACAAGTTATTGAAATTATTGCTTGATTTTATTATTAAATATTCGATTTTCAAAGGCTACTATAACTTTTTAATATTAACACCCAAATCAAAATTTTGGGGACGATGACGGAATACCTTGGGTTTGAGCAAATAATCGAAATCTACAGGATCGTGTGAAAGTAAACTTTGTGATTTGGTCTTATAATTTAAAAAAAATTAAAAGTCCAATTTATGCTTTTTAATATACCCCTGAAACAAATAAACTAACAATGGGACTTATTCTGTTCTGTAGTGTTAAATAAACATCATTTTAAACCAATGTTTGAAAGACCTCTAACGGCTTTCAATGAACAACACACGATCAGTCATTCTAGTCATGAAACCTTCTCTAAAACACGAAAATGTGAAGAGTTACATAAGGAAGCCGAGTAAATTAACAGAAATTATACCAGTAAATTTCCAAAATTACCTATGCATAGAAACACGCAATTTTTCAAAACAATATACAGTTTATTTGTAACAAGACGGCGTTTCTAGGACTAAGTCCATCATCTTCAATTGTTACAGATTCAGAAAACATTCTGCCACTGAACTTCCAGAAACCAAGCTAATTTAGATAAAATATTTCCTCTTCATGTCTATCTGCATCTACTAAATGATTTGTGGCGGGAAAAGTTGCTATAGAGAATTTTAACCAGTTGAGTAGAAGTTGAGAGGCACGGTAGATGTTTGGAAGTCGTAATTTGACAGTATATCACAACAACAAGAATAACATATATTTATATCGTCTCTGGCTGTTCAATGTAATAAACGTTTCTGTACAACTATAGATAATGATTTATTTTAAAAATGATTTTACAAATATTTTTTTAATCGTATCTTATTTAATACGATGATCGAAGTTTCCAAATATGTTACTCGTTAAAAGTGAAATTCCGTACTTGTATATCATTCTGCTAACATTCTAGTTTTGTTTTTTTTTAATTGTGAAAAGAATGTATTTTCATTAAATAGCCAACTCATATGATCGTCTATTTACTTTTTTACTAATACCATTTTGATTTAAATATGAAATAAATACTGACGCATGGTAGATGTATACAATTTATCATATATTATTTTTTATCATTTTAACGTTGAACACTTTTTACATCCAAAACTAAATATAAAAACTTTTTTTTCTATTAATGTTGCAATGTTACCTATTTCTTGAAACCATTGTTAACGTATAGGTAAAGTTTTTATGTAAACGGGTCTTTAGATTTTCGTAATACAGCCAACATTTTCATTTCCTATATATTGCAGAATTAAGGCTCTGAATTAATTGTATGTGTTAGAAGCATAATAATGTTATAACTTTGTTTAACATTTATTTTTATGACCAGTTGTTTATCCGATGCTATTGGCGAAAACGACTAGACTTTCTTTTAACATTTTACGCTAATTTACAATTAATTATTATTATAGGTTTTTCCTTTCAACAGTTTACTCCTTATTAGAAATTATGTTATTATTTTCCACAACAAAGTGTAAAATTATATTATAACCTGAATATATTACACTATTTATTTACTTAGGTAAATAATTGATTATGTACTTACGTTTTATTAATTTTTACCAAATAATTTATTATTAAATAATGTCACGGATAATGCTTGTATATATATATATATATATATATATATATATATATATATATATATATATATATATATATATATTACATTTAAGGGTGTCTTTTGATTTGTGTACTACATATTGCTAAACAAGTATAAATTTAGTAAAAAAAAAACAAAACAAATGTATTTCCTGTGAGGAACGACTGAGCTATAATGACATATTTTATATAGATTATCTAAAAACATCGACTCAGTGTTTGTACAAGATAATTATTAGGTAGTGTAATAGCGTTAATTATTTGTGGTATGAAATTTAAAGTTATTAGCAAATTACACAGACAAACAGACAGAGAAACAGACACACACACGCACACGCACATGCGCGCGCGCATGTTGCAGTGGTTATGGTGGCAACTTTTTACAGATTATAGGTAGTCTAGTAGTCTACAGTTTATATTTGAACTACTAACCGATCAGAACTTAAGTTATACATTACACATCAAGTTGTCTAAGACATGTTGACTTTGCTTCAATATGAAGGTTGTTCAATTTTTTTTTTTTGTTCTAAGGTTTTGACGATTCATTCTATTTTTACGTACATGAAATATGTTTCTATTTGAAAATGTAACATACCTGATGATAATAAAGAATTAAATTCATAATTAAAAAATGAGTAAGTTAATTAGCCATTGTCCCGTGATTTATTTTATTCTGTAATATGTGTCAAGTAAAAATGATATAATTGCGTAGATGTAGCAGCAAGCCACACTCCAATTTTCTTTTTATTCAGTTGAAGTATTTTCTTTAGATTAATAGTTGGAGCTAGGATTTTCAGTGAATTAGGAACGTCGCAATGGTTAAACAAAGAGGCGTGATAGATGTACAAGTGCAGGTGGCAGTGTATTTGAAACTCAGCCATTGTTGATGCTTTCTAAGAAAGTGAGTTACGAGACTGTTCAACAACGATAACGAGCATTTGATTGTTGACTATGTGTTGAATTACGGAAAGGTGTTGAAAGGGTTCTACTGAAGGTTGTTATCGCGCCATTCAGAGCGATACTTTACGTGCTCCCGGAAAATAAAATGCACAACATTTTCATATCTAAAATCTTTTAACAATACATTTTGGAAGTCTAATAAGCATTCATATTTCCTTTACATTATATTTACAAATATTTAAATACCCAATATATCTTATTAGTTATCAGAAATTGGTAAACGATCAACTCTTAAGAATGTTTAGTAAGAAAAGTTGGGGATTATGGGATAATAATATTTTCTTTAATATGTATATATTACCCAGTTGTAATATGTATATATATATATACATATTACAACTCATTTACGAAAAATGAATATACGTTTGTTGTTTGTCATTACAAGTTACAAATAGATATATATATATATATATATATATATATATATATATATATATATATATATATATATATATATATATATATATATATATATATATATATACAGTATGTATATATCGACAACCTAGACAGGTGTAGGTCCTGTATATTTAAGAGGCAGTTTGCAGTCCGACAAAAGCTGTCTATAAATCGCAAGTGATTTGACAAGTTTTGAATTTACACATATATGTGGATTTGCCGTATGTTAATTGTGCGACATATACTTTTTTAAATTTATATAGACATATTTTTTGGCACATGCTGGTCCATGTAATATAATGCGTAATTTGTTGGTCCATGTATATATTTTACAAATCTAAGCCATTTGTTGTTCCATTTTTTGGAAGGGATAGTCCTATCTATTGGTGCAGCCGATAGAGGGGTAGGACCAGCTTTTACCTTTCATTTAATAAAGTATATAACATATTATATTATGGTTGTGTTGAAACTATTGATTTCCATTTAATGACCTTTACATTTGAAAATAATTTTTATACTAATGTGTTAAGACTTTCTTTAACATTCGCAAACATAATTATTTCACTTACAAAAGGTACATGTCGCTGGCCGGCAACGTTTTTTTTTTTCGACCAAGAAACTAATACTACATATTAGTGCCTATTTAGTACTAAATAAATAGAATTAGTACTTTCACCGTTTTCGAGTTAATAAAGAAAATCGTTAACCGGACCAGCGACCTGAAAACGCCGGGCACTTTAAATTTCGGCCCCGAAACGTATACCAATATTAAGTAGCCTACATATTTAATACTAAATAATTAGAATTAGTACTAACAACGTCCCAGAGTTATTAAAGAAAATCTTTGGCCGTGCTAGTGACGAGGTAGCCCGACTACAATGATTTAGCCCGAAACGTATACAATGATTTAGTACCTACTTAGTACTACTAAATTATAAGAACTAGTCCTAAAACCATTCCCGAGCTATTAAATAAAATCTTTAGCCCTGCTAGTGATATGGTAAACCAGCCACTTTGAATTTCGGCCGAGAAACCTAAACCACTAATACCTATTTAGTAAGCCTACTACATTATAAGAATTTGTCCTAATATGTTTCATGAGTTAGCCTACTAAGGAAAATCCGTGACCGGGGCATCGATATGGAAGTCAGACCTCTTTATATTTCGTCCCCGAACTAATATTACAATTAATTTAGTACTTCTTTAGTACTAAATTAATAGAATTAGTACTAACACCGTTCATGAGTTATTAAGGAAATTTTTGGCCGGGGCATCGACATGGTAGTCAGACCCCTTTGTATTTCGTCCCCGAACTTAAGTATATTAGAATTTATTACTTACTTAGTACTAAATTATTAGTATTAGTATTAACACCGTTTTCGAGTTAAACTATCACGAAAAGCGTATTTATAAATATTTTGCAATAAAACTTTCACAAAATGTTCTTTGTATGTTCGATAATAAACTGTTAAAATGTCAATGCCATCTAATTGTTTTAAGTATGTTTTTTGATCATAAATCCTTTACTCATGATTGTAAATTATTCTTCAGAGTAGGTTTTCGCTTATAATTCGAATATTTCTTAATATCTATTAATGAAATTTTCTCAAAATGTATTCTATCCATAAATAAATGTTCTGTGTAAATTTCATCATAATATAACTAGTTTCAATAATTTTGTGTATCGAAAAACTACAGGTTATTTCTAATTTCCTTCCTACGGGTTCATTTGGCTTTACATATTTTATAAAAACTGTCACGAAAAGCGTATTTATAAATATTTTGCATTAACACTTTCACAAAATGTTCTTTGTATGTTTTATAAAAGACTGTTAAAATGTCAATGCCATCTAATTGTTTTAAGTATGTTTTTTGGTCATAAATCATTTACGTGTGATTGTAAATTGTTGTGACGATTATCTAGTTGTTCAAGATTATTTATACAACTTACATGGTACGAACCTAACGGTAATAGGTCTACAGCAAGGGTGTGTGTGTTTGGATTCCTATATTTATTGGCTCATATTGTTCATTTGACCTTGCTGTGGGGCCATAACAAATTGTGGGGCAATACACACGTCCCCACAGTTGTAAATAGCAAAACTGGAGAAATTACATCATACAATGAATAACAGACACAACTTACATGAAACCCTCGTTGTTGAGTTTAAAGCAGAATGTAAACTCTGGGGCCATACGTATTAACCTTGATATTATGTTATTATTCGAGATATTATACGCAGCGCTAAATATTTTGTTGATTGATGATGAATTGCGCAAATATAAACTTTCAGTTTACAGTCTACATCGAGACAAGAGCAAGAGAGTGAGAGAGAGGGAGAAGATGGAGAGCGCTTCCGCCCGTCAGGTTTTTTTTTCTTCCGCGTCCCTTTAAATCAACTTCCGTAGTTGATATTAATTTTCAAGTGTGACTAGTAATATTATTTTTCTGGAACTATGAGTTGAAACTCGGTTTAATATTTTTTCAATGTCGAATCCTGACTATATTTTTTACATCTTTTTGGTACTAATGATATGTTACTGTATTTTTTCAATTAATTAAATTAACATAAAACCAATATAATCTCTCTCTCTCTCTCTCTCTCTCTCTCTCTCTCTCTCTCTCTCTCTCTCTCTCTCTCTCTCTCTCTCTCTCTCTCTCTCTCTCTCTCTCTCTCTCTCTCTCTCTCTCTCTCTCTCTCTCTCTCTCTCTCTCTCTCTCTCTCTCTCTCTCTCTCTCTCTCTCTCTCTCTCTCTCTCTCTCTCTCTCTCTCTCTCTCTCTCTCTCTCTCTCTCTCTCTCTCTCTCTCTCTCTCTCTCTGTCGATTTATAACTCTAGAACCACTGATTGGATTATCATGCGCCACAGTACCGATGATTTCATGTAATTAATGTCTAAAGGTTAGCACCTTAACTTTCCATGGCGGACTATTCAATTCCGTTAATTACGATATAAGAAATGTATTAACAATTGTTATAAAGTAATATATAAAATTACATCAAATCAAAAGGTTAGCGGGACCAAATCTATCTAAATACCCAATGTGCAATTTCATATTTTATATGAAAGATGGTTGCATTGTTTTATTCCGTTCGGGGATTTCATTTTATTTTTATTTTCACTATTTATTCCCATCAAAATCAACAGTTTGGCGAGGAGAAACTTTAGCATCTTTTGTAGCTACAAAAAACGCTTCCTCTCAGCCTTATCTAAGACGAAATCTGTAGAACTAGATGTCCCGATACAGTCTCTACGGCCCACTCCTTTAAACTCTTCTGCATTAATAACTTTCTCAAATGGTTAAGTTACGCACTACCTAATTTCAATTTTTTAAATTTATTTTTATAACACCCAAAAACTAATAAAACTATAATAACGTTTCGTAAATATATGTTTTACCCACTCTCCTCTAGTTAGAAATACAGAAGAGTAAACCTCTAAAATAAAAATAAAATGAACCTTTTATTCATCTTAATAAATTTTGTAACTCCGACGAATATTTAAAATTAACTATCAGAAACTACAGTCGAATTAGTAAATTCTGCTTCGTTACTAAGCACACTGTTCAGTTATTTCTAAACCAAAATAATCATCCATTTTTAATAAATTTTCAAAATCAATATCTACCCTGTAGGTCATCTATGTTGATTTATATCTGAGGCCTATGATGATCTTATGAAAGTTTAGACAAGCTACTTAAAATCTCTCTCTCTCTCTCTCTCTCTCTCTCTCTCTCTCTCTCTCTCTCTCTCTCTCTCTCTCTCTCTCTCTCTCTCTCTCTCTCTCTCTGTCGATTTATAACCACTGATTGGATTATCATGTAGTTTTTTCCCACATGTATGTGCGACATCTGAGGAGGTTTTAGGCTACGTTTGATCAAAATTGGTTCAGTAATTCCCAACAGTATGTGTCTACGTGTGTCATACAAAAGTCGGAATTTCTTGACATTTTGTCAAGAGTAAATTAATGTAGCCCATTTAATTTCCTATCGAATGGCATAACTGTCAAAATTATTGAACAAACCATCTTTCCAAATAGCTGTACTAAGCTCCCACAATCTAAGAAACATAAAATTGTATAATAAAGTATAGATGTTAAACATATCAGAGTTCTTATAGTAAGACTTTTAGAACCCTCAAAACCTAAACTCAATAATAATTTAGACTATTTTCTACTGCGCCTAACTCCTAACTAACTTTTAAAGTCTAAACTTTAATTTCATTTAAAACTAATTTAATAATTGTGGGCAAAAATATATAATGTGTTTGTTAGTACAAACTAGAAATTTAAATGTAATACAAAGGTAATTGAGTTAATATAAAGTGCGGGGTCCTTGTAACCCTGTATTAGGTTACGCGCATAGGACATGCATTAAATCATTGGGTATGTCCTCGAAGTTGGAATAAACTTATGATGAAATATAGATTGGTTGTCTGCCTAAATGTGAGCACCTTTCTTGTTTTGTTTATAAAATTTACATTTATGTGTGGTATAAGCTGCAGCGATGACGTTTTATATATTCATTTAACTAATTGAAGGTAAACTCTCCGTTAAATTCTAAACTTAAAGTTTCCCGGTTTCGAAATTTAAAGTAGCCCTGAATGGTAATTTTATTAGACATTTAACGCGTAAAAAATGCTAGCTGTAACAATGTTGTTTTATGAATTATCAGTGAGGTATATTTCACTGAAATAGCTACTATGAATGAGTTGTCAAGTTACTGAAAAAAACACATCGAGTTTTAAGATTTGATCATACTTCTTATAACTTCAGTTGAAAGGATATAATCCTGGGAACGGATGTATTGGTCTCAACTATTTCTTGCTCAACTCATTTGGATAGTTGTGATATCTGGAATAACAATTTTGTTGATGGATACTCATGCAGAACCAGGTGAGTTATATTTTTTAAAAATATATTATAACAAATTATCCTTTTTCATACCAAAACAATTCTAGGATTATATTGAAGTATAACTAATTTTTATGATGTCAATATTTTTTGTAAATATGTATATCACTTCTGTTGCACAGTTTTACATTTGATTATATTGAATGTGAATGAAATATTAACTGTTACTTACTAAACCGGAAAATGTTTAAATGTTTAAATTTTTTTAAATGTTTAAAAAATAAATCTGTCAGTACCGCTGACCTAATTTTAATCTATCAGACTAAACATGTTTAAATTATTATAACAAAAAGCTACCATTAACTTTTTCGGTTTCTAAGGCCACAAATCAGTCAAGAAACATATGTCAAAATTGTTTGTGATAACCAATCTTTTCCCTATATTTATTTTACTGGGTTTACAGAATGTCCAAATTCGTGCTTTCACATAATTGAGCGAAAACACAGATATCTTTCTGTAACTATAAAATCAAAACAATAAATACATGTAGTGGGCGCCTATTTGTAAACTTCAGATTAAACTCGGTTGTAAGCTGGAGTCGACTGTACCTAATGGATGTATTCGACATACACACGATGAAAAATACTTGCAGTCGATAAATAGATCGTCCGGATATGACGTCGGAGCTGTATACAGGATCAAAATAAAGAAAATTGTATCTATAAACATATGTCCGGAATCGCTTCTTTTATCAGCTATCCGCCATATTAATTTTTGTTTAATAATTTATATCTCTAGAAAAGCTTGACCGATTCGGTTGAAATTTTGCATGATACTCATCAATGTAAAGACTTAGTTGTAAAAAATAACCCACTTGTTGCAATAATTGTTTTTAAATGGCGTTCATTAAAAAAAAAAAAAATCAAAATGAAAATTACTTAAAAATTTTTAAATTACCGTAATTTTCAAACGGATTACTTGGAACAGGTTAATTTTTTTTTTTCCAACAGAGCATATTGAGAGCAGTATCGTGCAAAATTTCTACTCAATCCGTCGAATTGTTCTAGAGATATAAATTATTTAGTAACAAAAAACAAAATGGCGGATAGCTGGTAAAAAAGCGTTACCGGATATGTGTTTATATAACTTTTTTTAATTTTGACTCTTATAAGCACCCCCTAAATTATCTCCGTGCATTACAGAAACACTGTGCATACAGTAGGCCTATATTTCATCTTAATATTATTTTCTTCATATTATAAAGGATATGGGTTTATATTTAGTGTGGTAGTACTATAGAATATTGTGTAACTTCGGTTTTGATATCACAATAATCCAATACTATTTATGGTGACCTCAGTTCTCAACTTTACAAATCAAAAATTGTTTCCGGCATCCTTCTACAGCTCCTGTTTTATTACGTAGGCCTTCCGTGACGTTACCACAAAGGTATGCCTACAAAAGGAAATTGCAAACTGACCGCGTGTTTGTACTTTGTAACGATTTTAGTTTATCTCTTTACCCTTTTTTACAGAGAAAGTTATGATGAAAGTGAAAACATCAAATTTACTGATAAGTCCGTTTTGAATAAAAAATATATAAAAAATTTGGAGTCCGTCGCCTAAATCCTGCATATATTGAAATATCTCAGCTTCTAATTGGCGTAGGAATGTAATAGACAAATTATTGGAAAGCTCTTGTTTCGATCTATTTACAAGGAGTGCCAAATCTCAGGTTCCATATACAAGGTGTTCCAAGAAAATTAAACGTATTTTTCCCGTTTTTTTTAAATAACGATATTAATGTTTCCCCCTTCAAATACTCCTAAAAAGTCCCCATTTTGGTGAAAACATAATCATTTTATTTTACTTGGATACTAAGTTATGTGGAATCTAATTTCACAGTCTTATCTTATTAACTCCGCCATTTTTAACACAAGGAAAAACATTCTTGTGACATCTCTTTGGAAAGCTGTTTACATTTGATAATCTCATAATGCAACTAAATATTATTTTTCTGCACAGAGTGTTCCAAAAATATGTTTTTAAAGAATAATTATTTAGGGGTTGTATTCTACCCCAAAGTTAATTGGTTTTAAACTCTTAGTCCAAAGGTTCTCATTTCTCATTCATTATTCCCTAGTAGTGCGAAATTAGATCAGCTTTTCGCCCAACAGATGTATTGGGCGAATTGGCCACCGAACGACCCTCTAGATCTCCAGTTTGAAATCCTTTAGTTTATTTCCTTTGTGGCTATTTGAAAATAAACGTTTACAACAATAGACCTACAAATCTGAAACCTGATAGAAAAATACGACTAGCAATACAGAAAATTAGAGATGAAATTAAAAGTAAAGCCATACATGCGTTTTATACTCGTTTGGGACATTGTCAAGTAGCTCTTGGTGGACATTTTGAACATAAACACAGACTTTCCGTAGTCTTCTATGCTTTACGTAGTTTACCAATATTTGTTGTGGCAAATTCCAATATTTGCAGGACTTTTGGCCAACCAAACGTTCATATATGCCTACTGGTAAAAAATTACATTCAAAAATTGTAAATTAAATCTGGACAGAATAAATCCGTTCCAAAAATTTCTTAAAGAAAAATCATAAATATAAAATGAAAAAAAAAATAAATATTAGAACTTTCTTCTTTATTTTGATACTCTAAACATAATTCTGAAATATTACACCTGCATATAGACGCACTGTGTATAGAAAATATGATTAAATCTTGCAAAAAATAAGAAGGTCGATATGTTTTGGAACAGTGTAGTGTTTCGCAAAGTCCCAACGTAATTAGTATATTAGCAAATATTGAATAGGATGTCCAACTGTGATCGGAAGTAGGGCGGTAAGAGGGGGAGTTCCGGCAACTATCCTGTACTTCGGCAAGACTACGCTGCTAAATAAAAATCTATACAAAATACTGATTCAAAATGACTTTTTTGACATCTATGGATTATAACTGTTTCGACTAAGAGCTACATAAAGCACCAATAATTGAATTTGTTTTATAACTCGGCGATGAGACAGTACTCATCCCATGTTGATAACTTTTTTTATCAGCCAAAAAATTTGTAAATTGAAGTATTCCATATGCATTAAAATAAAATATCAATTTTGACATCAATCGACCCCGAATTAAATTGTGATTATCAACAAGTAGGATGATTATAAAGAAATCTATATTTAGCCTATGTTAACGATCTACCCCATAAACAGTTTAATTTTTATTAAAATCCAAAACCATATATCAAAAGTATTTCTTAAATAGTCAAGGATGGCAGCTTATTATAAGTATTGCTTACAACGGTTTATTGTTACGGGTAATACTCCTTCAACCAGACAAGTCCAGAAAAATCCAATTGCGGTGAAGTTGAACCATTTACTGACGTAACAACTACTACGTTGGGAAAAGATATTCCGACAACTCCAGGTAAACTTATGAGTAATAATATAATTTAAATTGATGTCAAACATAATCAGTGAACAGTACAATTTCTATAATGGTAGACCTTAGATGAATACGATATAATTTTACTTTTACGTTTTAGTATTTATTAGTTGTTTGGTTATCAATAGTCATCCAATCAACAATATAATTAATTTAGCAAGCAAATTTATTTTTAACATACCATTTTGTCCGTATAGAGCTTGAAAGTAAAATTATAACTTTTACATTTAACTAAAACTTTTAAAAATAGGCCTAAAGTATAAGTTTAAAATCATACTTATATGGAATGTTTTACGACCTTACTTTACATTTAAAAAATCCTGTAGTTGCATTGAAATTTGAGTGAACTGTTATATTTTGTTTACTTCACTCTAAACAAACCGTTCAAAATAGGTCAAATTGAAATAAAAATCTTGATTTTTTTTTTTTTTTTCAGAAATTTTGATATCACCATCGTCTGCATTAATGGAAGGGACTGCCGATGCCAGCACATCCAAACTTGAATATGGATGTTTTCTGGTTCCACATGATGATATGTTGGAAATCCACAAATAAGTGCTATTAAACTTTTCTAAAGGTAAGTTTTAGTTTTGCTCACCGAAAAAATGGTAAGAATGACAGACCTCTTGTTAAAATACAGACATAAGTGTGGAGTATTAACAGAAAACCCATACTTCTTTGCTGTCCCTGGAACCACGACATCGTGTTACCGTGGAGCCGACGTAATCCGTTACTTGAGGGCTGAGGTACCACTAAAGTATCCCAATAGAGTAACAACAATTGCTATTAGAAAGGAGGCAGCTACGTTAGCCGCTGCCTATGGAATAACAGAATCCCAAGTTGACCAGCTGGCAACTTTGTGGGTCATAGCTCAACTACATATAAGAAGTTCTACAGATTACCGGAATCTACCTATCAAACAGCAAAAATAAGCCAGTTCTAACTTAACATTAACAGTGGGGAGAACCTAATAGCGGGGAAAAAATAAGCTGCAAAGTCAACAATTGGTAAAATCAAGAGTCAACCAAAACAGCAAAACAACAAAATAAGGAGACAGCTTTGGTCTGATGATCAGTCGGATGAGAAATACGAACCAGGTGTTAGTAAAACTAACAGGGAAGTTAAGAAATGGACGGAAGAACAGAAGGCAGCAATAAAATTTGAGATGAAGAATTTTATTGCCTTGAGGAAAGTCCCTGGCAAAGACAAGTGCAGAGAATGCCTATCAAAACATGAATGCCTAAAAGAAAAGCGTTGGAGTGACATTAAAAACTATGTCAAGAACCTGGTTTGTCCCATAAGAAATTTGAATTAGTAACTGTAAATTTTGTTTGTGTGTAATTAGCTGGCAATTTATAATAAATGACTTATACACTGTAAGTAGTTTGTAATTAGATGAGTAACTAAAATAAAATTATCATCAAGGATGTTTATGAAGTAGTTTTAGTTTAGGCCTACTATTATATTTCCTTAAAGTGAATTTATTATCCTTGATTTATTACAAAACAGCGAGAGCTGTTTTAAGTTATAAGTTAAATGGACGTATTAATTAAACATTTTTTATTAGTTTGATATATAAATGTTGATAAAAATTACATATCAAATAATATTTATTTTCGTAAATATTTTAATAACGTTACTAGCAATTGATTACGACTTTGGTAGTATGTTTTGAAAAAAAAATTGTGATTGTTTAAAGAGTAACTATTACATATTCAAAAATATATCCTGTTTTAAATATAATTTGTGAACAATGAAAAATCAGTGTTTATCGTATTTTTCAGTTAAAACAAGTCTTCATAAGTCCCGAACGGATATCTCTGCAAATTAACCAGTCGACCGTTTTTATCCATCACAATTCTTCTCAACTTGAGATGTCAAATCCTTGTCATGCCGCTTAAAAACAGTGTATCTAGTACTGTATGAAAATTACCAACAATCTATTTTAGTTATTTAAAAAAATAAATAAAATAATAAAATAAAATCTTCAGTATATCATGTTTTATTTCAAAATTTTGATTAATTTGAACTTAAATTTCATATTAATCGGACCATTTTTACTTTGTTTATGCAATGCGTCACTATTTTAAAACTTGAAAAAAGGTTTTATCATCAATTTAGTGGAAGATACGGCTACAGCAGCAGCAACATTAGGCCTAACGAGGACAATGCAGAGTAGGCCTATCATCAGGTGGTGAATTGGCCCAGCCTTTATCATGTCTAAGTAAAACTAGGATGTTTTATGGGTTTTCAGTTTTATAACACTGTCGCATTCCACATATCAAGTATATATTCTTAGTATTTAAATCTATTCTTCTCACCCTCTCGAAGAAATTGGTTTAAATTTGAAATTCATATTTTCTAATGTTCTAGCTGCGTAATTTAAATAAATAGAGATGATAAATACAATATTATATATTTTTTAGAACCATCCAAGTAGCTTATTAATATTTTGTTACAGACGCGTTTCAAATAATGTGATTCATCATCAATTTTTTCTTCTAGATTTTTCGAACCACAGGAGTTTGTTAAATATTAAAACACAAAGTCAAACTATACATATAAAACCTACTATCAATTAAAATAAATAATTTATATAAATGTCGTGCGATGCGCTTCGTCTGAGTTCTTGTACTTCACTCAAAGTTGTTTACTTCCTATATGTATATGACTTGATGTACTTATCAAGTCATATGACTTATATGAAAACTAACTGTTTGAAAATGGAAATTTTAACTATGATTACAATATTCTAAGGGAATGAACCAGAAACACCTTTTCTTTGCATTATACATTGTACAGTTTATATAAATGTCATAAAATGGACCTATTTATATGAAACTTAGTATCAAATTAATCGAAATTTTGAGACGAAACCTGCATAATTGAAGAATTTGTATAATTGTCTAATACAATTGAAATATATTGTAGGTAATTAGCATACATTACTTGATTCATCATGAGTTTCCAGTCGGCATGACAAGGGTTTGAAAACGCAAGTTGAGAAGAATGGTGACAAATAAAAACGGTCGACTGGTGAATTTGCAGATATATCCTTTCCGGGACTATAATTGCTAAATAAACCACACCTCCTGAGAATCTTTTTCTAATGTTATTTCGTTGAAATAAGCGCCTTTTGAATTTTGGCGGTAACTTCATTTAGTGGATAGCAATTTTAGAATTTATATTAAATTTAGTAGGTTCTATAATAATATCTTTAAAAAAACATTAATTACAATACGAAGCATGCCTATATATTAAGTCTATTTTGTACCATTTTTTCTAAACGATTTAGATATTTAAAATTTTTTTATAAACTATTACATAATAAGGTATCAAGTAATATTATTCATTATCACTGTTATTCTAATAATTATACCGATTGTCGCACGAAAAGAAAGTGTAAGCCTATACGCATTCGATTTACTGTTAGGTCTCCCTACTCTTCCATTCTTACATCGATAATTTATAATACGAACAGACTTTAAAATATGATCTCAGGTTCACAGATTAGATAATACCCAGGTCACCCGGCGTGGTCTTGGTATAAATATTAATCCGAGAGTGTGGCATCAGCCGTGACACTCGTCTGCTCTGAATTGTGTGTAAAATTGAGAAGTGTGTATTTTGAGAAACCTTACAGGCGAGACATCTAGCGGGCATAACGACAAATTAGCCGTAAACTCTTAATGGCGCTACCGAGGACTTTACTACCGAGGACTCTGTTTCAGGTCCTCGGTTCTACTCGAGTCCTCGGTAGCGGCATTAAGAGTATACGTGACGTCCTCCCTAATGCCGTATACAAACCCACACACACACACACACACACACACACACACACACACACACACACACACACACACACACTCACACACCCACACACAATCTTTTCTTCATAACAGTATTTAACTTTTATCCTTGTACAAATTATATAAAATTAACATTATATGATAATGTAAATATTTTAATAATACCACCTATATCTTTCCCCTATCATTTCTAACTTTTGTGTAGATCAATGTGGGCGTACAACCCAACATTTTTATTTTATTTTATTTGTATTTCAAGTGTATAATGTATCAGTGCCTTTTTTTTATCGTTGAAAATAATTTTGTAAATAATATATATATATATAAGATTTGTTTACCCAACACATAACATTCTCTATACTATAGTTTGTCCAAACAGCGGTGCGCCCTGAAGGATTAGGGCGACCCTTGCTCCCCAACGCTCAGACACACTCACACGCACTGCTCATCTTATCTGCCGCTTATGATTCTTCTATGAATCAAGCCCTTGCGCTTCAAAATCAAATTTTCTAGATTTTAACTTTACCTAATTTTTACTCTGATTACTGAACTCTAAATATTATTTCTCGCAAAATGAGTCCAAACACGGTACAATTGTGAAAACTCTAACCGGTTTTAGTGAGTTTAAAAACTAGAAAATAAATAAAACGGGTCCCTTTTCACGTATTTTATATTGTAATTATCAGACGTCTTTAATGTAATTGTTATCAGATCAATAACATGGAAACTGTTTTCAATTATTCTTGGGCTGACTTACATTGTTTGCAAAATTAGCCGTAGTCCTAACTTTTAATAAATGAATTAAGAAAAAAAAGAAACTTTTAAGAAACCTCCTTTACTTTCGATATTGCTTTGTAAATATGCTTGTGTTAGTTTAATAATACTATATTCTTGATTTATCAGTTTATGTAAAGTAACATTTAAAACGAATTTGTAATTATTTGTATTTTGTTTTACTTTAGTATACGTTACCTGTTATCTTGATTCTGATTATAGTTTATTTTTTGGGTAACGTTGGAAACTTTAGAAGACACTTAAGAGGCCTTCTTAACATAGGATGGTTATGTAAATATGCTTGTGTTAGTTTTATGTTGTATAATATAATTCTAGTGATTTATTAGTTATGGTACAGTAACATTGAAAAATTAATTTGTAATTATTTTTATTTTACTCTTAGTATATGTTCACTGTTATACTGATTCTGAATTAGTTTCTTTTTTTTTGCATACGTTTGGTTTGAAATCACTACTAGAATTACTGTAATTATGTATGTTATTGTGATCGTGCTAATTCAATTATAATGTCTATAACATTTTTTAAGTAATCAAATTTATTATTTTGTTAACCTACTGATCATAAAACCGCTTAGTGTTGTCACAATTGTTTGGACTCATTTTGCGAGAAATAATATTTAGAGTTCAGTAATTAGAGTAAAAATTAAGTAAAGTTAAAACCTATAAAAATTTGCACAAAGGCTAGTTGGTGATTCATAGATGAACCATTAGCGGCAGGTATGCCGAGCCGCGCGATTGAGTGTGTCTGCGCGTTGGGGAGCAAGGGTCGCCCTAATCCGTCAGGGCGCTCAGCTGTTTGGACAAACTATAAATACGTATATGTGAGAAAGTAGAACACAAATGTCACAATGAAATAATCTAATGTCCCCCGATAATTGAACAATTTGTAGTTTGGTCGTTTATTTATTTAAATTGAATATTTGACAATTTGTGAATATTTTATTTTAATAAAGTTATTATATAAAACAACACACAAAAAATAACCTTTTTTTTATTTTAAACAGGTAATCAATTAATTCACTATTCAAGGAATAACTAATAATTAAAACACTATTGGCGGATCCTGATCTCCTTTCCTCTGCTATTTGTCACAAATCGATTAGCATTAAGATCCAGCAAACTTGTTAAATTCGTTGATCACGAACAACTTAGACACTCTTCCAAACCAATTCGGAAAGAGATGTAAACGACGCTAAAAACTTGTAATTTCTCTTCCTCGACATTCCTTTTCAGATTGATTTAGGACGTTGAAGTGGTAAACTGCTACACTCGAGAAGAACTTTAATGAGTTTAGCATCGATTTTTCTTACTTCTCCTCAGTACTTTCAATTGCTCTTTCTTTAAATCTGAATACATAAATTCAGTTATGTTCACTGCTTCAATTATTAAAAAGTTTAATGATGTAAATAATATTATTGTTAAATACAATCTCTACAATAATTTAAAGAAAACGTAATCTGTAAATGTAAGTTGTATATACTTCTCTAAATAATGGTTTAGATATCATGTTTGTGTTGAAAGAAATAAAGCGTATATAATAATAATGGTTAAGTAAAGAAAATACAATTTGGGATTAAGTGTGAAAAATTAATTAATCTTTATTAGACTTGGTAACTTTTATATCTTCAGCTCATTATAATTAATTTTCATTTACGTATATTTTTGAGTATTTTATTTGCCTTATTAAGAGACATTTTAGTTTTGAGTTTAATTACACGTATTATATACTTATTTTTAGTAAATATTGATGAGTCTTGCCTTGAAGTAAGACTCAATAAAAATTCGAATTTACTATAAATTATTTTGTGGTTTTCTTTCCAGATATATATTGGTATTGATAAATGGATAAACGAGAAGAATATGTAAATATTTGTTTCTAACAATTGTTAAACATAACGTAAAAGCCATGAAGAACAGGTATAAGGTGACGTAACTGTTGATTTAGATATTAGAGATTATTTATTATCTATTTAGTACTCCAAACATGAGATTTCAAAATATAAATGGATTAAAATATATATATATATATATCCATCATTAATTAAAATGAATATAAAACACGATTTGAACTTATGGAAGATCCATTAATGGGGTTGATGTCAAAATCAAAATTAATACGCAATCGAATAAATTTACACTGTTCTGGGCTAAGATTTGAGCTGTTTCATAAAAAAATGAACCTCATTAGTTATTTTGTATTTTATAAATTATATCCTACAGTAACTTAATTTGTATGTATACTCTCCTGTAAATTTATTTGAAAACTCCCTTAATCATAAACATATGGAAAATGCAAATAACTATACACCAAACACAAATGGATAAATAATTGTTTATTCTCTTAATTTCCTGATGTACATTTCAATGACAAAGTTATCATCATCAGAGAATGGATACTGTTAAAGTAATAGCTTTAATTTAGGAGTATCTCTCCTCTGATGATGATAACTTTGTTATAGGAATGTGAAAACATGTTAGTGGATACTTTACTTTAATTCAAAATAAAATTATACGAATCAGTGAAGTTGGAGTGTATACTATTTAGGAAACATATAATGCAATGCCTTGTGATTTAAACAAACAGATAGTGAGTGGAGTATTATATTATTTCGGTATTAGCGCCAATTTAAGAAGGCGCTCCTTTATATATCTTTATAGTTATCTCTGTTAGTATTCACTGTTCTATAAAATCTATTTGCTGAATTTGATAAAAATTTTGTATTAATGTTCATTTTAATTATTGATCAAGTGAAGATAAACCCCCCTGAAATATGAACACGAATCTATGTTCTAAGGTGAAATAATTGTCAAACATCTACTTAATTCCTTCTTTCTGTGAAGTTATATTAACCAAAATGTTTTGGGTGAGACAAATTATTAAGTAATTCCTAACGAATATCTTGTTTTTTTGAAGTTTTACAAAATATATACTACACTTTTTAGATTCAAAAACTACATGTGAATAAAATTACTACCTTTCTGTTAGCGCTATCTGATTTGACTTTTCCAATTCCCTTTGAATTCTAACGATCTATTTCTAGATTTGCCTCAAGTTGGTTTTCTTCTTTGGATTTGCTCAAGCTTGAATTAATTCTCAAGGGTTGCTTGTAACTAACTCACCAGATGAAATAGTGCGCATGGTCAAAGTGTATCGAATGGTCAGACTCGGCACTCCATTACAGTACTTTTTTGTCAAAGGGTTTAAACAATAGTAAGTCATTAGAAACGCTCTCTTATACGGGCGGCTTTCAACTCAACACAATACCAACCCCTGGCACTAGGGGTTGTTCTATTTGATTATTGATAAAGGTAGAACATTGTTTGCCAGTGCTTGCATAAAGCTCTGTTTGACTATTCAACCATTGTTAATTGAGTGTCCAACACGATGTACCCCGTGTTAACATTGCTCATTATAGGAGGTCAAACAAAACACTTTTTTGTACAGGCTTACTGATTTCATTTCAAGGAAAAACTATTGTATTATTTATTTATTTTCATATATATAATTTTTCTTTTTAATTTTTTTTTCGAGAAATTAATAAATATAATTGACATAAATTCATACATATATTCATAGGGATTCAACATAAAAAGGCATAATAACTAATTTGTCATAAGTAGTAAAACTATACAAATGGTGTATATTGAAAATTATTTAGAGCATTACAATTATGGTCTTTAAATAAAACTAACTTTATATTCCAAAATTCACATTATTAAATATAATATTATGCAGTTTTTGTCTACATATAGGCTATTACTGAAATGTATTACAGAAAAATTATAGATATCTCAGGAGCTGAGATGATTAGAGCGTACTAACATACCGGTGGGGCAAAAATCACTTCCAACAGGAAAATTAAGTATGTTGAATTTATACAAGTACTTTTGTTGAATAGAACCAAATTGTTATAATTCCAACTTGTAATGTTGATACCATAAAAAGGATATATTTGTTTAGTGGCAATATGCATATTTATTGAAATAAAATATTCGTAGTGTAATTTTAGCTTACATGATTGTAAGCTAAGAAAAAGAATGTCTTAAAAATATATGGCAAAACGTTTTAATAAAATTCAAAACTATTTTAAAATGTATGGCGAATTGGAGCTTCTAGTGTTATTTATTAAGTAGAAATAAAATTTTAATTCAAATGCCATATCCCGACTTGCGAGACAAATTTGAATAAGAGGACATGTGACAGACTGGTCAAGAACGGTTTGGACATCATAAAACTATTCACGGACAATGAAGTCCGTGTTTATTTAACTGTGACTAGAAGGTTAACAAAACAACACGAATGTTATCTTCGGATTTACATGATATAACAGTAAGATCAGTGTAAGGAAACAAAGTTTCATTAGTGAACATTTTAAGTTTGTGTTCCTCAATCTTTGAGTAACTTGAAGTTGTCGCAGATCGAATATTCAATTTTCAGAAATGATGTTCAAAAAGTAAATACACAGAATTTATTAACAATTATTCTGAAAAAAATGTGTGGTTTGTCGAGTTTTAAGTTAAATTGGCAAGTTAATAGACAATATTCCATTTACTAGTACCTAGATAATCATCATTAAAATACATTGTGGAAGTACAAATCGCCTTTTATTTAATTATTAGATAATCATCATCTTATTTATGAACAACAATTCCGTCAACCTGATGAGGTTTTTGGAGTGCAATAGATGGAAACTTTTATAGAAAGAGTAATTGGTCGACATGTAGCTATTGAAATGTTTTCACGCTAGCTAGACATTTCGTTAATAGATTTATCTTTTATAGAGTTGGAATATGGTATCTGTATATTTTATAAATCCACAAACCATTAAGTAAATAAAAGGCTTTATTGTTAACGCATTTTAGGATTTGAAATGTATTATGAGCCTAAGTGTCAGAGTATGTAACAGTACAGAGAGGCTTAAAAATGTATTCTTAAAGATGAACACATTTTATACGTAATTAAATATAAGTAAAAATAAATCAAATATATTATTTGAAGTATCAAGTAATTTCAAGTTGTTAAAATTATAACATTTAAACAAAACCGTTAGAACTCTCTTTCAACTTATATATATATATATATATATATATATATATATATATATATATATATTCTTATTTTTTTCGAATTATGTGATAATACTCTACATTAAATAAAGAAGGGATGATAAATAGCATTTATGTTCGGAATAACACTGTAAGAATACAAATAAATATTACTAATCTTACGTATAAATAAGCATATATATTTTACCAGGACGAGGGAAGATAAACTTAAGTTTTCCCAAAGTTAAATATATTATTAGAAAAGTTTTACCGAATAATTGCATTTTAGATATTTTTAAGAGATTTATTTGGAGAGCAGTGAAGTTTTCAAACATATTAGTTTTACTTTAGATAAAATGTAGAACCACTTATATGATTAACTATTGAACCTATAAATAACTGGGTCAGGGATATCAAAAATCCGGGATTTTCCAATTTACAACTGGCACTGAATTTGATTAGGTTACCGATTTTTTCAATTAACAATTTCAAATCAATTTTATTTACTTACAAAAAGAAAGAGTAAATTTATTCTGTATATAATTGGAATGAAATGCACATATTCACAAGTTATTAAGTTTCTTTGGTTTCAAATTAGGTTAAATAATATGTAGAACTTGTACTATCCTTCAAGAATAAACTGATGAAATCAAATTCTACTTACATTTTTTAACAAAATATATTTTAAAAGGATGGGGGGAATAGAATATATAACGGTTTTAAAATAATATATAACAAAAACACATCCATGAGGCAAAATATAAAACCTGGGAATACATTTATTTTACCTCTACTTATAATCAAAAGGATTGATTTGTTTCATTACCTCTAAGCAAATAGTATTGTGTTAGAGAATGTACTAGGTAAATATATATAGCCTATTTTTTAAATATAGCTTGTATGTTTTTTTATTACAAACAAAAATTTTATTAGAATAATATACACATCGATTTGTTTGTTTGTATATAATGTAATGATAGAAGTTTCATTTTATTGGTTTATAAATTCAATATATTTTCTATACGTTGAAGGAAGAATGAAACGTAGTACCGGACGAGAGAAGAGTTGGTTTCTGGCGTCTAAGGTATTCAATATTGCGTATTATAGCTAAAGCAAGACTACGCCCGATGCTACATGCTCGAATGCACCGCTATTCATATTTGATATTTTCGCTCATAAATTGGGCGCATTGTAGTTCAAGAGGTAGCCACCTGAAATAAGCAGCAGATACAGGCCAACGTTTTTGAAGAAATAAGTGAACGCTTGACCTGTAATTGGAATATAATAACTTTACATGAAATAAAGAGAACTGGAAATTCATAGATTATTGATATTGGTTCCCAATGTGTTGAGGAAGCTATATAAGTGAACTCACAATAAAAAAACTCTTAAAATATTGAATGTGAATAACCTCAAAACAACCTTCCAGACGTTTTAAGAAAATATTATTACTGATTGTTTTTCGTTTCTTTTCTTCTGAAGGTAAACAATTACCAAAGGTAAAAAGAGCGCTTTTTTTGCAATTACAGAGTGTTAGTTAGTCTCGTTTTATGTTATTTTATCGTTCACTTAAAATTATGTAGATGGGACATATTATCATAAGATTACAAGATGAGTGGAAACATATTTACGTACGATTGACTGAATACATTATAATAAAAAAAATAGCCTAAATGAAATATATGATTATATGTCACATTTGGAAGAAGGACTTCTCACTAATGTAAATATGGTTTACTTACAGCCAACTCCAAAAATTATTTGTAGGTGTTTTACTATTTACACAATAATTATTTGAATTTTAAGTTTAAAATTACACGCAGATTGTAAACGTTTTATTACAGAAGTAATTTGAGAAGTATTTTTTAACCTTATCTAACAATATAATATATATTTTTATAATAATATGAATTTATTATATAACGTTTGAAATATTTTTAGATATTACTATATTATAAGTGTATATATGCAAGTGGAACGTATATTGATGTAGATTAATTTTAATGGTGGTGTACAAAAGTAAAAGTACCTATAATCAATAATAAATATCCATACAGCTACTCCCTTTTCTCCTATAAAATATCATATATTCAAGTCTCTATAATTTAGAAACAATTTTATATTATTTTACATGAAGAGCAAATATTAAATGACTATGTTATTAGAGCCTATATAACAAAATGTGTCTCCTTATTGTACTAATATATTACTTTTCCACCAAGGAAGTAAGTAATAATTTAATTGTTGATTTTTTATTTAAGTATCCGTCTGAGATTACTTACTTATTTTTAAAATGGTCTTTAAATGATATATTTCTCTCATATGTCATCTGTTTAACGCCTCACATTCCAACCAACTCGACCAAAATTGATCAAATTTGGTATTTGACCACAGTATGTTCATGTGTCATGCCGCTTTTGTGGAATGATGTCTCGCTCTAACTATTGTATCTCGCTCTCCCCTGTAGTTCTTTATAGTCAGCAAGAGAGAGGTGACTACAGTATTAAAACTTCATATGTGGCTATATATTAACCTTATATCCACCATTGTTCCCATTTTATGTAATTTTTTTATTTATCCTTGAACTACGATATTTTTTCGTTATGCGTTTTGACATATATTTATTAACATTTTTCTTTAAATTTAATCGAACCATTATGGTCTGATTTTGAGGTATTCAACTTTATAAGATGAATACATGACTTTTTACTTTTTGACAAATAACTCAAAAGTGATAATTGTTTGGAGATGTACCGTATTTTACGAAACGCCAACGGTGGTGTCGTTTATATGGTCATCCTTTTCATATTTTATTTTTTGATAATTTAACAAATAAACAAACGAATAATATAACGTATAAAAATATTAATTTATATAATGTACACGGTTCAAATGTCTAGTGTATTGTATTTAATATATTTCAGTTCATTTAAAACTAGGAATATTTAAATAGTCACGTAGTAGTGAGTTGCTTTTTTTGAACAGTAACAAACGTGGAATTACATCCCTCGTTTAATATATTGACAAAGTTTTTATTTCTGTCCGAACGGCACATGAAGATAGATGTATCAACTGACGTACTGCAGCCGGCAACAGACCAACTAATGTGTTCTAAACGATCCGAAACTCACAAACCATTACGTCTGCTGTGTTTCAAACAAGCTCTGTCCAATTTATATATTAATCATTTAATACCGGGTGTGAATAACAGGCTGAAGAGAAATTGATACTGCATTGAGAGAAACTTGAAAATGTATTGCTAGCTAAATAAGTACTTTTTCAATTTTATCGTTTATGAATTTTCCAATTAATTATAACAAATATTTAATAAAATCTTTATAGACATTTTATATAAGTTTTTGTTTCAGTAAAATTCAAAAAGAACTTGGTTTTGAGTTTAACTGGTTGTAAAATTTGCAACTTTTAAAAACAAACAGTTCAAATAGTTAGGGCTGAACAAATAAATAAATCCATCACTTACGCGAGGCATAGAGAGGTACGTGAATTTTGATTTGTTTGTGAAAATATAATTGTGAATCCAATAATATGAATTTGGAAAATTGATTCCGTCCTTCTTGCAACGTTCTATATCGGAAACTGGTTTTGATCAAATTTGATACTTGGAGATCCAACTCGATATACAATCTATGAGAGATTGTGACGAATACATTTTTAACTTTAATGTAATAGCAGATATTTCTTGCTGAAACTCCATATTCAATGATAAAACAAAGCAAAACTTAAAATTTCAAATGTTTTGATAATATAAATGAGCTACAATTGTTTCGCCTTGTGGCATCATCGAGTTGCCACAAGGCGAAACAATTGTAGCTCATTTATATTATTAAAATACTTGAAACTTTAAGCTTTTACTTTATTTTATCCACGAATACTGTTGTTTGCCTGTAGTTGAGTTTTAATTAACGGTATGTGAGAAACAATATGTTATTTTTTAATTGTTTATAAATATATAACTTATTATTATACATTTTGAAAGCTGTAAACAAATTTATTTAAATCTAATTACTTAGACTTAAGTGGTATGTTGCATGTAACTTTTTTTCCGTTTATAATAATTTAATATACATTGATTTTACTCTGGCGTATTTATCATATACTCTTCAAAATAAAATTAAATGTGATTAAAAACTTCATTGTTAAACAGCGTTCTCAGACTAGAATACATATAAATAAATATTTAGTGTATGTTTTAATTAATTATTAATATAACAATTGTTCGACATTTAAAAACTACTACTACACACAAAAATAATACACAAATAATTGTGATGTTAGTATATTCATAATAAACTAAAATAAGTCTTACGTTTTCAATATAAACATGAATACATTTTTACAAAAAATTAACGTTTATATTTTCTTTTGTTTAATAAACTGTCCAAATCCAGCTACCTATTGAAGAAATAGTTCGTCTGTTTATGTTATAACTCAGCAAGGTTCTCCGCAGAACTTATTTGTTTTTCTCCGCAGCTCGTTTGTGGCATCAGTATATTTAACTTCCTATGGGTAGGCGTTGCGTAGGATTTGACATAATTGAGATTCATGATCGAACCTATGTACATTTAATTTGAGCTTGTTTAGGACGAGGCTACGAATGCTACTGGTAGCTGAATTATTCAAACGCAATCGATCACAATCTGTTCCACTAAATAATAAAACACTGAATTGTTAAATTGACGTACATTATATAATTAATTACTTCATTTAAATTTGCATACAGTATCGGACTGCGTAAAATAAGGTAAGATGGTTACCATTTTCAAATCCACTTTATTTAAGAGTATTTAAGTCCGAGTTTTAAGTTTAAAAAGTATTTATACATTTTAAATTTATTACTATTTTGCCCCAACTTTTGAAAGTAAATACAATAATTATCTTATTATCAAAATGACTGCACACTTCGACTATTAGTTTGATATCTATGATGAAAATAATTAATAATAATAATAACTACTGATAAATAAGCTAATTCATTAAATTGTCTTAGTTTATGTTTTTTTTTAATGTTGAAGATTCTTTCCATTTAGAGATATTTAGTTTCATATACTATTATCCAATATATATTTCAAACATTATCTTGCAGAAACACATTTTTCGTATGTGAAGCCTTTATTACTTCAGTCCACCTGGGAAAGGTAAAATTTTAAAAGCAAAAAACAAATGTGTTTTGTTAATATAAACTTATTGTAGAAATCGTGCACTATTACACATTAAAAACATAAACTTAACATTAAATTTAATAAACAAAAGTGATACATAAACTATACAAAACTTATTTTGAAGAAGAAAATGTAATTAATAAGGTACGAGTAAAATACTGTTTAAACGTAAAATTAAGTTTCATTAAACTACGACCTTTCATTTTCTATATGGCTCGTAGTATGAACACTTCCGTTTGATTTATACAATAAATCGATTTTTATACACGGCAAAATAAAATATATAAGAGAGAAAATGTTACAATCAGCATATGTACATATAAGCCATAAATAACAAACGTTGTTGGAATTTTTACAGGAGCTAATTACCTACGACACACTGCAGTATTTTGTGGGTAATTTAAGTTGCTGCTCCAAACACTGTACACAAGGCAATTTAGATAGAGTCTATAATTATACACGATCATGTTACATAAAAGAAGAAATAAAATATTAAAATATTATTAATCTAAAATTATATTTTTCGTGTTCACAATATACGTATAAACTCATTTATGTATTTAGTCCGTATAAAATATAAAAAGAAGAATCAAAAAGTGTACTCTTAAAAATTCCAGAACATAAATAAATATTTTTGTAAGTTTCACATTTTAAGGAATCGAATGAGAGCGGGAAGCAAGACGTGATTGATGAAGCACAAGCGAATATCACTAATTAGTTGTGAAATTGATATTGAACAGAACATGGCTACCCACAATTAATTTCATTGAAAGTATTGTAATAGAAAATGGGAGGAATTGAAATAATTTTTAAACCTTTCAGAGTATTTAGAAACAAAAGGGTTGTTTTGTGAAGCTAATATAAAGAAAGATACTGGGGGGGGGGAGGTTGAAGAAAGAGCTTCGTATCTAACCCCTTCCCACCCCTAACACACCACACAACGACCGCCCGACCTCCCTGTCAAAACAGAACAACGATATTAATACCTTTTTACTTTATATAAAAGATTAACCTTTCAGAAACTCTTGGTAGGAGCAGTGAAATTTCATTTCCCACTCTGATATAAAATTCAATTATCAAACATTCAATCAATGGATCCTTTGTGCAACTCCCTGCTGGGTTCAAAGAAAACATTAATTTCAGTTTATACATAATAAGTTAGTCTTTATCTAAGGAATAAACGTAAGCTATTGAGTAAATTGCAAATATAATACATTATTTATAGATTTTAATAAAATTACAATGTAATATTAAACCTTAAATCATTAAAGTAATTTAAACAACTCTAAAAGGGTTTCAAACGTTATTATTATTTTTTAATAATAAATCTAATATTTTTCAAAAGATCACATTTGTTATTATGAAAAAATCCAAATATGGGCTTTGTCAGTTGCATATAGGTACTCTGTCAAAAGCACTATGCTGAATTGTTTCTAGCGCATTTTTATTACCAACAACTCTGTTAATAACGCTAAGATCTTCCTAGTGGGATATTGTTGATTTGTTTGTTAGACGTAATTCTTATATTATAGCACAGTTTACTTTATTAAACGTAGATTTATGCATGGTTACGCTTAGATTATTTATGAGTAGCAGAGTAGCACATATCACCCACGTTGATCGAGAATAGCTCTTGAGATGTAAGACGTAACATTTCTAAAGGTAAAATAGAATCTTATGTTTATTTATAACCAAATGATTCCGTACATAGAGCTCCTTTGTTAGGTGCTTATATATCCTGTTTTCATAGTTAAAATTACCTTGATATTTACACGTAGTTAAATATCTAACATCTTAGTTGCTCATATCTCTAGTGAAATTATCTCAGTTTCCTTTGTTGGCTACACATAGCATATTCATTAGTTTATTTCTAATGAATCTGCATTTCATCATTGATTATATTTGGAGTAGAGGTTTTATCCACTGTTATTACCATTGTCAGTACATGAAACATCTCTGTAAGTAGCATAGCACGATATGTCGGTGACTAACAGATGCTTTATTAGTTACTCTTGTCTTAATTGTCAGTATCTGTGTATATTACGTATGATAATAACACATATCTGTACTGTAGTATCACTTGAAGTCTATCTTTATAGAACACACGTATACCAGTTTGGTTTTAACTTATACCTCCTCTGTTAGTAAAGTATAGTTCCTTTGCTGGTTAAACACTGCTCCTGATAATGAACTAGAGCTAATTTTTAGTTGTACCTTGCTCCATTGAGATATACAGTAGATCGTTCTTTAAGACAAATCTAATTTTTAGTGTAAAAATGTATGTATCCATGGCCCTATTGTTGGTACATGTACAAATAAACTGATGTGACCTGGCACATGGGCTCGAGGTAGAAATCGTGTATTCTCATGGCTGAAAACATCGGTCGGGGAAGACCCGACCCTTTTTAGCCGCGCTTGAGTGGTCATTGGCGGGTCGTAATAAACAACGCATTGCATTGAGACACTTGTTCAACGTAAATACTCCTTAATATAATTACACTAGAATCAATGAAATTAACTTAATGAATTTAACTACAAATAATATCCTCTTATACAATTAAACTTCTGGTATAGTATTAAAATACATTGTTTCCAATATGACACAACAGGGAACAATACTTTTAAAACTTATTCAAAGACAGACACATTTATTAGAAAACATTAACAAGGTTATTTTCATAAGAGGGTTCAGTCGAAAATTTTTAGAACAATTTATTTTTTCAAATATCTCTTCTCTATAAATAAATCATTTTAAAAAACGTGACATATTACACATTTTATATGTTTCTTCCTTTGGCTTTCTGCAAAAACTTACATTATATTTATATTACATGTTTCCTGAACTCTTCAACTCCAGACATAGCATCATCTCCACTGTCACTGTCTTCTCAACTTTCGCTGTTCAGGTTTATCACTAAAGATGCTTCCTCCGTCATAAGGTCGATGGCTACCGCATTCTTCAGATATTCCTCTTCGATGGTTTTCACATGATTACATTTCGGTATCCGATTTTCCGCTCCCATCGCTTAAAACTTTTCATCACATAGCTTCCGAATGTCTGTCATTTTAGTTGTGATGTTGTGGGTAGCCACATAATCTTTAACTTCTGCCCAAATCAGTTCGATTAGGGATAAGTCGGGGTGATATGGAGGCAAACTCAAAACACTGTGACCTGCCTTGCCTAATTCTGCGTCCAGAACGTATTTTTTTAAACTGGGATTTGTGGTTTTGGATCAACTTGAATAACTGTGGCTTCAACATTGATCTGTCATATGGGATATTTTTTTCTTCCAGCCATTCAATCATTTCGTCTTTCTTACTGTCTGATGTTGGCGCTTTATTCAATTCGGAGTTATAATAGTTAGCGTTATCTATAACCAGGACTGTGTTAGGTTTCAGATTTGGAACTAATATATTTTTAATCCACTGAATAAAATTTGACCAGTTCATGTTATCGTGATAGTCACCCGCTTTCCACATTGCCAGCGCATTTGGTACAAATCTCTCTTCTCCCCCCGCATGGACAATAATGAGCCGACCTCCTTTGGATATTGGCGTATGTAACTCGTTAACTGAACCATCTGCTCAGGTTTGGCCAGATACATGGGAGTTGCAGACATACTATTCATCCTTATAAACAATAGGTTTCTTTTCTTATCTGTATTTTTTCATGGCAAGCAAGTAGGAGATTCATTTTTCTCGAATATAGGTATTCTCAATTATTATTCTCCGATTATTCTGAACCTTTTTTCCAACTAAAACCTATGTTTTAAAAATAATTCTAACACTCTCTCTTGAACCTTTGTAGTCTTTTTTGTCCCTAAGTTTTTCCTGCAAAAGTTTAATGGTTGGCAGACGCTTTTCAGTTATGTAGAAGTCATAAACTGTTCTACGAACAGCCCTTTCGTCAAAACTGTCTATGCCTGTTACAGGTTTTTTCTATTCGGATTTTCTTTGGGATTGAAAAATAGTTAGCTTCCTTTTTATCCACACTTAGCTTACTCAATTCGGCATTTATTCGGGACACGGTCCTTACGGACACACCAGTCGCTACAGCAATCCGCTCACACGCCAATTTCGGGGGAATTTCGATCTTGTCAATGTCACTCTCTTTTTTCATAAATGTGTAAACATTACTCACTATTTTTTTTACTCTGGCTGCTTAACGCCTTCCCAGGAACCCCAACCTTACACATTTTACCGACATTTTAACAACGATTCCAATTTGTAACACACACTCAATACGTATACAACACTTATCCAACGATGTGAACAGTCACAAGCTTCATCTTAAACTGACAGCGGCCAGGGTCAATGTCTTGAGAATAGGAATAGTAAGGGTTTTCCACCCCCTTCTCTTTCGGACTCGCCAGTCCCGAATGCCAGGTTACTGTTGTTTATCAATACCCTTATGTAAATAGAGCAAAAAATGCATCATTTTTGAACATATGGTTCCTTTGATAGGTTACATATCAACTGTGAAAGATTTAATCAATGAAAACTTTTAAATATAATCCATCGTATTACAATAAAAAATTCTTTAATTGCTATAGATTCTTTGGTTGGTACCACAGAACTCTCCTTGTTAGTTTATCATATAGGTTCTCTCTCCTCTCTATTAGTAGAGAGAGACAACCCACTTGTTAGTACAACATAGCTGATCTCTTAATTATACATAGATTTGTGATACTTGTGGCATAATTCCTTTTTCAGTAGTATTCCTTAACTTTACATTCTTTAAAAACTATATTAGCATCAAAGATATGAATAAAATCTACTATACTGTATACGAGAATGAATGTTACTTGATTTGTTAATTAATAAATAAACGCTAATTATTGTTTACCATTGATCAATTTACCACAAATAAACTTGTAGCTATTATAAGTATATTTAGAGAAATGGATATTCAATTTATTGAAAAAATTCATTGTACTTCGAAAATAAACCATTTATGACACTATTAGACTATATACGAGTATATATGTATCAAATAACAAGTCAGTAATGCAGAACAAATAAACAAAAAATACACATTTATAATACAAGTAAGTAAACAGAGCAAATACATTTTAATAATACAGCTTCGAATGTGCAAATTATCTCCCTGTTAAGTTAGGTTGTAAATTGCATCAGTTCTAAACAATTACCGTATGCGTTGTAACATACGGGCTAATCATCTCTCTGCCTAATAGAAGAGCAGGAGTCGGAAATAATCCCATCAAAGTAATCACATTTTAACAGTAGCGCGTTCATTAATTTTTTTGAATAATTTAAATTGTAATTAAAATGTTTCTGGAACAATGACAGCTTTCGCTTGAAGTAACATCTGCTTCTATTGAAATTTAGTTCTTGAAAACGCGTTGCTGATTAAAAACCTGACAATTTAATTGAATTGGATAGAAGAGGAGAGGAATAATTCAAAATATGGTAAGTTTACTGGGAGAGAAGAAAATTACAATTATTTCCATCTAGGTAGGTTTTTGTTGAATATCACCTAAATATTACATTTACCAACTTGTAAGAGTTTATATTTAGTAGGTTTTTGTCATAAATATTTGTTTTTGTAAATATGAAACTAAATTTAATGAAACATGTAAGTATATCTAAAATCGTCAAATATGAAATTAAATATCTTTCATATCTTAGAAAAGAGTTTTAGATTTAACATCTTTTAACAAGTTGTTTGAAGATATGTACAATTGTACAAACATACAATACAAAAATTCATTTCTATGTCACTGCACGTTATCGCTTAATAAATAAACATGATATAAAGTATACAAAGAAATACAAATGCCAAACTACAAAGCCATACTTGATTACGTAAGTAAGACATTGCACATAATAAAATTGACCGACAGTAATAAAACCATTTAGAAATAGGTTTTTTCCTATCTCGTTTTGACTATTATAAAGCATTATATTCAAAAACAATAACGAGTTTATTATTTACAAAATCAGTTCTATAGGTATTAACTTAGTTTTGTAAATCTTACAATAAATGCAATTATTTTTAATAAGTTCATATAATTGTTGCGATATATATATATTAAATAATAAAAATAAGTATATTTTATGTTTTTAAACTAATACAAACATATTTTGGATAATATAAAAATGGTATTTTTTCAATAGTTTGTGTTCCAAACTTATACCTCAACCTTATACCAACTCCACCCCAAAGATTGTTATAATGTTTCACAAGCCTCTTATATTAATAATATTCATAATAAAACTTTTACAGGAAAAATATGACACTATTTATTAAAAATATAAGGTTTCAAATACTAAAGAGATAAAACTATTACACAAATATTACAGTTGTTTGAAATAATAAAAAATACGTATTTCCTATATTAGAAAGAAGTGTTATTAGTATGACAAAATCCAAGAATATTAAAGATAATAAAACACAATTTTTTTATTTTGTACTATCCACTTTATATTGTACAAAATATTTGTACAAAATAAAAAAATTGTGAATTCATTTTTTCCAGTATCCAAGTCACTAATATATACCTTAATTTTCCCTCAGAGTGCATATCCGGGAGCCGTCGAATGCGCTTCTACAGACTGTGTTTTTTAAATGTGTCGTGTGTTATGTGTATGTGTTTGTGTATTTAACGTTTTGACGACCTCCATCCATAGAGGGAATTTCTGATGATGGGATAAAAATCTCGAAACGCGTCAAGATTAAAGAAAAAGAAGTTCACTGACAGAAAATTAAGGTAGTACTTTATTATAAAAAAATTGTGTTTTAAAAATCTTTAAACATGGAATTCTACCAAAAACCATCGGTCTCAACAGTAATGAATATCCAAGAATATTGGTTTAAAAATTATAAGCCATGCAAACAGATGTTGCGTAAGCAGTTTCCCACTCGCCTTATCAAGGTTTATATATTTACAATTTGGCCTAAAATTCATTTCGTAATTCATTATTATTTTTAAACCCCATATAAAACACATTCAATATTAAGTTAAAATTCATAACAAATCACATTCATTTATACCACCCACGAAAATCTTGCCGATAATAACAGATGGAACTCAACTAGTTGACACAGGATTCGTAACATAATTTACAGGATTCACACACACTAAAATCAAGTGATGTGGACTTCATGCACAAGAATAATATATTTTTGTTTAAACGACACCAGTTTAGACGAATCTGTGGGATTTCGTACACACCCTTTACTGGGAATAATATTCCTAGAGCTAAATAATCTGAATATAATTAACACTTTTACACACATTCACATAAGTTATAATGATATAATTACAAATTTACACTCCCCTATAATTAGAGTGTATACAATTGTGATCTGTACAACAACACTAATTTGCCTAGATTATCCCTTGAGTTTCCAATTGCGGCTTAGCCAGGACGTCATGACAGCTTGGATTACTTCATCCCTCGGGGTTTAATCTTGTCTTTTAAACTCTACAAATTGATGACATGCAACAATGATACAGCACCATATAATATCAAATGACATTTAGTAAAATTTGATCTTCATTTGACTGGGTGAATAATAAAACCAAACATAATGGTAACAATAACTTAAATAGGTATTGTATTTTAAACAAATGTATGGTTTACATAAAATTGAACATTATGTATTAAAGTACAAATATTTATTTGAAACTTTATTTATTTAAAATAAGAGTGTTTTGAGGCTATGACCGGTATCAATTATTTAAAAAAATGAAAATCATTGAACCAAATTATTCAGTCCTTTTACTGTATTTGAATGTAGTTTATATATACTGTAATTAGTTTACATTTTGTAGTCGTTCTTGAAATAAGTTTTTTTAAAAAATTATTAATTTGTATATACAAATTTAGCCTTTTTATAAAAGTCTTTACAAGAATTTAATAATTATTACTTTTGGTGTTTATCCACTGTAGCCAATATTTGCAAGAATACCTGTATTCGGGAATGTTTCAAATATTATTCTTTCTCAGAGACCTCGGACCAAGCTGATACATTGAATTTAACACACACAAAATATATAGTTTTTCTTAGGTAAAGACTTTCCTTGGTTTTCTGTTTTTTTTGTATTGTTGATGTTAATGAATGTCCTTTCTTCAATCAAAGTCTTGGTATAATAATCTTAAATATTTACTTCACTAAATTTGAATGCAATTAATTAGCAGTGGCTATTGAACAAATGAAACACATAATTTCAGATTTAAAAAGGTTGAAACGAAATAACTTCAAAATCAAATAAAATACTATTCATTTAAACTTTTGTTTGTGGTATTCATCCTTAAAGCTTATTGAAATTTTCTTTTTATCATTTATTGGAATATATTTTTTAAATTAATTTGTTATGAAAAACAAGTTAGATACCCACTTCAGTTGACTTCATCAATAATTTTGTAAAGGGAACATAACGAATTTTTAATTCCTTTACTTTGTTCATATATAGAGTACGAAATAATTTCATCAGAACAGAGCGTAGAACAGTTTGTTACGATCTCTGTATAAAGAGTGTTCGTAGGAATCAATATAACGAGTTTGAATTCAGAACAGTTCAAAGATAATCTGTTAGTGCAGCAGTAAGTAGCCTACAATGTGACGCATCGTAATCTATTGTGCTCTGCAACAATGGTTCGTTACGTTGCAAATGCAGGTACTGCCATATCCCCTGAAGATTTCTTGATTACGTCGAGGCATAGTAATATCTTTAATTTAAAATGTTATATAAGAGTAGACTATTTTTTATTACACTTCGTTGTTCGGAATAAATTTACATGGTATAATTTTTACTTTAAACAATAAATAAAATTTACCCTATTACGGTATATTATTATAAACAATTATGTATTCTTTAATATTGCATGGGAGATAAGGTTCATAAATTAAAAATTCTACCTAATATTATTATACAAATAATATTAAGAAAACTACAATATTAAACTTAATGTTAATAAAAGAATTTTCGGAGAAATATGAAACATAAATGTAACGTTGACTCAAATTTCAATATAAAGTCCTACGCAACATAAAACACAATGGTGGACAATTATTAAGTTTTATAAATTTTTAGTTGTTATATAATTAATGGATAGTTCCTATTAGTAATTAAATCTATTTATTTAGAAGATATTTCTGGAATACTGTTGAGTTATTGAGACAACTTCAAGTAATGTTAATTTTACATTACATTATATATTTTTATAATTTTTTACATTATATATTCCCCTAGATATCGTATTATTTAAAAAATAATAATCTATGCAACTTTTTCATATAGCTATTTTAAATTAATTTACATTTCTCTATTACGTTTTTTTATTATCACCTCTATAAATTTAAACAGACAATATTTTATTTTAGTTAAATTTATCTGATGAAAATAATATCATTGGTAAATTTTATTTGTAAAATGAGAATAAGATAAGACAACTGAGGAAAGAAGCTTAGTACAAGAAACAAGATAATGGATACCGAAGAAACACCTTTTTAAATAGAGGAATAGTTGCAGATAGGAAGATAATCTATTGCCAACTCCTGACTTCTGTTGCTTACTTACAACGTGTTTACGTTAACTATTTAAATAATTGTAAGAGGAATTGTTTCTAGATTTTTTTAATTTTTTTTATTGGTAAAAGAAAATTTTCAAGAATTCTATTGGAATTTACATCACAGAATAAGTGCTACCTAGGTTCATGTACACATTGCAAGTGACATAACAATTGGAATTATTATAGTAAATTACAATAATAAACAAAAGAACTGCATGCATACGCCTTGTACGTTGCCAAAAGTAAAAACAAGAGGAAAATAATATTATATATATATTCACTAAATAATTTAATAATTGATATCCAAATTATGTATTAACGTATCGGTTATAATTAGTCTTCATTTTTTTAAGTTAAGTAGTTTAATATATTTGAGTGTTCAAAAGATATCTGAACCGCTTACATCTCTTGTGCCTGTAAAGATAGTGCAGTACTCATGATAAAGGAGTGCTCATGTCAATGAGATTTTCATTTATGTAAACTAATTATATAACAAGAAAATTTTGTTAATAACGTTTACATGTCTAAAGGAAAATTCCTGCATGCACCTTTTGATACCTAAATACTTCAATTCAAAAATTTGAGGAACTAAGTACAACGGTGATCAACGAAATATACAAAAAAACTCATAAAGTACGTTTTAGGTAATATTTATATAACAAATTTCTTCTTTTTTATAGTGTGAACAGACATTTTTAAAAAAATGTGTGTTTATTGCATCAAAATTATTGTATTATTATTATTTTCGTTTCTGTTGAGGTACAAATAAAAAAAAAAAAGAAAAAAAGAAAAAAGAAAACCAATTTTATTTTTGGACTTCCAAAAGAGTGAGAGACGAAAATTTAGCTAGCAAAACCACCCATTATTTATTTATTATTTTTTTTACATGAAATTAAAATTATTAACTTACGATATTTTAGATGATTATTTCATTAAAAATAAATGTCCTTTATACAAATGTATGGTTCAACTGAAATTAGCATATAGTTGTTTGTTTCTTTTAACAATGTTTTTATGTTTCTGGACTAGTAAAAACTGGAGCTATTCCTTTACAATTACAATATAATTATCAACTTGACACATGCTAATATATATAGACACAATAAACTTTTTAGTTCAAAACTTTTGTATTGACAGGCTACTTGGATCTCTCTCACAGAAAAGCTGTACAGCAGAAGGACTGCACCGTTTGAAAGGCTAATTATTGAAAGTTGACCTTGGGACTTTTGCGATGTCGTTGAAGTTCAGAACAGATTATAATTTATCCTAGAAAACCATGTTTACACTTTTTGTGATTTATTATGAATTGTTCTTAAATTTAACGCAACAATAGAAACGTTGAAACACATTAAGACTTTGTATAAATTGATATCTTCTATGTACAGGGTGATTCAAAATGTAATTGACAAATACAAAATATTCCGATAATTCATAAAATGTTAATTTTTCTTATAGGAACACAATTATTATTATGTTTTCTTAAAATAGTAAAAACAATTAGGTAAATGGTGTTTTAAAAAATAAACTAGATATTTTTTGAAGGGAGTTTTAGTAGTTTAAAGTTTTAGGGATAAACGTTTATTAACCATTAGTTTGATTGCAGAGAAAACATGAAAAGCGTAAACAAGGTTGAAAATTCAGCCTATAAAAAAAAAAAAAATCAATTTATTTTCTCACAGAGTTTTCCTGAAGTAAAAGATTTAATCTTCAATAATAATTACGAATGTTTACATCATGAACCACAAAGCTATAAGTACACTTTGATTATACGCGTTTGGTATTATAACTTATCTTTCATGCTTTTAGTTGACGTCTAGCTGCCAAAGAGCTTGCATATTTCTAAATGCTGTTGTTATATTGTCTATTATCTACTTGTAATTTATACTAGAAACAATGGGATTAATCTGCTGATTATGAAGTAATATTGTGATAAGAACCGATATCAACAAGAGGTAGTAGATTTATTTATACAGGTCACCTATATCAACGACTACAGTTCACAATACCGGTGTGAAAAAACTGGAGGTATAAAAGATAGTAAAGGCCATGGGAGACGAAACTCGATGACATGTCCGTGAATGTCTTGCAGTATTTTGTTAGGACAATAATTATTCTATTAAATACGTTACTTCTCGATGTAAGGGTTGGCTATGTTTAATATTTTAAAACGTACCTACTATCACCTTTATAATATAAAAAATCCCATAAATGATCTCTCCGAAGACGATTTTTGATCGTCGTGTCGAATTTTGTGATAAAACAATCCAAACATATCCAAATTTTGTAAACACCATAGTTTATACTGTTAAAGCAATACATATTTAGAATGAAAAGGTCAATTGACATAACTGTAAGTTCTGGGACAATAAGAAACCCACACTGCATGATATGTTGCATACCCTATATCTCCTAAAGGTTAATGTGTGGCACAAATTTTTGGACAAAATATTATTGGTCTTTTATTTTTAACAGGAATTTTGATGGATTAATTTACAACCACATGCTGATTAATAGAATAGTGCCAAAAAATTTGAATGTTAAAAGATTAACTTCAATGATCATCGGTTCGAAGAAGATACTTCCTCATTATGCAAGACAAGTACACGCTCTCTTATCCGCAGCTTCCCAATACAGTGAATAGGTCGGAGAGAGGCAATTGAATAGTCTGCTTGATCACATTACTTGTCCCATTTGGATTACTTTTTTTTCTTATTAAAAAACATGGTTTATAAAATTAGGCCTAATGAAATCAATGACAACTAGCAGCTGAAATCCCCTCGTGAGATTCTTCAGAATGTAATAGATGGGTTCACAACCCCTTAATTTGACCAAACTGCAAAAGGTCAACAGTGATCATTTATTGTAAAGTTTTTCCATAAATTAATAGTTTAACAATAAAATGTGCTATTTCTATGAACCTATTTTAACTCAACATTTTAAGTGCACTTAAGTGGAATTTAAGAAGATGGCTGAGACGGTTGTACTTATTGACCATGTTAGTCTTCTACAAAATTATCCCTGAAATGACTTCAATAATGGATTTGTAATTAAGGATTTAAAATAAATAATAATAAGGATCAAACTTTTTCTTATAGAAACTCTCTATTGATAACAATTAGTTCATTCAGATTTGTTTTTTCCAAATAAATAGCCCTAATTGAGCCTTATTATGGATTCCATGTATTTTTGTTTATTTATTTATTTTTGTAATCAGAAAAAAAGATAAAAAAATTTTATTGTTAAAACTTTAAACACTTCCGTGTTGGGTATGTTGATCTATTGCAATTATTATACTAACATCTACATATTACAAATCCCGACGTTAAATAATTTAAAAAATTACTGTTCGATTATGTACACATTAGTGGAAGAAAAGTTTTTGTTTTCAATATCCGCAGTTTTTATAGTAGCCATTTGAGGTTTTGTAAAATTAATAGTTTTGTTACAAATTTAATAGGACTATTAAAAACTATAAACAATGGTATGAGAAATTATCACCATGTTTTGATGGTTTATTTTTATTATCAGTACGTCTTTTAATAGTCAGACAAGAGTTAATTCTAAGATATAGTGACAGTTTGTCACGCCAAATATTAGGTGAGTAAGATAATTTTTGTTGACGACACTTGATTTCATGAAAAATACTAAAGATAATGTCAACGACAGCTGTATGACAACACTGACAGCGTCAGTCAGATGATAACAATGACAGTGACAACAGGTGGAAAATAGAATATCATGTGCGTTATATATTATTCGTTGTAAAAAAAAAAAAAAAAAAATTAGTTTTATTTACAGTATGACAATATATTTGAACTCCAGCATCATTGTCTTTATAAAAATTTATTAGACCATGGATTGCAACTAAAGTTTGTAGTGTAATAGGAAGACTTTCGTTGTTAAAAACACTTTTGTTTGTTTTAACATGTGTCGTGTTTTGTTGTGTCTTCTACACAGTAACGAAGCTTATTATTGGGTGGAAGGAATCTGATGATGACATTTTGTTTGTAATCCGGTAATAAAAGCTTAATATTAGTATTGTGGACAGACTTAAAAAAAAGTAATAGTCGATAATACATACAAAAATGAAATATCTTTATAATAGATAAAAAATATATAGAAATACATTAAATGTCATGGTGTAAGAGGTTCTTCTTCATAGTACTAGCAGAATTCAAATAGAATTTAATTATTAAAGTCGGGAATAATAGCGAGTTTGATATAGATTTGTATATGGTACGTTGCAAATAATTTTTCTTAGTGATAGCTCCGACACACACACACACACACACACACACACACACACACACACACACCCACACACACACACACACACACACACACACACACACACACACACACACACACACACACACACACACACACACACACACACACACACACACACACACACACACACACACACACACACACACACACACACACACACACACACACACACACACACCCCCACACACACACACACACATACACACACACACACACACACACACACACACACACACAAACACAAAAAAAAGTAGGTGTGTAAACAATTTGTTAACGAATCCACGTAGAAATATTTACCTTATAACTTTTGTCACTGAAAAAGAGTGGTTTAGTTTCAGGTACTGACTCCACATGGAGTGCAAATTGACTATAATGATTCCACCTCTCTTCATTTTAAAAGAAATCCTTTACAGGCTCAAGCTCGTTTGGTTCGCGCAATTTTAAAATGCGGCATTTGTATAGCCTACAGCTATTATTTTAACCAATACGATCTTTTTTTTTCTTTCAAAGTTTGTACACTGCAATGAACATTTAGAGTTGTTCGTTTCAGATCTGTCAAAAACCAGAGGCAGAAATATTTATGGTTGTTTAGAGATCCACATATAATATGTACAGCCTAAATGGATGCCAATTATCATTATGTATTAATTGATCCCTCTACCTCTAATATTCTATTCTATTGGAAACTGCATAAATGGCTATTATAAATTCTCTGACCAAGGAATGAAAATGTATTTGCAAAAAATGGCAGGTAATTGAACATGAGTTAAAACCATCTATTCATTTTCAAACTTACTTGAAATCTATGTTACAGTTTTTTTTCTTTAATTTACTACAACACCGAGTGTCGAGTCTCATTGGTATTGTTTCCGTGGTTTCTGATTAAAGGGAACCATTGTTTGTCGACCAGAAACGAACGAAAACAAGTGTTTTATATCTGGAGTATGTGTTTTTTTTCCTAATACAAATTTGTCTGAAATGTAAATTGGTTTTCCTGTTACAAACAAGGCTGTTTTAAAAATAATCTTGACCATCGTCCTAAAAAGAAGGTCGTAACTGCAAGTTGACTGACTTTCTTTGTCAGTTTATTTTCTGTGACTTTCTCCGTAAGACACGTATTTAAAACCGTTAATTAATAAATATCGGTTTTATTATTAAGAAAAACTTTTTTTCTCTGTTTTTTAAATAATGTTTATAATTTCATGAACAGTATTATTAATCTGTGCCACAATTGTAAAACTGGTGTAAATTATTCAAACGAAATTTAGATCAGTGTCACACCTTTGTAAGTATGAATGTAGTTCCCTTGTCACTGCGAATAGGTTACGGTGGTTGTAAGAAGTCTACTTACGAAACTCATATCACAGAGGTGTGAAATGTAGGAGCACTATTCTAGTATGTGCTCAGGTGAAATGAAGTCTTCTCCGCGAGGCTGAAATGGCGGAGCGGATTCAATTAAATTCTGATGAAACTCATGTTGCAGGATTAAAATTCATCTCTAATAATCACTCATGAGAGATAATATATATTTATTTTAAAATAACTGTTTATAGGTGATATTTCACGGATGAACCCCTTTATAATCTCGTTAGGGTGAATAAAATCTACTTATGAATATCATCGATAAACTTAGAGCTGGTCTCTGTTGTAAATCTCTTCACAGTAACATAAGTCTCCTTACTATTCTAATCAGTAAAGTTACGGATCAGGACGCCATTATGAAATTGAACAAATTTTCTTACAGAACTAATTGTGATGGGATCAAGTAATGCAATATGACTTCTTTACACCTTTAGAATAAAACATAGTGACCAGGTAGCGGTGTTGTAACTCGTCGTCGACTTATATTTAAATTAAAATCATTATAAGTTATATGTATAAACGTATTAAGTAAGTTTCGGTCTTGATGTAGCTGGCGATTTACATGCAAGTTAAGGGCGATAACGTAAAACATCAAACTAACTTTATTTTATATAGTGACTTACATCGCCACTTACCAGGCTGTAGAATCGTTTCAAGTCACGTAGCCTCCTGTTAGAAATGATCTGTTCACTCTACATGTGATGTCCTTGATGACTAAAATTCTTGTACAACATTTGATGCATGATGTTCCGGTTTTTGAAGTTTTATATATTGAGTCTTATTATTTGAAACAAAACATGAAGGAGAAGTTATTATTACTCTATAATATGTTTCCGCAAACAGAACCACAATAGACACATTGAGAAAAAGGCTGGAAAAAGTTTGGTACACAGTTAGGATCAACAAACATGTTTGCTCACAAATAAATTATAAAGTTTATTGAAAAAACCTAAATATGAGAACACAAAAAAGATTGATTTTACAATATAATAATAAAAAAAAAATTCTGAACTTTTATAAGGACATAAATCAAATAAGACCGACGTAATGTTATATGAGATGATCTTCTCCTTTAAAGGGATATTGAAAAAATATTCCTCGAACGTATTCCTTATTTCCTTTTTATTTTTGATGTTGCATTTGTTGACTACTCTTACAAAGGAAGGTTAAAAACTGTTGAAACTTGCTGAAGTTCATTTGGATTTTTAAAATAACATCTTTGCCTATGCATAAGTTGACAAAAATTAACACAACTTTAATATTTACATTGGTAGTTTAAGGAAATATTTCATTGTCACCCATGAAAACACACCACTCTAAAAATAACGTACGGAAAGCACATTTGCCTGTATTTCAGGCCCTAGAAAGTCTCTTGTTTACCTTCGGAAATTTGTTGGCCTTAGTAGGAACTTTTTTTATATTTCCTACTAAGTGGTGAGCTTCGTCTGTAATAAAAATATATGGAGCAAGAGAATTTGTTGTAGGCCAATATTTGTCTCCAGGAATGGCTAGTTTCTTTTCTTCCAATAGTAGTCCTACAATTTGTGATGTTTCCAATTCTGTGCTCCAATACAATTAAGGAAATTCAAATCTTTATGAAACGCTGAGCGATAACTTTGGAAATGAAAAGGAAAGCTTTTTAAGGCTCCCTCCAATAGCAATGTACCTGTAACAAAAACTGATAAAAAAAAAGATATATCTATAGCGGAAAAGTGTTTTACACAATTCTTGAAATTCTGAACAGCATGCTACGTTTTAACGACACCCACTAACCTACACATTCACACTGTTGGACATTACCGATCGAAAAATAATATTTGTTTATTCTGTAATAGTTAGAGCCTGATTAAAAATATGTTGATAATTGATAAAATACCAAAGGCCATTCAGGTTCACTTGTATCCTAAAGTTAGGCATTATGAGAAAACTGAACGTCACTGACGGCAAAACCTCTCATGTCGCTGAAATGCTACAAGTTTAAATTTTTGTTTTGTTTATAAAACTATTTAGGCAAAGTTAATTCATAATACAATTTTTTTAATATGTCTAAATTAATCTTTTACATATATGTATATTATAATCCAGCCAAAAATTACTCACTCACTCATTCCCTCACTTAACTCTAAATCTCCACAACTATAAGTCCAACAAACTGAAAATTTGGCTCGTAAGATCCTCTTGGCTTTTAGGTGTTTGCTTAAAAAAAAAAAGGTTTAACCTCGAAAACTACTAAAACCAATCCAGAAAAATTCTACAAACTTGAAGTTTTAGCACATGTTAGCTTTTAGGTGCTCGCTAAAAACTTGATTTGAAAACTTTAACGCCTAATCGTAAAGTGACACTGAAACTACTTCAACAATATGCAAATACAGCTTTTTTTAACTGTACGCTTCCTAGAAGTCTAATGCTATATATATATATATATATATATATATATATATATATATATATATATATATTTATATATATATACATTTAGGTTCCTGATGAGATATACTTACTTAAGGAAACCAATGCTATATGGCAACCTTCCTGTAATCAAAGTCATCCTGATATACTGTAATAAAACAAATAAAAACTACTTAGTAATTATGAAAGTTGTCTACAGATATAGAAAAACAAATCACGAAATAAATAGAAAATCTGTTGTAAAATACAGAAAGACTATTCCTGAGGGAAACATTAAAGCTGCAAAAAATTCCATCTCACAACTTCCAAGTTAATCAGGCACCTAAATACAGTTAGTATTTATCTCAAATCAGATTATTGCCTTGGACAAATAATTCTCTGGCTGTTTTAATTAATTATGAACTACAGATATTATTGAAGGTAACAAGTTGTTGATCTCGGAACTTGCTCACACTTCACCTAGTGTATTGCCGTGATCTCAGCTTAGCTGCGCAGATCAAAAAGCCAGGGATGAAATTGGGATCAAAGGTCTTAAAATTATTTATTTATTTGCATTTATTACATTTTCAATATAGGACTCTTTTCTTCAACATAATCTTAGCTTACCTTCTATTACTATATAAATAGTACACAGTCATTTTAACACGTCATTAATTTTCAAACTGTAATAGATGATTAATCAAATTGATCATCTTTAAGTGATCGAACTGAAATATTTTTTCTTAGTTTCAAAACACTTGTATTTAGGCTTGATATAAACCTATTTCCATTTTCTAATATTACATTCTAATATTTTATAATAATCATCGTAGGGAAGTATTGGTATCCATCAAGTATAGATATATTATTACCGATTAAAAACATACGACAGAGCTGTCCTTTTGAATTTTTAATTCAATATCGAACGCTTACGTTTAGTCTCCACTTTATTCTCCAAAAAATCATTGGCTATTTGACATCGAATGATGATGACTATGTACAAAATAGCGGTTGAAGCGATGATAAAGAAATGATCGTTTAAGTATAAATGGTTGTACACGACAATAATTTCGGAGAATGCTCACCTAGAGGAGAAATAGTCCCAAACAGTGTTATATACACTACGAATACAAATTCCGAACAGGCAATTCGCACTCTAACCACAACTACTTCAACAGCGGCCATTAAGGACAGTCAAATTTTGTTATTACAAAACCGGCTACTTTAGGAGAATAACCCCTCAAACGTTATTGGCAGGAAATTATTAGAAATTGTAAAAGAAAAAGTAAAATTACGACAAAATAAGTTTACAAAATCCTCAAACAAAAATATGTTGAACTTTATAATTCCCACATACTTCATGTGAGAAAATTATACCCCTTCGATAAATAATATTACGCTTGAAACACAAGAACGTTTGTTTAATATAGCTTAATGCTCCGTTTAATTATCTATTCCTTGTATTTCAACAAGTACTAATATGTGACTTACTTCTAATTCTACTCCATCGTCATAGTCCGTTCCATTTCAATATTCGTGGTTAATATTATCTTTTCTTTGGATCATAACCGAAACACACCGTTACAAAATTCAAATGGAGTTTATTATGAACAATTGTAATATCTTATTTGTAAAATACACCTTTTTAAAGTTATCGTTTAATATTAATACACAAGTTTCTAAATTTTGTGACTATTTGTTTTTAGAAATTCCAATGATTGTTTTATCTATACAGCCTTTCACATTGGCTATATTTAACTTTAGAAAGATATTGAGTTTTATACCTAAAATGTTACTGCTAAGAAATTGTACTACAATTTTAGATTTAACAAAGTGATTAGAAAATTTAGATAATGAGACTATTTTAGACGATCAGTTAACCCTATTTTATGCATGCTGAATTATGAACTTCTTCGTAGGAAATACTCAAGTTACCAAGGATAGGTAAGTTCACACTACCTAACACATCTACTCGTGTGTGTCTGCATTCAAATATGCAACATAATTTAAAAACATATTACAAGGCAATTTTAAAGAATTTAGATGATTATTAATATCGTACACCTGAGAGCTACTACGAGCTTTTCTTCCCTCAGAATGGTATGCACACGCAGACTATAATAGATACGTTCGTCCAAGTTTTCTTTTAGTCCGTTATAACAATAAATAAATATTTCAGATATCATTCTCAATAACACAAAAATTTGTCGGAATCAGCTCTAACTTTCAGGTTTTCCGGTGATTAAATTCGATCAGACACTGTCGACTTCTGTTTATAAGATGAGAGGTAAGTATAAATTGTTTTGTTACTTAATGTTCCTACAATCTCCCACTTTGTCGTTGTCAACATATAGTTACTATCATCATTGCTATCACGTAATGTGGCTTTAAAAATGTACTTTAAAAAAATTGTAATAAGTATTATTTATAAATAAATTTAAAAAACTCCTTGTATTGTTATGTTTCAATTACCACTATGTTCACTCGAGAACCTACAGAATACATCTTAGCGGCGTATGTCTCGATTATGTTATGTCAACCTACACCACCATCTACACCGCGACCACCTCACCATGTTTGTATTCTTATGAAGGTTAATTAAGTTTCAATATAAAGATCTAGTTCAGATACAATATATCAGGACTCCATTACTCTCTTTGTATGAAAGCAGTCTCATTATGAAACTCATATTACAGAGCTAAATTTCAAAAGATGGACTCTAAAACGCCAAACGTGATGGCGAATAAATGTCCACTTGGAAATCATAGTTCACTGTTAATATGACCTAACAGAACTCTATTTTACTTTAATAAATGTAATGAATGCCTCCGTAACATACGTTTACTGCATGGATTATGTTTAAGGCCAGGAATATATTAAATACTCCTGAAATTGAATGACGAGTAAATATGAAACTCTAATGCTAAGATAAAATGTCGGAGCGGAAATCCACACTCATGATTATGGAGGAATTTCCGTTACGAAATTCAAGATGCTTAAATAAAGTAGTATCTTGTCAAGTTTCCATTGGACCCTCATTAGTGAGAATAAAGTCAAAGGTCATGCAGAAATGAAGTGTCTTATCAAAGCTTCGTGTTTTGCTCTCATATATTGTATAGAGCTAAAGTTTGAATTTTATTTCATTATTGTGTTAATTACTTCGTAATGTATAAGCATTTATTCCCTAATATATTTTCTTTTATTACTGTATTACAACAAACTCATTTTCACATTCATTGTTATTTATCATTACTACTTGGGCTAAATAATAAGTATAATTTTATTGAGTAATCGTATATCTAGTAGTTTCCTTTTAATTCTACAATTGATATGAGCTTTATAATTAAAATTGTTTTAAGCATTATCATTTTACATTATCGTCTAAAAATACAAAATAAATTACACTGGTTCTCCAGACTAGTATTAAAGTTTCCTGCAATTAAGCAGTACCGCAGCTGCTCCAAACTGTTTAGTACGCCATAGAAGCTTTAAAAAACTACAGCACGCAACCTCACAACTCAATAACATTTTACGGCAATCCGTCTAGTGGTGGTGTAAACAAAGCTACTTCTTTTGAGACTACTACATGAACGACAAACCTAGTACCTCACTGTTTTTATTACAAAGTGTTCGTTTAAATTATTGTATACATTAATTTTGTATATAATTAATATTTTATTGAAAATTGTCTACTAAAGAAACCAATCTAACTTACATACATTATATATCTATATAGATCGCAAATAACATGACGCACTTTAAAATGTATTCAGTTTTTGCTTTTGCTACCATTATCTAATAAAAATAAAATAATACTATATCACTTCCGTGCCGTCTAAATGCACAGCATTGTGTTATTCTGCAAAGTTCATGCTATTTCTAATGAATTAAACCCGGTACAACAGCAGGTGCCAAACTAGCTCGGAAATTTGCAATACTCGGCCTACTGTTTTGATTAATTATAATTTTGACGTTGGTTCATTGGTTTGCCGACTTCGATCTCCATTTCAATTGCTTTACGTTTCGATTAAGAGCATGGAGTCTAAGTCATTTCCACAGTTGCAGACATCGATTATAATATTAATACATTGGTAGTTTGTTTTGGGTTTCACGAGATTTTTTTTGGGGTTTTTTAGTTTAAATTCGAACGTCAAATCAATAGATAGAAGCCAAATCCGAATTTACAGAATAAAAATATAAGATAAAATTTAGTTTTTTTAAAAAAAATACCAATTAAAAATGGTAAGTTCATATATTGGAATAATATTGTGAAATATAGAATGAAAAAAAAAAAAAAAAAAATATTCGTCTACAATATTGTATTTTCATACTTGTATTTTATTTGGATTAACCACTTAATTCAATGATAAAAACGTATACCAAAAAAAAACTTGTGTTATTTTCGAATAAAAATATAACATTTACTAACAAGGATGGTATAATCAACTTTCAACCTCTTTAGCATAAATAAAATAATATATTACTGAGGAACTGACTATTAAATATTCTACGAAATCAGTCCATCCTTTTGTAATAAAGATTCAGCCAAAATTGCATTTGAATAAAAAGGAGCTTTTAATCGTTGCACTCAAAGTTCATTTTTGTTTTCATTCCAAATTTCCTGAAAAATATTAAAAAAAAATTTGGTAGCAAATTATCGCACGGGAATTTTTAATTTTTCACTAAAATTTTAACGAAATCTTCAAAAGAATTAAAAAAAATTATAACTTGCATATTGAGGGATTTTGGTTTTCACTAAAAACTCTCCAACCGTCATTGCGGGGGGGAGGAGTTCTTAGAGGCTATATATATGAGCAAAATGTTAAGATAAGAAATAACATTCATATGAAGATAAGGATAAGAAAAACGTGATTTTCTGTATTTTTTTCTTCTTTTTATGGCAACTAGTCTCAAATATTTTGTTATGCAAAACAAAACAAAACAAAAATAATAATATATTATTCTCTTTTACCAAATTTGATTAATATTGGTCCACGTGTTTGTGCTGTAGAACTTTGCTCATAAGCCCGACAACATACGATCGACAGACAGATGTCATTTCAAAAATGGTTGTCCAATATTTTAGACGGATATGTAGAAAAAACGCGATTTGGTGACCCAAGATATAACTATACTACTTATATAAGTGAAAGGATAATGAAATGTAAATTACCTAATACTCAAATTAAAAATTGTAATCCAGCAACTAAAAGCCTAATATACGTTTTTAAATGATTAGAAAGGAATTTGTTATTATTGTTATACACATAACATATTGTTATTTAATTGTTATAAATAGTTTTGTTAATACTCAATCGTTTCTTTTAATAATATCTTTCACTTTAACATGAATATTAAACCAACTTTAAAATTGCATTCACAGACAATTCAAACAAGGCGTTTAAGTCAAGCTTGTAACCTGTACTTGTGCAGTCTGAACTAGTTTCTTATTTTAAACGTTGCACGATTCAATGCTGTTCATGCTGATATTGCATTTTCCTAGAGCTCGAAATAGAGGTGTTGTCAAAACCGTCTCACGTTCCATCTGATAGAGTAACAATCACTCGGTAATCCGAGTACAAGGGTCTGAAACGGTTCAGTGAGCTGTAAGG